>KE598561.1:113151-184024 GCA_000444155.1 Cladonia macilenta KoLRI003786
TTAATGGGGATCCGGGGAGGTTGGGGGGAGAGGGGGTGCCGGCTGGGGAGTGGAGGAGGGGGGAGAGGGTGCCGGAGGGGCCGGGAGGGTATGGGAGGGCGAGGGGAAGGGGGTATTAAGGATGGGGGGATTTAAAGAATGGAGCGGAGCATTTGTGTAGGCTATGTAGAGAGGGTTGTTACTGTAGGATAGGACAAATGATTGCTATTTGAGGCCATCTATGCTTAGAATCCCTGCTCCTGTCCCAACCACTATAGCTTCCCACTTACGATGAGCTCAACTATATTCTGCAGGTGCTCAAGACGTGGCACTCCCAACAGGTGATTATCCAGCTCTCTTCCCTGCGCGAAATCATACTTCCCACCGCTATAAGAAGCCCCCATAATAGCATGCCCGACGCCACTCCAATCGCTCTTCTCCATTTTTTCTCTGCCTATTCTACTTTCATCTTCGCATGTAGTCTTCTTAACAATCCACTTCTCTCCTGTCACAGTCTCCAATGCGTTGAGAATATCGTTCTGTGTGGCCTGGAAGGAGATAGTGAAAACGTATCTGTTGGCCGTCTCAACTGGGTGCGCAAGGACTCCGACAGTTGCCTGGCCTACAGAATCGAGCAGACTGAAATTGGCCATTGTATCGCCCGAATCAAAGATTGTGGCAGTCTTGGTCTTCAAGTCGAAGCCTAGAAAGCCGTCTTTCAGTCCCCTAGTGAGCGTAAATACCACAAACGGATGAACAATTTGAGAGCGTGGCAGACCAATCGAAGAAAGCCCCTACAACCACTCCTGTCCATGTCAAACCTTGACCCTCTTTGCTTTCCATGTGCTCCCTAATCTCTACTTTGCCTTGATAGATGGGGACAGGTTGAGTAGTCTGCAATTCTGGGACATTCGTCCCAAACTCAGAGAGGATCAATCTCTTCACACTTGCTTTGATGGCTACATCTATAATCCTCTTGTGGAGTTCAATCTGAGTGATTGGGGCCATATTGATAATGGCGTCTTGGCCTTCAAATGCTGAGAGAAGCTCCTCTTCAGGATAATCATCCGATATCTTACGGCTTCGATTATGGGGGTCGTATTTTGTGCTGGAGGACTTGCGAGAAAGTGTCGTATACTTCCCTTCACAGTATTGTGGGCTGCGTTCAAGCGCTCTGATAATTGCAGGCCCAAGGTTGCCTGAAGCCTAGAAGAGGTCAATCGTCGAAAGCGTACGACATATTTTCATAGCCTACGCCGATAACGAGCACGTTCTTGAGTTCAGACATATTGAGATCACTGCTTCTTCAAGTGTTTGAATAGAAGATCTTGAGACGGTTGTGCAGAGAACCCGTAGAATGGGGTTTTTTCAAGGTTAATAGTGTAATATCTGAACAGTGAGAGACGACAAATCAAAAAAGCATCGCAGAGCACTGTGTTACCGTAGGATAGCAAATTCAACAGTGTTTCTTATTCACTAATATTTGGCACTCAGGAGTATCCTGTTCAATTACACTGACTAGAAAGACGCAGAAGACTCTGCGACATAGAAATGACTCACGCCGCAGATAGTGTCTATAAAAAAGGACCTTAGAGGCATTAGGGTTAGGGCTAGTTCTATGTGTTGGTAGTTTTAGCTGACTAATCCAAGTCTTCATATGTTCCCCTGCATGAGACGACCCAGGTCCTGTGTACAGGCGAGGAGGCTTGTGCTTATAGGCTACCCTATCCCCGATTGCTACCTCCCGTTCCCCTGTTCAAGGCCTTCACTATGCCTGTGGCTACCTGTTCGGCGAGGCTACTCGCGGCGGATGTGCTTCTTTGTCTGACTCCCAGTCCATAAGCGTCACCCTCCTGCATCCGTGCGCAACAGCATCGTACGGCACCAGCTAATCAAATACTAATATTATCATGGTCCTGCTCGTGATTGGAGTTGCTAACAGACTGAGATCTCCTGCCGGCTTCCCCGTCCCTATAGGCGATCTTGCGGGTGATGGGACTTGGTGGCCATTGTGTCAGGCTGCCTGAATATGGGGATCACTTTATGCGACATGCAAAATTGTGAGACGTAGAACTTCCCTCTATGTCTGGTCAGAAAGCTTTTTGCATGTATCACACGCAGGCCTTCGAAAGCAGGAATCCTGAAAAGAACATATTGGGCAACAGCAGCTCCTTGCCTTTGTTTTAAAGGCGCCTCTCTTGTGCTATTCACCACGAGGCTGCATCACTGAATTGGGCGAGACCATTCTGTGACTATGGAGGCCATCGCTTCCATATCATTTGCGACATCCATCGTCCAGACAATCGACGTAGTGGTACGAACTATTGATTCTCTACGCAAGCTGCAGGTCCGCTGGAAATCAACGGATTTCACGGTTGCTCAGCTTATTGGACACCTTGCCACACTGAAAGCAGCATTGAATCAGATCTCGAATTGGGTTTCAGGCAACGCAGGAAGATGTCCACAAAATGGTCAGCTGACAACAGACCTCGAGGCATCAATGGAAAGCTGTCATACTCTGGTCTCTTTCATGGAAGACTTTGTCTCCAACCTGTGTTGGAATGAGTGTGACACCTTGACTTTCGAGAGCAAAGCCAGAGCCCTGCTGCAGGATGCCAAAGTCAAGGAATGTCAGTCCCATCTCAGTCACCAAGCTACGGCGTTGAACCTCTTGCTTACAGCGCTGAACTGGTTAGTGTTCCTCACCGATGTATGACTCACCTAACGCAGACTACTAATCTCGATAGCCAATCTCTTTCCAAGCAGAATGAAATCATGGAGTGCCGCCAAACACGACAGATACTTGAGCAAGTAAAAGATGACACCTCTTCATTGATTGTCTTGAGGGACACAAGCTCGTACTATAGCTCGCGTGCTACAGACACTCCAAACTCCTCTCTGCTTGATCGCAAATTTAGCTTTGACAGTGAGGTTTTGCGCTCCAAGGTCTATCAAGGGCAGATCCGATCCCTCATTAGACGTGCCCTTCCCAGACGAAAAGCCACTCATAAGATCGATGCGTCGACACCGAGACGCTTTATTTATGACTGCGCAATTTACATCTGGAACGGGAGATTCTATAGCGTCCGGAGAGCACGGTTTGACTCTTATGCGCAGGCCAACTTTATTCTCTCTTCGGTCTGCAGCCAACTGAGCCTTCGAATAACCGAATTTCTCAACGGCGAGAATCATAGTCGCATCGATGCATGGCACCATCAAGGAGAGTCAACAAGCCTTTACGCAAAGCCGGAATGGTGTCTTGATCAGTCTCTTTTAGACCTTCGAGACGATGTTAAGTTCATTGTGGTTGACATAATGCCCAAAATGAAGTTACAAATGATGGAAGAGGTGCTAATATTTCGTCAAAGGCTAGATCAAACGGTTGATATCGAGAAAAGAGAGCTCATACCAGTGCCACAGAGCAGCTACTCGCCGCCCTCTATACGGCCGTGGAAGAATGTCGATATGGTACTAAAGGCAGCCCTTTTGCCGAGCTCATCCCGCAGGAGTCTTAGATCTAAGACTTCTAGAATCGAGCCTAGCACTCTTGGGGAAGGCAGGTACATGGACGGTATGGTGGTGTGGAACGGTGCTTCTATGCTCTCTCAACTTCAATCTGATGGAGAAGGACACAGTTCAGGGGAATCTGGCAACCGATTTTCTGATCTGTCTACCAGATCGGTGGTCAACCACACTCGAGCTTGGACTCCTAATCAGGAGGGGCCGGTGGGTTAAGGAGGTGACTTTTCCTTTCAGATGAGTAGGTATAGAACACACGGCCAACTTGGTAATCAAGCAATAATCCTGGGCCCTTGCTTACTCGATCACTTGGAGCAGCAAGACATAGAATTTCGATTCTCTTCACAATTATCCGCTTACGGCTTGGGATGTGGCAAACTTTTCATGGCTGGAGGATACTCATAGCTGGCACTGAGGGTAATATAATCTAGACCATTGATAGTAAGAGAAGTCCTCAATAAGAATACAGTACGCGTTTAGACTTTGTTTTGCATCCTTTTAACGCCACCACCGTTGTGAGGGACTCAACAGTCGATTCCCTGGGAACGTGGAAAATATTCCTGCTTACTAAGCAGTTCAAGGTTCCACCAGCTCCAATTTAGCAAAAAATTCTACCGTTTGGATCATTGTATTTCTACCTAGTAATTGTGCAAGGTCTCTGGCATACCAATGTCACTCTATTACGATGCGGCACCTCTCCTGTCGTCAGGCGACGAGCTAAAAGGATCACTCAAGCCAAGAGTGTTCAATTCCAAGGACATCAAGTCCTCACCAAAGCAGGTCTATGCCTTGGTGAGCGAGGCTTCCAAATGGAGTTCGGTCTTGACTGAAGTGATTGAGAAGTCACGACTCTTGCAGTATGAGCGTAAGGTATGTGAGAGAAACCCATGATCATTTCCGAAACGTACTGACTGACCTAGGCCTTATTTGCATAGCTGGCTCCCAACCTCGCCCTTCTATTGGTCCATGATCTACTCCTCAACAAACGAGGCATCTCTGCACCTACATCACATTCTCTGAGAGTTACTGTCGAGAAATACAGGGCACGATTGGGCGCGGAACTTACAAAAGCGCGATTAAGGAGGGGATTTGCGTCCGTTGAAGATCTACGGCGACAGATTGAGGCTGGTAGAGTGGACGAAGTGCCTTCAGAATATGCTGCCAGTGACATCAAAGTATGTCACGTGCCTCAGGATACCTCCGCCGCGAAGCAATGGACTCATCCCCGATGGGTGCGAATCAATACAATAGAAGCGACGTTGAAAAAGCAGCTCAATACTACTTTTGCAGACTACAAGCCTGTAGATTCTCTCAAGGAGTTGCTAAAAAACTGCTCATCTCACGAGAAGATGCTGCACGTCGACATACACGTCCCAAATCTTGTAGCATTACCTCCATCTGCAGACCTCTCCAAGACGTCCGCATATCTCAAGGGCCAAATCATTCTTCAGGACAAAGCTTCCTGCTTCCCCGCGTACCTTCTGGATCCGAAGCCCGATGATGGGGACTGCCTAGACGCCTGTGCTGCACCTGGGAACAAAACAACGCATCTGGCAGCTATTATGCAATACGAGGGCGCCATACCAAAACCGACAATCTACGCTTGTGAAAGAGACAAGAATCGGGCATCCACACTGGAGCGGATGGTCCGTATAGCAGGCGCGCAGACTAACGTCGTTATCAGAGCCGGTCAGGACTTCTTGAGAACAAATCCTTCCCAGCCACCTTGGGACAGTGTTGGGGCTCTTCTCCTCGATCCTAGCTGCTCTGGGAGCGGCATCGTAGGACGTGACGAAACTCTCAAAGTTGTCCTCCCAAGCAGGCAAAGTAATGACTTAATCACGCCATCATCCAAAAAGCGCAAGCGAAAAGCTCCGGCTAGACCTAATACAGTAGTCTTGGAGACACCAGAGTTGCCAGAAGAAATTCCAATCAGCGAAACCGAAGCACCAGATCGTCTGTCTGTCCGTCTTGCTGCGCTATCTACCTTCCAGCTCAAGCTCCTTCTACACGCTTTCGAGTTTCCGAAAGCTCGCAAAATCACTTATTCTACTTGCTCCATACATGCGGAAGAAAACGAGCATGTCGTATTAAAGGCACTATGCTCCCCGACCGCTAAGAGAAGAGGCTGGGATGTTCTACGAAGGGATGAGCAAATCTCTGGAATGAGGGCTTGGGAGATCAGGGGGGACTTACGGGCTTGCAAAGAGTTAATGGACGGGGAGGGCGTTGAACAGATAGCGGAAGCGTGCATTCGATGTGAGAAGGGAACGAAGGAGGGGACCCAAGGATTCTTTGTTGCTGCTTTTGTAAGGCATGGTGACGAGAGAAATGAGCGAGAGCCATCAGAAGAGGAGTGGGACGGGTGCAGCGATAACGAGGGTGGGTCGTAAAGGCCAAGATGGAATCAACAAGGAGCGTATTACCCTGAGATCAACATCCATGCCACTGATTAGAGAGAGCTTGAGAGCATAATCTGCAATCGTTAGGTCCAACGGCTCGTGCCTGAATGTAAGGCTGAGCAACGGTTAGCGCTCGGTTAGCCTTACCCAGCCTTACCATTATCGATGATGTATTGTGAACCCACAGATATGACATCACAAATTGAAAACACACACGACACTATATCCCTCACCCAGCTCCTACCAATGTCCGAATGGTCTGTTCTATCACACCAGCTCTCACTTAAACCTCAAACAGATTACAAGCTACCAGCCTTCATACTAAACTCCATACAACGTCAACCAAACCCACAAACAAATCATGTCCGCCTCCCGCAACGCCGACAGCGTCAGCAACCAACCCGGCCAATTCGGCTCCCACATCGAGCGTGACGAGCCCCTCACAACCAAAGGCGTAAGCAAACCCCCCTTCCCACCTCTACCCACTCATCCACCCATCCATCCAAACCTAACACTTTCCCCTCCCTAGCACAAACCCGGCGTCCTAGTCGGCAACGACGCCGCCCCCTCCTTCTCCGCCAAAACCCTCCCCCCCGGCACCGCCCCCTCCGACCGCACCTTCGCCCCCAACCCCGTCTCCGAAACCCCCGGGCAGGCCCTCAACGACCTCTCGGACCGGCAGCACGGCAAAGAAAGCACGAAAACAACCGCCTCAGACACTCTCATCGGCGCCACGTCGGCAGATGTGCATACTGGAGTGGGCCATCCAGGGCAGGGGCAGACTAGTAATGAGTTGAGACATGATGGGGAACATACTAGTAAGAAACATGGAGGGGGGTTGGCGGGCGTGGGGGCGAGTGTGGGGAGTGGGAATATGATGGCGGATGAGAGGACGCAGGAGAGTCAGAGGGCGGGGGAGAAGGAGGAGGGGGTGTTGGCGGGGACGAGGAGTGATAAGAGGGAGCCGCAGCCTGACGGGGAGATCTAGGTTTGAGTGGAAGTTGAGGTTCGATGGCGTGTGTGTCTCTTGTTTTTGAAAGGAAGGGACTTGGGTTGAGGATTTCATGATGAGGGATGCTTGCTTGGTAGCTCTTTATTATTGAAGGAACGAACTCGAGTTGAGGATATCATGATGAGGAATGCTTGCTTGGTAGCTTATAGAACCTAATTGATGGCAATTGCATCAGATATGCTAGAGATATGTCTTATTGTGCAAAAATATCTATCCGCGTAGTATTGAGACCAAATATAATCGGAGTCCCTTGAGGTTATTGCCCACCAGTGTTTAAAGAAGAGAAAAAGGGTACGTAAAGTGCTGATTCAAAGCATCCTTTGCCAGTTGAGAGAATCGCTGGGAGCATTGAGAGAAGGCTTTGATGTCGGGCTGGACCGTGGAGATGATGTTTTGGAACAGGATCGCGTTGGCGACATCTTTACCGTATGAGACTATCTTTCGGCTAAACAACCTCCGATGTGTAAAGACCCGCACATAAGAAAGGGCTGCTGCCTAAAAGTAAAAGGCTGGCTAAACGGCTAGCAAGAAGTGCCTTCCCTCGGTAAAGAAACCCCAGCAAGTACAACTGCATTGATTGAGCTTGCATCTTCCTGCTGTATAATTACAGGAACACACAACCAATTGCTTTTCACCCATACAAGCCTTCATCGCCCCAGTTGGCTCTACGTCAGGTAACCAAGACAAGTGGCCTAACATGGCAATGCGGCTTCATATTCTGGCATCAAACCGCGGCACATAGAATAACGCCAGCCGGACTTGGTTCTAGCAACCATGAATTGTCTTAAGGAAGATGAAGAGTCTCACAAGGCTCAAAAAATTAATTCCACTTGCTAGATTTGACTTCATGTTCGCTAGAATGATGGCAGATTTGACCCCAGGTCTGGGAGTATCAACGTATTTGACTTATGAACGGTCTTCTGGGTCAATCATTACTCAATTTAGAGCAACGTCTTCTCAACCGCATATGACTGCAGTATGTTTCAACATTGAATTCACTTACTCTCAACATGATGAAGATATGAAAATGGTCTGGTTAGGAAGAGAGAAGGCGCACAAAGATGTTGATTCGTGGATTTGATTGTGCCATCCAGGCCGTTACGGGCGAGTGTCCATGCATGAAGTTGGTTAAAGATTCATTGACTGAAAATTGAGACAAGAGGAACCCCTTTAATTCCCAGTCTTATCCGTCATCCACTCTCCTGGCCAACTTCCCATGAATTGGTGATGAATAGGGCTTTTCATTGGCTTGATTGTGGTGTTGCATTGGATTGGAACGCATATCCTAGGCAGCGGTGACTTTGAACGACCGCCTTAGGCAAGTGAATTTACTAACGGATAGACACGGCCGTTCTCCTTAAACACGCTGACGTGCTTGACCATCGAGATGCATGCCTAGTCCGTCACTCTTGGGTGATGAGGTGCTCCAATATGCAAGCCTCAAGGCTTGTCAGGCATTGACTCTGCCAGCAACGGCTGTGGGACTACCATACGTGGTCTTTTCAGCAATGACGAAGGATGCTCTGCGCTTTGCCTCGGCCTAGATTCAAGGGTCTGTTGAAAAGGATCCACAGTTACGTACGAGTTTTGATGTACCGCAGAAGTGTAACAACTGGAGCAAGTGAATGCTTCGGAGCAGGCCGGTTGGACTGTTGCCTTGAGCGAGGGTTACATTTAGCTGCTGTAGCTTGGTTTGTGAAGCGTTGATCTTCTTGATTTTCTGAGATGCCACAATAGTGGGGGCTGGTGGGGGCAGTGATCGAGGCTACCGTGATGTCATAAAAACCCTGTTGACGTTCGTTATGTTACCCTTTTAGCAGTTAACGGCAGGCGGTACCGGTTACGCTTTCTCGCTTAGGGGATAGCGGCAGCTTCATTGGCTGTGGCAAGTGTGGCTTGGAAAGTCCCTTACGGTCATGGGGTATGGCATTTGGCAAGTTCGGTGCACGTTCGCCATTAAAAGTGACGTGCGTTAGTGACGTATCGCGGGGGAGGGACCCTTCTTCCTCCATTCCCACTGTAAACAAAAAGGCTTGAATTCCCTTCCAACTTCTCTTTCTCCTTCTTCTCATTAACAACTACAACACTTCCTCACATCCAAACAATAAGTCAATCAACTCACACAAATACTACTTCCAAATCAACTCAACCATCACAATGGACGCAGTTAAGTAAGTCAAGCAGTACTTGCATAGCCTTATTCAACAACATGTGGCTAACCTACATTCAAGGAACGCAGCCAACTCGGTCTCGGACACCGTCCAGGGTACCGCCGCCTCCGCCTCCAAGGAGGGCAACAAGCGTACGTTCTTCCCCAGCCTCCAGACTTTCACACTTTCCCTATGCATCAAATAACCAGTCTTTCACAGAGGTTGCCAAGGATTCCGACGCAAGCATTGGAACCCGTGCCGAAGCGGCCAAGGATGCCGCTGGTGACAAGGTCAACGAGACCAAGCACTCTGTATGTTTTTACCTGAATTAATCCCTTGGATTACAGCAGTGACTGACCACATGCTTAGACCTAGATGCTATCCACTATGCCGAAACGAAGTAGATGCTAGTTCGGAGATATGAGCAAACTGCTGGTGTCCTTTTGGTGATGGAATCCAATACCCTCTGTAATATTATCATGATGGAAGACCGCGAGATAGCATTCTTAGCTTGACAATCGACACTGGTTCCATAGCATTCTTCTTCCATAATCGTGCATTGTGAACTCCAGTCATTTCTCTACATCTGTTTTGCATCATCGTTCGAATCCTAATATTTCATATTAGCAATTTGTAGACTCAACGAACAACTTTTTCATATTGCTAGTCTCTTATGTCTCAATCATTGAGCAAATTGTTATCAATTCAATTCCACCTGATGTGAATTTCGAATGCTTCCCAGATAATTCCATTCAGCCTCGGGAAAGAAGATGAAAAACTGCAGGCTAACAGAGCAACCCCGCACAGGCGCATTCGTCCCCCGTGGCTTGACCCCGAAGCAGAATCTTAGGCTACCCGCCATGACTCGCATACAACGGTATGGCGGGGTATTGTTCGCCGATCAGCCTTAGAGATTCGACTACAGGGGGGCTTCATAAGATCCGACGTGGCTGCTGTGGGGGCCGTTGAGGCTTGCTCGCTGCCTCCTGTCGCCGCCCCCATCGCCGCCCCCAGTTCCAATGGCCCAACAACAACCACCCTCATCACAAAAACCTCAATGGCAGTCCATCCGCGATCGCAAGCTCGCAGACGTAGCATCTCGCATCCCTCAAGAGTGGCAGATCCCTTGCTCTCAGCTACCACCACCCACACAAGCTAACGTCTTGGACGTGCCACGAACGTGCGGCATCCTCACCCCTAGAGAAATACACATCACAGAAGATTACAATGCGCGAGAATTAGCCAATGCAATCCGTCAGAGGAGGTTCACGGCCGTTGAGGTTACTACTGCGTTTTGCAAGGTAATCCTACMCCCTTCCCAAGCCAATACCTTTCCTCTCCAATTCCCATACTTCAAACACTTCCCTAACGTCTTCCAGCGCGCTACAATATCCCACCAACTGACCACCTGCCTCACCGAACCTCTTTTCTCCTCCGCCCTCTCCCGCGCCGAATACCTAGACGCCCATCTCGCTCGCACCGGCTCCCCCATTGGCCCCCTCCACGGCCTCCCCATCTCCGTGAAAGATTCATTCTGGGTAAAAGGCGTAGACAGCAGCATCGGCATCGCATCCCTGTGCAACAAGCCCGCATCCAAAACTGCGGTCATCGTTGATATTCTGTTGCGAGCCGGGGCGGTTATACATTGCAAGACGAACGTTCCGCAGACGCTGATGGCGCTCGATAGCGTTAATAATGTTTTCGGCCGGACGCTTAATCCTGCTAATCGCCAGGGATGGACCGCAGGGGGGAGTAGTGGTGGTGAAGGGGTTTTGGTAAAGATGCGGGGGAGTGTGCTGGGTGTAGGCACGGATGTGGGCGGAAGTATTCGTATACCGGCTATGTGCAATGGTATTCATGGCTTCAAACCTAGCTTTGGACGCATACCCGGTGAGGGACAGACAGGAGCGCAGCCTGAAGCGGCAGGGAAGGTGGGAATGGAGTCTGTAGTGGGGCCGATTGCAAATTCGTTGGAGGATATTGATTTGTTCATGGAAGTAGTGGAAGCGGCGGAGGCGTGGAGGATGGATGCAGCGATCATACCTAGGAAGTGGTGGAGCGGTGAAATACAAGGCGCGAAGACGAGAAAGAACCTCCTCATCGGCGTAGTCTGGACCGACGGCATCACCACCCCTCTCCCCCCCATCCGCCGCATGCTCTCCTCCACCGTCCACGCCCTCCAATCCGCCGGCATCGAAGTAATAAACCTCCCTTGTCCCCTCCTCAAATCCTGCCTCCCCCTCTCCAACAAATTCTTCAACGCCTCCGGCTCCGCCCACACCTTCTCCCTCCTCTCTCAAACAGGCGAACCGCTCATCCCCTGGTTAGACGGGCGCTTAAAGCCGAAGACTCCAGCTACGGTGGATCAACTGCGAGATCTCTTCGCGCAGAAAAACCGCTTACAAAATGAGTTCTTATCGGCATGGAAGACTGAGGATGGGCGCGACATCGACGCCTTCATCTGCCCTGTCGCTCCGCATCCCGTGCCGGGAATCGATAAGTGGAATACGGTGAGTTATACCTCTGCATTTGTCTTATTAGACCTCCCCGCCGCCGTCATACCTATCCGCTCTGTCACAAGTGAAGACTTGAAGGAGGAAGTTGTGGGGGAGGTGGGTGGGGGGTGGGATCGGTATAATAGGGGATTTTGGGACGGGAAAGAGAGGGAGGGCTTTCTGGGAGGACCATTAGCGGTGCAAGTTGTAGGGAGGAGGGGGATGGAGAGGAGGGTTTGGGAGGTGGGGAGGGAGGTTGAGAGGGCTGTTAGGGTGGGAATGGGGAAAGGGAGGGGAGAGGGGGCGAGATTGTGAGGAAGGCGTGGAGGGGGAAGGAGATATTAGAACTGTTATGGGTATATCGTACTACGAGATATGATTTATGTGGGAATGTGGATGTTTGGGGCTTCGCTGGTGCGGAAGAGGTTGGGTCTTCCCAGCTCAGAATTCCTGTCCATGACTTTTAGGCAAACACTTCCAAGAATCGCATTCTTCTTACCATACCTCAGTTGTTCTTTTCGCTCAAGAGAAGTCCTCCAATGCGTTATTCTTTCTCCACTGCCACAAGAACTGAAGGTAAACAGCAGCAGCTATCACTATAGCTACTGAAATCCTCAATCCAGAGACTCAAAGCCCTTTCTTTCACAGTAATAAATTGTGTCCAACACGCCTCAAAAGAACTCTTATCCTCTTCCCCCCCCCCCCCCAATCCATCCCCACGTCCCCCTCCCCCAATCCAAGATTCATTACACTGTTCCTCCCACATCCAGGATAAAAGACCACTCCATCCCCTCGCAGATTCAATGTTGTTGTACGGAGGCTGAGAAAGAAAGAAGTTGGGTAAGGGTATAAGGCTGGGAAACATTGGGTGGATGAAGTGATGTAGTCAGGCTGAAGACAATGGAAGGAGGAGGGAGGGGACCGTGATGTGATCAGGTTGGAAAAAGATTGAGAGGGTAGAAATGGGGGAAGAGGGATGGAATGGAATTGTAGGTAGGATGGTGGGATGGAGTGCGTGCCTAGTGAAAGACCTGTCTACCTATGATGGTTAGTGACAGATCCAGGATGATCAGTCGAATTTATCTGGTGATTATTGCCAGGAATGGTAGGATGTAGTGATGTAGTAAATATCGAAGAGGTCTTGAAATAAGCGGCTGGCTTTCTTTCCTAGATATCTTGCGAGGGTTTGGAGGTTTGGTTGGTTGATCATATGGAAGGTATTCACTGGACTCGACAGCGGTTGGATTAGCTACCTACCTTTTTGGTGGTTGGTAGGGGAGGAAGAGCGGGACGGTTTAACGAGCGATGTGCTGCTGTGGTTGGTAGGGGATGGTGGATGATGGGTGGGGGTGCGTGACTAGTGCTGTTGCTGGGGGTATTGCTTTGAATGAGGGGGCTTGTACTAGTTGCGTGAGTAAGGGTGATACTTATTCGCGTCTCTGTGAGTCAGTCTGATGCTGATGCGATATCAGAAGAGGTAAAAGAGTATGGAATAGTGTAACTTGTAACGAT
Organism: Cladonia macilenta KoLRI003786; assembly: GCA_000444155.1. Classification (NCBI taxonomy): domain Eukaryota; kingdom Fungi; phylum Ascomycota; class Lecanoromycetes; order Lecanorales; family Cladoniaceae; genus Cladonia; species Cladonia macilenta. The sequence continues at coordinate 126,221 of KE598561.1, forward strand.
GATGCTAGCATGCTAACAAGTCTAAATATTCCACCAAGATCCCACACGAAACTAACCCTCTGAACTCTGTGTCCCGTAATGCACCAAAATCCCACAAGTCCCATTACTCAACGTATACCCCGCCCCCACGCCCTCTCCCTCTCCCAGGGCCTCAAAACTCGCCACAGCCACTCCTGGACTACATACCCCGTTCGCCGCCAATATCATGCTACAAGTGCCATCTATCCAATACGTTCCTCCGCAAAGGGGTGTCGTTTGGCATTTCACGCAGCAGTCGTAGGCGGTGGGGGTGGAGACGGAGGTGACGTTGTTGGGGGAGTCGTCGATGACGGAAATGCCGTAGCCGTGGAGGGTGGTGGTGAGGTTGACGCAGTTGGGGTAGGTGGTTGGGGCTGGGAGGGCGGTGAGGGTGGTGAGGAGGGTTGTGGTTAGGGTGGTTGTGATAGTGGAGTAGAAAGAGGGGAAGGGGAAGGTTATGGTGACGGAGGAGGAGGAGGAGGAGGTGGTGGTGGTGGTGGTGGAGGTGGAGGTAGAGGCGGAGGAGGAGGAGGAGGAGGTGGTGGTGGTGGTGGTGGAGGTGGAGGTAGAGGCGGAGGAGGAGGAGGAGGAGGTGGTGGTGGTGGTGGTGGAGGTGGAGGTAGAGGCGGAGGAGGAGGAGGAGGAGGAAACAGGGGTGGTTTGCGGGGTGGTGATGCTGGAGATGAAGGCCGTGCTGTTCGTGATTAGAATTGTATTTGGAAGCATTGGTGGCACCAGGGCGGTAGTAGTGATGGTGGTGAGGAAGGTCGTACCGTTTGTGGTTAGAGCTGTGTTCTGCTGGATTACTATTGTTGAATTGAGGATGACGGACGGTGTGGTATTATAGGATATGGGGAGGATGGTAGCTGGGAGGGTGGTGCTGACGATGGGCGCAGGGATACAGGATGTAGGGATCGAGTGGTTGAACAAGGCTGAGCATGCTGAACTAAGGGAATCGGGACTGTAGGACTGAAGGACTGCTGGCGTGGATAAGGTGCTGTTTGGGGCCTGGCGTACGCGGACTTTTTGAATGGCGGAGGGGAGAGCAGAGGGGTTAGAGTAAGTTGGTGTAATGGTTATTGTCAGGGTATCAGTAATGATTGTTGCGGTGTCGATGTAGACATCGCTTATGGTGGTGGTTAGAGTGGGTGTAACGGTTTTCATTACTGCATTAGAGGGTATGGCTGTGGTTGACAATGATGTTGATTGATCCAGTGCCGTGGTTGCATTAGGGTTGGTAACGGCTACGGTAGCTTGGCTGGCGTTGTAGCGCAGTAAGCCATTGCACCAATCGTACCAGCAATTTGGTACTATTATAGATCTTGCATCGGACGGAAGGAGAGGAGGCGTGTATGATGGGATAGAAGCGGTCAAATCTGGTGAGGTCGTCAAATCCGCTGAAGTCGTCAAATTTTTCGAAGCAGGAGAGCTTCCTGATGCCATAGAGCTTGTTGGATTCGTGGCGCTAGGTGACAAGGAAGTACTATTGTTGGAGAGAGAGCTGGAAGTCGACCAGATGGGCATACGAGGGCCTTTCAGAGAAGTCAAGGAGGTAGTATTGGAAGAAACTGGTTGCGATTGGGCAGTTGGTCCTACTGTCATCAAAGAATCGAGAAATAACGATGGGAAGGTAGAAGACATTGAATTATCTGGAAGATCCGGACACTCGGACGCTGTAGAATATAGAGATTAGCCAAATAGGGGCGCGTTTTTCGTAGAGATATTTGACGACTCACAGTCCATGACTTTCAATGTCACTGTGGTGTAATTACTCGGCATGGATCCAGAGTAGATACCATAGACGGTGCCTTTGGAGTCGGCGCCAAATCGCGCGTTCCGCTCATCGAAGTCTTCATTGTTCCAAACCAGGGTTCCGTCCGTGGCAATAGCAAATATCCTGTCCAAAGCTTTCACGGAGTCTAATGTGCTGAAACGCGATGATGGCACACCTCTCGCAACAGATGTCTGATTGCCTCCTGAAGAAAGTAATCCGCTCGCCAGATTGAATACTGAGCTGTTCTGGCATTGCGTCTGGATCTGACCACCAGAATCGAGGTAGCCTAAATCAGGGGATGCCTCCTGACGTTGTACAACTGCAATTGCATTTGGGGCCGCTACCACCAGAATCCGAAATCCCAGTCCTGATGCTGGCGCACTATTGTGACAAGATCAGCGTGCTATAGAACAGGATACTCCCGTCCATGCCACCCGAAGACAAGTGCTCCCATCCGAAGCAATTGGGGCTGTAGCGAATCTTCTGTTGCATTGAGGGGCTCAAAGAAGAGTGAGATACCTTGTTGAATCAGGTCCATATGTAGCTAAGCAGACAGTGGCCTGCGGTTGTGCTACGCTCACAAAAGCCAAGACCAGAAAGAAAATGCGCAGCCTCATGCCGGCGCGACGGAGACCAGTCATGAATTAGGTAGAATGAAGAAATGGTAGTAGCTGAAGAATATAATCCACTGCCGGACAATTTGAGTCTATTGCAGAGTATTTCCAAAAACGCGGTTGTGCACCAGTCGCGTTGGAATGCATACAGCACTTTTTAGTGGGTCAGCCTGGCAATTCCATCTCAGGAACCACGTTGTCATCTCCCCGCAAGATCTCGAAAAGTCGCCTGGCGATCAGGTCGCCCATCATGTTGTAACCGTCAATTGTCAGATGCAAACCATCGTCCCACAACTTGTCACGCGTGGCCTCGTCCAGGCTCGCATAAGGGATCTCGGGGTAGAGATCAAAGGTGTAGCTAATGGCCTGTGAGTCTCTGGGCGGACGACATTGGAAAGCAAAGGAATTGGTCAACTCATGATAGTAAGGGAAATGATACGTACAATCTTTCCTGCTGGTGGTCCTTGATCATGGCGTTCAGTTGATTCCTCTTTCGAAGCATCCGCTCGGTCCAGGCGGCTGCATCAAGGACGGTCAGGGCTAAGACGTTTGCACCTGTATCCAAAGCTATGTTCCAAACCAGTTCTAGAGCGACAATTAGCCATTGGACTTCCTCATACTCCGTATCTCAAATGAGCTTTGCTGGTAGTCCATGTCCAACGCCTCTAGGTTGGATCAAATCCACAAGAATGGTACCAGAGAACATCCTGAAAATCTTACTCAGTCCCTCGTAAATCTCACTTGCTTCAGCGCCCCAACCAAGATCATTGGTGCCTCCCATAATGATAATCCAGTCGTATTGCCGTTGCTCGTCCACCGGGCACTTGTCCTTGATCCGGCTAAGGTACTGGCCCATCGGGCCCTGTACTCGGTCTCCAGACAGGCCTGCAACTTCTACATCGATGTTCTTGGTTGACAGCAAATCCCGAAGGCCGGCACGAAGGCGATCAGCGTATGGCTGGTGCTCACATCCGTACTGGGTGTAACCTGCAGTAAGGCTATCACCAAAACACAGGATCCGAAGACTCTTTGGCAATGTGACATTCATCACGTTCGTGCCGGCCATTGTCTTCTCGTAGCCACGTATGGAGCTCTCGTGAAACAATTCTTGGTCAGTAGACTGCGAAGAACAGCAGACTTCGTTGGGGAAAATCGAGCAAGCGTCAGCGCCTCGGTGGGTGAAGAATTCAAGGCAGCATGAGTACAGGAGCAGCCCCGCAGCAAGTCTCATTCCAGACCGACATTCATGAACCAATCATCGCTCTTTATGTGCACGTTATCTCAGCCTTTGTTCAACGGGAATTACGAGATCTGCCTAGAATACCAGTAAGCCCCTGGAAGCCCCTTTCAGCCCTACGGCGCTCGCAAATTCCAGTCTTGGAATTTAATAGTTCAATTGCTTCATACGCGTTGACCGACCAGCAGAAGTGACTCGAGCATTGCAGCAGCGGGCACAAAACGGCACGAAAACTGATGCTGACGCTTTTTCACCATAGAGCAGCAATGTCTACGGGCAAGATCATCTCTCTTAGGCCCACCACACCGAAAAGAGCTGGGAAGATCAGCTCTGCCACGCCTCCAGAATAGCAGCGGCGACGACTTCCTACACGGCCGTCATATACACCTCTCTATGTGCCTATAAATGTTGCATTCAACGGTGAACAGCGAAGCTTTGGGGTCGGGGCCTGGCTGTGACCAATTCATCAAGCAATAAAGGCAGCACGGGTGCCCACTTCCCGGGTGCCTACATCCCGAGGGGTATTGAGGATGCAAGCTGCATGCGACAGCTCAAGAGCAAAGTCTATACCACTGGCTTGTTGATAGAAGGTCAAATGAATTGCTGCTTGGGCATAAGATTCAAGGCCTTTGTTAAGATATCGTGCATGAACATGAAGGAGCGTCCTTGGGCAGGCTTGTAAAGGCGTTGAGCATAAGCTATGCATACAAAATGTATTCCGCCAATGCACTGCTCTGGGGGGATCTATATCCTTTGTCTAGAGGACTTCGGTGCTCTATGAGCACGCAAAAGAGGTGTCCGCTGCTTGGGGTTCTCGATTTGAACGTCAGATGCCCAAGCTTTCATGTTCAATAAGAAAATATCACTCATTGCTTTGTCACCATTGKCTCCTGCGTTATTCCTCCTTTTCATACGTGCCTGCGGCCACGTCAAAGCCAAAAGTGATGGGTTCCAGATGTTCAGATTCGTCGCAACATTAACGGCATAGGCTTGCTCCATCACACTATTTTCCGGTCAAAATGCGACAGTCATATTCTCGAAACACCATTTCACCCCGGGACGAGTCGTCATTCCAGGCAAGCATCCAATACATTGAGAAATTCTAGCCAGATTTCGTGCTATGTCTCAAACTGGAAGTTTGCAGGAGCTGGCGGTGAGGATTCAGGCCCTATAGGAAAGAGTTCAAAGAAATCTATTCTCATCCTGACTACTAGCCGGCAATACTGACAAAGAACAGCCCAAATCAATTCACGTCTCCAGCCACGATACATAGCACTATGAGGCAATCGCCAGCCATGCCGAGCACGGACATGCGGAGGAGCCGCCTGGTCGTTAAAGAAAGCGTACTCTATCAGGGTACTGTCTCTTACACTTGGCAGATAATTCGTCCGTGCAAGTCGGCACGAATATCCATCGATTGGATTGATGGCGTTTCCCAGACCGAATAGTGAATGGTATCAACGCATCTTAGGATCCTGTTAAAGAGGGAAGACAAGGGCAGAGTTCTGTGAAGGTTGTTGGCTGGAATGTTGAGTTGGTAATGACAGCGCTCAACTTGTGCTCCAATCAAGCGATGGAAGCAACAGCATGGTTGCTCAGGCACTCGAGGCTTCGATTTCGACGAAGTTGACCCAAATTCTTACATTAATGGGGGGAGAAAGAAGCGAGGAGACAAGATGTGTGCATCCTATACAGGGCTTCTAGAGCCCAGGAAGGGGACCAATTCGACCACGGTAGTCCGTACATCCACGCTTCAAAGTTACTACGAGAATCACTGCACGCAGGTCATCAATATCCGTCGACGTTCTTACTCTGCAAGGCGCATTTAAGCTCGAGTGTCCCAAGTCGCTGCAAGCACTTGTGTCTAGCCTACGCTGGTCGAGAGCTGATACGATGATAGTTAAAGATCCACTGAGGAAACATTGTAGCCGGTTGACATTTTCCCCCAATTATCCTTATGTTCAGAATCGGGTTACTCTAAGGATTCAGGCAGGGCATAGCTAATTGCAATAATAGGTTGGAGCGAACATCGTCGGCTTCTGGCTGTTACCAAACTAGCAAAAAATCAACCTCCATTACAAACCAAGCATTTTCGATAAGAACATTTACAATCCAGCATGGTATCTTTCCAGGCTGTACACGCGAAACAAGCGCTTCTGGTCGTCGATAGCCGGGATTTCTAATACAGGCTACGCCTCTTCTCTCTACTTGGAGCTTTGATTCGTTGTTATGCTTACAAAAAGGACGGGAGCATGACCAGATACCAGAGTCACAGAAAGTAGAATGCTATTGGTTTCTAACAGAGACTGACTACAATCAAGATATTTGAAGACTCGGCCTGTTGGACCTTCGCCACGAACAGCACCAAGGCAGTGAGCGAACAGAAATAAAAATTGGCAAAAGAGTCAAGAACGTCCAATTACTGTACCCAGATAACAATCAGTCGTCACTTTTATCGTCGTCACCAGCACCGCCAATACCCACTGGCCGCTATGCCACAGTTGCCGTCGGTGCAGGCTTCACCTCCTCATATACCCTAAGACACCCGACCGGCTGCTGGGTATTATGACAACCCGCCTTGGTTTCCAAAAGCAGAGGCGACTCAATGACATACGAACACGTCACCTTATCCCCATCAAAATTCAAATCCATAGTCCCACCTTGGGGCAACGCGTCCAGAAGATCAAGTCGTTCCCAAGCCTGGAGATCGCGGCTCAGATGATAGGAATTGAATTGCGTGGAGAAGTTCTGGGCATACTGAACTAGAACGCCGTTGAGGGGGCCTTTGCAGTCTGTATCGGGGTGCGCATGGATCCAGAGGGGAGGGGTGGCGTATTGGAAGGCGTTGTAGCCGGTGTAGGTGGCTGAGGGGGTGAGAATGCTGGGTTGGTTGGCTTGAGAAAGGGCGGTGGTGGTGAGGAGGGCGAGCAGGAGGATGGGGAAGTGCATTGTTAAGGATTTGAGGGGAATGGAATTGGTAATCAGTCAAGGATTTGCTGAGGTATCGAGTCGAGGATTTGGATGGCTCTGTGTGCGATTCGATTTACTGGGGAGTCGAGGTTATTGTATTTGTTGAGGACAAAGAATACCAGCATACTCGCATGATTTCTCTATTGAGGACAAAGGGTCGAGGACGGCAACAACACCATAGCTATGTTACTAACAAAATGAGCATTACCCAAGATGGTAATAATTCTCTATTGATACCTCTATCAGGCAATCGCCCTTTCATATGTGGAATCGCCGTGTTCTCAGAACAAACACAACAGATCAAGGACACTATTGCTCTAGGGCATATTACCATGTATTCTTGAGCTTTCAGTTAATCTTCTTGGCTCAAAATAGCCGTCATGAAAGCAGAGAATCCATGCTAATCTCTGCCTCAAGCTTCGTTATTTGATCAACTCCAGGGGTTTCCTTGGTCTTGCCAATCTCCGCAAAGCCTCAAAGCAGGCAGAAAGACAGAAAGCCCAAGCCGAGAAGCCATATTGGCATCCATTCAGTTGGTGGTCAGTACTTGACCTATCATCGTCAGCAACGAAAATGAAAGGCTGGAGAAAGCACAACTCACTTTTTTGCTTGCACAAGCAGCGTAAAGGACCTTATAGCTGCACAACGCAGCCTCATATCGTCCTTAGCTTCCTTGAAAGGACTTCTTAACGCCTTTAAACAATTTATAGGCTTACTCCTTCCTCCATAAAGATTGTTCTTCGCGTATTCGTCGAAGTCAGGCCCCCTCTTCTGTTGCCCGATCATTGATGGCATCATAGACGACTAGTTCCGCCAACATGCCAGAGCAAGTAAGATCGACGCGGTGGTACTGGTAGGGAGCACGACCTGCTCCTGCTTTTCGGTACTTTTCGACATTAGGAATCATTTTGCTGCACCGACTTTTCAGCACCTCAACAGCAGTCTGAGCTGCAAGCTTGTCCCACCCACCCACGCCTGTACATCTCCATATATAGAGAGCTCGGTGGTCATGACTCCTCAGGTTCTCTGTCGCGCAGACAGAAGGAATCTCGGTGGTGGGTTCCGACCCTCTGTCGCGGCCGATGGTATCAGTACGGGCCGATGGCAGCGAGTGTGGGCCTAGAGCTGAGGATCCTACCTGTATAGCCTCGCTTTATTCTGCTTTCCAGCCTGACCAGAGGAGTACTAAGGGAAGGAATCGATGTCATGAGCGCTCAACATTTCTCCTGTTCTGCGCTTCAGCTTCCCTTCTCATCAGGTGTAAGCTCAGTCCTCGATCTTCTCACAATTCCAAAGCTGACCAAATAGCACCCAGACACAGCCAATGCAAACCGGCTCGTTAGGTTGGCAAAGCACTCATCCGAATCTCCGCCTCTAACTCTGCTTTCTCCTCCACCGTGAGGTCGCTCTTCGCGCTGTCGATCCTCACGAAACCCAAGAGTAGACAGAGCGATAACCCAGCGCAGCCAACCGCGAACCAGCAAGCTACTTTATAGCTTTGTTTCATCCCCAGGTGCGCCGTGGCCGTAGCAGCGACATCAGCAAGTCCGAGGAAGCCGCTGATGCCCAGGAAGACCAAGCAATTGATCAAAGCACCAGCAAGGCCTTGTCTCTTGCGTGGCATGCTCGTCGTGATGAAGATGTTGCTGACGCTGTACATAATGTCGACGCCGACTGTTGCTGCAATCATTGCTGGGAATATGTAAGCCCAGTACTTGGGGTCGTCTGGCATGATTGCGAAGAGGAGCACGCAGACTATGTAGCCAATCCCAGAGATGGCTAGGAGGACGGTTCCGGAAAGGAGATGGAGGAAGAATCCACCAGCTGTGGCGAGGATTAGGCCACCTGCTGCCATAGGTGTGAACCATGCTGTCGTTTGTAATGATGTGGCAAGGAGAACGTTTTCGATGCTAGCAGCGAGATCAGCCAAGTTTTCCCGTCTGTCAAGCGTTTAAAGAACCTACTAGAAGCTGGCATAGAATAGATAGATTCCAAAGACTCCATATGAGAAGAAAAGTACAATAACAAGGGGTTTCATGTATTTCACTTCAAAGAGGTCGAATGGCAACAATGGCATCTCGGCGATCCAGCCCTCAACATAGACAGCAACACAAAGGAAGAGGACACCAAGTACGAAGGTGAGGTATACATATGGCGTCCTCCATCCCTCAGAAGCATGCGTGCTGCCAGTGATGGCGAAAACCACAAGCACCAGTCCAGGAACGGTAGTCAGCACGCCAAGCCAGTCCATCTTGATCTCAAACGCCATCCGTTCCTTTCGATCAGACGGCACAGTCAAGAAGGCTACCAAGCTAATCAAGAACAGTAGAATCGATCCAATCCAGAAGTACCAGCCCCACGGGAGATACTCCCCACTAAGTCCAGCAAAGAAAATCCCCGAAAAGAACCCGATAGGCGAACAAGCCCCATACAAGCTGAATACCAGATTTTTCCTCGGCCCAGGGCGATACAGACTCCCCAGCAGCATCACTCCAGCCGGCAGGAAGGCCGCAGGTCCAAGACCTTGCAGTGCACGGCAGAAATTCAGCATGAGATAGTTCGTGCTGAAACCGCCAATGAGCGACCAGATGGTGAACCACATCAGGCCAAAGAGAAAGATGACATAGCCGCCATAGATGTCAGCTAGCCGGCCGAAAGGAAGGAGAAAGGCACCAGTGACCAGGGAGAAGACGCTTGCAGGCCATGTTTGGGATTGGGATGGGATATTCAAGGCCGTTGCCAGGGTTGGAAGAATCACGTTGAAGCCACTTACGAAGTACTCCTGGGGTGGCACGTTCAGCTAAGAGGGGTATGATATTAGGGTGGAGAGGTTCCTTACTGCCATGACCATTGATGCGAGTAATGAGAAGCAGAAGCCAATCTCGGTCCATACAGTCTTGAATTTGGCTGGTCTTTCCCTTCCAAGCCGCTCAATGCGAGCTTGCATGCCTTCTCCCTCTGCCCCTCCATCATCTGGGGCCATTGGAGGTCTTTGAGTTCAGGCGTTCAAGCAAAGTTCTTGGCTTGCACTCTCGCGATTCCATTCGTCAGATAACCGAGCATCTGAGTCTGTCCAACACCAACTTCATTTCAAGGTCGTGCACCGGGTTCAACCTCTATTGTTATTCTTCGATAGAAGTTGGAAAAAAGAAATTCCTCATCACAATCTCAGAGTCAACTTTATCTAACTAAAAGGGGTCAAAAATTCCCGGAGCTCCGGGTGCGACCAACCGTGACTAGGTTCGATGGTCTTGAACCTTCATCAACAGTTACTCTTAACGTCATCGAAAGGTATCCTTCCTCATACTTGAAAGGAAGAAAAGGTCGTAGCCTTGTACGTGGGCCCACGTTCATTCTACAACTCTTCCCCTTTTATATAAGACTGCGTCTATTTTCGCCTTTGCCAGTCTTCTTGCGTCTTACTGCCTGGCCCGGGGTATGAGTACTGACAAAGCACATATGTGTATCGATGTGGGAGAGCATACCCTCGACGAAGAAGCAATCAGAAAAGACGAGTATTTGCAGAGAAGAGTATCAGTCACCGTCCTCAAATCCGTTTACCAGTTTGTTCTACGCTGATTCGAGGAGCATGGCAATAAAGTTATTTGCATATTATAATATAGGCGCATACGGATCGTGATTTCCTAGGGCCAGTGAGTGTCAAGCATGTTACATTAAGTTTCTTGAAGTATCATATGTGACATTATAGCGCTAATACCCCCAATCGTTGTGTTGAACCATTTTCCAGAGTCCCTCATCAACGAACGTCGAATTCGGCTTCAGTTCCACCTAGGCTTTTCGAGAGCGTCGAGACACTCCTAACAAGGAGTGAAATCCCATCAACTGGAAAATCCTTGGGGAGTCTGAAGCAACAAAATCGCTGACCGCGGCAATCTATAGTTAACGCATGTCCTTCTCCCAAATAGAGAGATGCGCTTCGTCGGAACTATAGCAAGATACCAAGAGGAGGCTCTGAGTCCAAACCACGGCAAGCCATCGCGCAATCGATGCAGGTATCAAAACTCCTAATGACCATACGGAATTCACCATCCAGGAATGCCGCGTGCATACCATCAAGTACTAGCCATCGAGCAGCTGCATTGTGTGAAGCGTAGAAAAAGTAGACCCTGGAATCTTTAGGGAGCCCGTTCTCTAGGCTTCCACGGGCAATGAGCCTTTCTGGTGGGGAAGACCGATCGTTCGCAGCCTGCAGAGGCATAGAGAAGAAGTAGGACTGATCTTTGAACCGTTCTTTTTTGGTATAAGCATCAAGTTCCTCCGCAATAGCGGTGCTGACTTTATCACACTCGCAAGAAGGCAGCCATTCTATTTTATTACACATTTCTTGCATTGCTCGGAATCCAAACTTGTGTATTACCGGCTCCATTCCATGCTCCGGCGTCCAACTGAAGATCTGCGTGATCTGAAAAGCGTCGGAACGGTGTCCGACCATGGTGGTGCCTCTTTCCCCAGTGCAGACACCGGAAGAAAAGGTAATGTGGGGATCAGTCTTGACGACATTGCTGGGGGCAGGTAAGAGGTTTTTGTCGGTGGGTCCATCGATAATGCGAGCCGCTCGATCGCCTCGACGAAATGGAACTCCGCTCATCACTCGAATATTATTAGAAGCGTCACCAGGATCCGCAACATCGATTATATCGAGGAATATGCTCCAGCCCCAGGCACTAACAAGTATAGCATTTGCCACATAATCTTTTGAATACATATGGCCCAACAGAAGGTGGGCGAGATTTTCGAAGGAAGTCGAAACATCCGAAAGCTGTTCGAAACAGTCTTCGTACTCCTGTGAGGACGATATTTTTGAAAGTTGTCTGAAATTCCAACCACCGTAATCCCGTTTGGAGATAATGAGCGAACGATAGGCGCTCAGAGACAACGGCATGGAGCTGCACCTTCCCAGGTCCTGTTCCTTGATTCTGGCGAAAGCAATCAAAATGGCAGTCAGACTTGACCATGCTATACCAGACAATCTTTTGTTTCTTCTGAACTCGCTACCATTGTGTTTCCGCAGGACTTCTACATCAACAGTCTCCAAGCCAAACAGAAACTTGCCTGCCCGAATCATGCTATCCTCACAGGGATATTTGTATGAGTTTTTCGCATTTTCCGATTGCGCAATGCATCGAGCTATGATCCACTGCGAGCAATACTGCTCTTCTTCTTTAGTAAGTTTAGCAATCCTCAGAACGTTTTGTCAAAGCCGTATGCCTCTGCCCGACTCTCGTACCCAATTATCAGAGTGTTGCCGGCGTTCACGAGCGTGAACAGAGGCTCATGTGGGTCGGCAGGATCCATGAGCGATGCACCTACGTCTTCGGGGCTGGCGTCTTCAATGAATATATTACTTGGTTTTTCGCCAAAGCAGATGCTCGTTCCACTTAGGTTGACTTTGGCACTCAGACCGAGCACATGATAACACCAGACAACTATTGTACTGACTCAGCGATCTTACCTCAGATGGAGAAGCCTGTGTTCTGGAGACTCCTGCAAGGAATGTAACCACATGAGCAAAGCCTGCAACACAGGAAACGGCAGGCAGCGAGTGCCAATACCAGGTGCATCCGTAATCGATGAGGGATCCAACTTTCTCCTTTTCCCGCCTCTAAGCTGTGGTGACCATTCATTGGTAAAGGTCTTCTGTATTCTGTATTCAACTACCTCGTAGACTGATGCCCATCGAAAGCCAGCGGTCTGTCGTTGACAAGCCCGTAGCGTCCCTAACAATGCCACGTGGTCAGGAATGATTCCATCATCGGCGCCTAACTTCTGTACAATAGTCTGCATGACTAGCACAATGGCATTGGCCAGGGACTCGTCTTCATGTGCAAATGCAAGCGCGGAAAGCTGGACTACCATGGAGAAAAGGGCCGGGTTTTTGATTGCTTCTTGGACTGTTGGCCCGGAGCCGGATTCTAGGACGATATCCAGGTACCTCGACATTACGGATCTATCCGATTTTACAGCCGCCTCTCGGAAATGGAACTTCATTGTGGGATCGATAAGATGCCTGCCGATGAAAGAAGCCAAGCTCATCTCCGTGATGACATCGGCACCTGACCTGTGAATAGCGTCCATCAGTGCTAATGAGCCTACCGCCGAAACGGCCTGGCTAATTGGATTTACAATATTAGTGAGCTCTAGTCCCAGCTGAAACCGCGCTGGCAACACCATGTTGTAGAGTATTTATCTCTCGGAACGTTGACGTCGAATGGTGATTTGAGGATAGGTGAAACTAGCCAGAATTGTCGACCTGGCATCTTTTGGATACGGCTTGGGAGCGGGGCAGGTACCTTGCTGAGCATGGCTTATCGAGCTGACTCGAGCCTATCACCGTTGGTTTATACGTCCACCACAGACCATCCATGAACGCTCTAGATTGTACGCAACTTAGGCGTCCATCGGTAGACATGCGAACGCCCTGTAGATCAGTCGCATCACGACAAGGCACTTTGAGCAACATTCGACGAAAAAAGCGATGCTATGGCCCTCGGGCAGAGTTGGGGCTGTGCAGACTCAATATTGTCACCCACATGGCAAATCAAATGAGCCAACACTATTAAAGCTGGAAACGACCTGCATTGTACATGCCACTATGACTTACAGCCTGGGTTATAAGTTCTATCGCTCCTTGTCGAAATCTGGCATTGTAATTTTACCAGAAGCAACCCCTGTCCTCCCAGTAGAGATGGTAGATGTAGGACATTAACCCCCTAATTGCTTAGGCGGCTGACAAATTCCAAATGAGGCAACGGTGATTGTGGTAACATCGTTAGATTGTACTCGGGACACGTTACAACGGGTTGATCGAATGAAGACAGTCGTAGGACACAAGACTGTATCTTATACGACCTACAAAAGTCCTGCATCGTATCACCGCTGCCAATTCTCTCGGGTCAGAGTACCTCTGTACACCTATCAATACTCCAACAGCCCATCATGTAGGCACGCTCACAATTGTAACAAAACTCAGCTTGCGACTACAGGATGTCAAGGATGAAGTTTCCCGCAGAGCTCATTGACCTTGTAAGTATTCGTCGCTATATTACTATCTTTATGGCTGAGAAACGCTTCTGTCCAGATTACTCTCCATGTCGAAGATCCCCACTTCTGGGACTGTGCATATTCACCACGGACAACGCAAATTTACGAAGCCAGAGGCTACAGCGAACTTGCTAATCTTCGACTTGTTAGTAAAGCGTTCCGTAGCAGTGCTACACCACGCCTTTTCCGGGAAGTTAACGCTACTATGACTAGTAGAGTCAACGGAAGACTACAAACAAGGCCGTTGAATAAACTCCTAGAGCTCTCCCGAGTGGAATATGCGCAACATGTGAGGGTCATTACGGTTGGTATTGGTCGTGTTCTCAAGGAAGAAGAAACAATGATGGTCGCACATTATATCCGTGACCTGAGGAGCATCTTACCAGCCTGTTTCCCCAGCTATCCAAGGCTCAAAACACTTTGCATCACCGGTCCATGCTACCCAGGCGGTCATAGAGAAGACCTCCCCTTCCCCGCAGACCTCAGACGTTCATTGGTAAAAACCATCGAAACTACATTAAGCCATGCTCCCACTAAGTCTTTTACTGAGCTCTCACTCGCTCTTCCTATAACCCATGACTTCGCATCATTGATCGGCAACCAATGTACGACGTTTACAAGGCCGACTCAAGTCGAAGATCTTCTGGCCACACTGAGTCATCTGGACGTTACCATCGGCGACAATAGTGGTCTAGGAGGGCAGCATTGGATGTTAAAACCTAGATCTGACACCCAAAAAGCATATCCGAATGAGGCATTCGCGCCTGGATTCTTCAAATTCATTGATTTTGCGAATAATGTAAAGACCTTACGCATCAATGCCACTCATGTACTTGACATGGACTTGCTGAATACAGGACGCTTCTGCAATCTTCGTATCTTAGAATTAAAGAATCTGAAGGTCTCTTGGGACAGATTGGTAGCCGTCGTGGAGAATAATGTGGAGACATTACACGCTATTGGCCTCGAAGGCATCCAACTCAAGAGCGGTACTTGGAAAGCGTTGTTGCTCAAATTTTGTTCTCTTCCATTGCTTGATTACTACGTCATGGATCTCTGTAGCTACTCCACTGATGGCGCATCCGCGTTAATGGTACCAACAGCGGCAGCCGATCTTGATAGCGAGATTGAGACTACAAGCATCCTTGATTACCATGCCCTGGGTCATCTTCAACGTCAGGTCATACGTCGACGAGATCTCCTAGGGCTTACTCAGATGATGAGCTTCGACCTCAAATATTCGAATTGGAAGACTCTGGAAGAGGTGGAAGCCCTTGAACGTCAGAATGAAGGAATTTGGCAGGAGTCGCATATGAGACCACTTAGCTGGCACGTCTTTACTTGAACAATTCGAGGTTTCGACGTCTTCAACAGTCAAAGAAGCATCAGATATGCTGGCCATAGTCGAGACAAGCTGGAAGATGTGTATCATCGTAAGTATCAAACTAGATTAAGCTGGCATCGATAGCTTAAAATACAGCCACTTGAACGTATTCCTAAACCACCCACTGTTAAAATTCCCCATTTTCAGTCACAAAACAACGACAGAATTTGCCGATGATAGCTGAAACATTCTAAAGATGCATCTCTTTTGACTTAAGGCTAGAGCAATCTGGCAACAGTCGGTTTAAACAAAAACCGGCAAGCGCATCTATATTTCTCAAAGAAGCATGGAATTCTTTCGTAGCTGCTCGAATGGTAGCAAGGGAAGATAATTGACAGCAAAGTTAAACAGTGAAATAACAAAAGTCGTTTAGAATTGACCGAACATGGCTTAAGAAATTACTTTCAAGATATATTTGCAACATTATCTGAACATAAAGCACCCATTCCACCACCAGCTAAGTATGGGGCTTGGTATACGCGGCTTAACAAGCATGTGGTTAAATCATCCGAAACCATCCCATCTTCGAGATCTACCGGTTCCCCTATCAAAGGACCTGTGTGATTCGCCAATATCTGCTTGAAGGGAAACCAGAGAGGTGCATTTGCAACATCATCCATCCATGAAATACCGACTCCACTAATAGGAGAAGTATAAATGTTGGCATAAGCGGCTTAACAAGAATGAGGTAGAATCCTCAACATAGTCATATCACCGATATCTATCACGCCCCCGGTGTCAAGATAAGTGTGTATCCCCACAATATTCGCTTAAAAAGATATCAATTAAGCGTGTTTACAACATCCTATATATACAAAATAGCCATTCCCACAATGAGCATGTATTTATTTTGGCACTTTTAGCTTAATAAGAACTAGTCAGACCCCTCTAACATGGATATATCGTCGGAATCTACCAGCTCCACTTCCGAAAGAAGTGTGTGTTCCCACGATATTCGCTTGGAAGGAGATGATGCAAGCACATTCAATCACTTCTAGAACGCGGGATAACCGTTCTTGGCGGTTCCTGGCCGCTCCTTCCCTATATTCAAGGGCAAGATGCTGCGGGTATTCTTGCCCATCTTCACTGTTTCAAATTTTCGCTCTAAGTTCTGTTCTACCATCCCGTCACTTCAGTCTTATCCACTCCAGATATCCTGCAACTCGTTGCATGACGCGTGATTCTGTAACACACTGCACCGATCGGGGTCGATTTGGAATAATCAAATTTGGAGAGGTAGTACAGAACAACCGTTCACGCTGCTAGTCAGACACGTGTTCGCCACGACCTAAATAATTTTAGATCGAGCAAGGATGCTGCAGGAAAAGTTCTTGATCCAGAGGTTAGCTCTACGTGGGAGTGAATGCAGGAGTGGAGAGCTGTACACTCATTTCCTATTGGCTTGTGCATGAAATTCATCTTAACGCGTTTGACACTGCAATATTAGACGAAACTAAGAAGTTTTTGTTTTCTAGTCGCTTGCTTCACTTAAGATTGAGATAATGGATGATATCAGTCTCGTATATGCTACTATCATCACATACTACAGAGTATTAATGCTAGAATACATATATACGAGCAGTCATAGCAACAGCATTTCTTGAATCACGCCTAAAGAATGGAGGAAATACGTGACTGGCCTGAAGAGAATGAAAAACTAGACTTTATCGTTGCCACCGAACCTCGGATTCAGCCACATCTTAGGCCACTCATAGGATCTCCAATATTGAACGAAGTATGGAAACCATCTGCAACCAATATAGAGAGGATCCCTGGTCCAGTGAGTTTGAATAAAATGTGGTGTAGCTGCTCATCGCTTACTGAAATTAGTCTGCGCATACGCCCAAAGTAAAGAAAGTTCTGATACGAGACTATCACATGGTCCGAACACAACCATACCATCCTCAAGTCTGGGTCGATCGAGGTGCCACCTTTCTTACACTTGGATATGGAGAACTCGCAGTATCGGACGGCTACAAAGCTCACTTGCTATGCCGCGCTGCATCTGTGGAAGAAGTTAAGGTTCGGGAACCAGGAGATGGAAGTCGGTGAGAGGGCGATGTGGGATTTTCGCAAGTGCGAAGTCATTTTCTGACTCTGGTCTGGTGCTGGGCCGAGAGAAATGTGGTTGCGTTACCATCGTTGGCAGTCGTCGTCGTTAGAGCCCTGGAACTACCATGTGCTACTTAATAATCAATGTTTCGCTGGCACATACCTTTACAAATTGCCTGAGTTTGGCCATAAAGTTGGGACAAAATCCTCTTGAATCTATTCTCCAGAGCTTAAGTTTAGGAGATATCCACTAGGGATACAGGCGTTTAAGACGTGGATGGATGTCGTCTCAAGTCTTTCTCCAGAGAAATTGACCATATCATGCTTCTTACCATACTATCGAGTGTCAGTCCAGAGAAGTGCCCTGACGATCTTGGCCATATCATGCTTATCCCCCCTCATCTCAACTGCCACCCCAGAGAAACATCTCACGAGCTCAGACAAACAGAGCCACCTTCTTAAGCAGACATCACGACCCCTCACCATAATCTTAAGCTCTGGACAGATGGATTTCCCCAGACATCTCCCCTCTAAGTCAAGCAAATCACGCTTCTTACCACACTATCGACTGCCAATCCAGAGGAATGTCTTACGATCTCAGTTGAACACAACCACCATCTTAAGCAGAAACCAACGTGCCCCCAAAGACTCCAAATTTCAAACAAACAATTCCTTGAGGTATCTCCCCTGTGATTTGACCAGATCATGCTTCTTACCGTGCTCTCAACTGCCATTTCAAAGAAAAGTCTTACTCTCCTACCCAGTCTTAGCCAGCTTCTTAAGCCTAAACTAATACCCTCACCACAATCTCAAGTCCTAGAATGACCATTCTCAAGAAATCTCCCCTCTAACTTGTCTAAATCATGCTTCTTGCCATCCTATGTCCTGCCAACCCATCGAAACATCTCTCAACCCCACCCATCCCCACCCACCATGTTGAGCAGAACCCCAAGATCCCCCACCACAATCCCGAATTCCAAACGGATACTTTCCTTCCCCATGAGCACCTCCGCGCAATATTTAGATCAGGTTTCATAAATACCAGAACATCACCTCCTATTCTCGTGAAATATCCATCAAGATAATCTCCCCCCAGGACCTGGAATGAGAAAGGCATGAAGAATATGCACCATGACTCTGGGTTTCATTCAAATAAGAGGAAAAGAGATGTGCTGAAGCGAAAATTTGATCTTTCTTCTCTTCCACAACCTACCACCCCGAAAACCCACCAAATTCTTCCACCAGCACAATCCCCCTCCTCCCTCACTCTCACCGCTCACTATCCCCTTGACTATCAACCTCACCACCCCCACCACTATCCGCTGATTCCTCTTCGCCATCCCCCCCTTTCCCCTATCCGCCCCTATCCGCCCCCAGCCCTACCACGCTAGCGTCTCCAGCCCTGCACACTAGTCCCCTTCTAGAGCCGACTAAGCACCACAGCCAATCAGCGCCACACAAGAAGTGAGGCGCAGCAGCGCAAGCCACCCGCAGTAGTATGCAGAGCCTCCTACTTCAATTTCTTAGCACGCAAGGCTCTACACCGTGCGTACTTCTTCAGGGGAAGGGAAAGGACAGAGCGTCCTTTCAAGGCGTTACGTACGCATTCCTTCAAGGGGGAGGGAGGGAGTTAGGGTTTACGTACGCGTTCCTTTGAGGGAAGGGAGGCGGAGAGCCACTCGTCTTACCTAATTCTGTCATAATGGACGCCCGTGCATTCCTCAAAAAAGGGGGGACAGAGAAGGTTCGTTAGTGATACTCGTCTTCTTTGATAGAGAAGGGGCAAAGTGGGAAAGATAATTAAGTCATTAGGTAGTCTTGGAACACTGATTAGTTCTGGAGTGAAACGGATTTATGTGAGGTACGTAAAATGCGTAGTAGAATTGGGGGAAAAGGGGGGAATGAATGGGAAAGGGGAAGGGTGGTAAGAGGGAAATATCATGGGTCCGAGACCAAGGTTTGGTACAGGGCGTAGGAGAAGGGATTGTAGTTCCTAGGAACATTAACTAATTAGGGGAAAGGGTGATCAATCGCGAGATAATGAGCTACCAAGAAATTATAGTACTCAGATAGTCCTAGACTTTATCCATGAGTAAAAAGATGATTTAAAGCGATCAAGGATATTAGCTACTAGAATAGAGAATTTTTAAGATATCTCAAGTAATAAATTCGTAATCCAGCGACTCGGGCATGGAAATTTTACATGGTTTTCTTGGTGTTTCAAATCATGGGATAGCAGAGTGATGGAATTTAATTCCCGAAGTTTGAAGAAAGCTGCGTAGGTTATATATTCAACGTAAGAAATTACTAAAGGAAGTCAATAGTCGTTGGCATTTAAACCCATTTATCTCAACAACTTTCCGCTTTTTTATCCTTTAATACAGCTCTATGGATTTCTCTAATCTAGAAATATCTGAATAAAATATTGACAAGAAGAGTAAAAAGAAAAAGGCCTGAGCCACTAGAAATCTAGAATTTTGAGCACCCAAGGAGATGGACAATCTCAATCTCGCCAGGCTCTTTTTAAGCCCCCTTCCAACACCTTTTGTCGTGCATGTCTGTAGGCTGCGCAATTCCAACGCCTTTGTCAATCGCATSATCCGGAAATCAGACAAAAGAAACCCTTAAGTTGGCCTTCCATCCAAACTAACCCTCTTCCGATCTAACCGCTTATTAACACTCCCCAGCACAACCTTCAATATCCCATCTGCATTCAATCCCGTCGAACTCTGCCCCTTCCAAGGCACCGTATCAACAATATCCCTCACACCATTCGCCTCCTTAAGCCCATCATCCAATTCCTCAAGCGCCTCCGCCGCGCCCTTTTCCTCGCCGACTTGGAAAAATTGAATACCGACTTGCCACGGGGGAGCCTCGAGTTTATCAAGTTTAGCAGCTACGGAAACGATGACGGATTCTGGGTCGTCGGTGGGGACGCCGTCGGTGATGACGATGATGTTGAGGGGCTTGAGAAGGTCGAAGTCGTGTTTTTTGGCTTCGCATTCGCGGAGATAGGGGCGCAGAATGGCGTCGAGGCGTCTTCCGGTGGGGGTTCCGCCGCTGGGGCGGACGCGGTTGAAGATTTTCTGCACCTGTTCGGATTCCTGGATGTGCAGGTAAGACGGATCATCGCGGGCGTTGAGGAAGTAAATGTCGATACCGTCTTTGTCGTGCTGGGTGCAGACGGGGGCGATGCTTGCGAGGGCAGCAGCAGTCTCGCGCCAGGAGCGGCCAGCCATGGAGCCGGAGTCGTCGATCAGGAAGATGGTGTCGAAGGTGCTGAGGAAAGCGTAGGGGTTGTCAGTCGACGGGGCGACAGTTGTGGTTGGTGCGGAGTAGGCTGGTGGTGCATCGTTCGTTGGCGCAGCGAAGGGGTTGGCTACAGTTGGCGGATTTGCTGCGGAGTTGTTAGGGGCTAGATCTTGAATGTTGGGTCAAAATGCAGGAGACTTACCTGGACGACGGGTTGGTGCACTTGTTGGTGCATTGAAGAATGCGAAAGGCGATGAGGGTGGTTTCGGACTGGATTCAGTTGATTTTAGAGACAATCCCGATAAAGCTCTCTCCAGACCCGATGAAGCCGATGAGTTGTGGCGGGAGGGTGAGCCATGATTGGAGGATTTCTTCTTATTGAAGAACGGTAAAGGCATGATGCTCTTGCGATGGTGTTGATGGTGAGAAGGTTGAGTAGAACATAACGAAGGGTTCGTCGTCTCAAAGATGAAGGGCATCGTGGCTAAAGTTTCCGAAAGTGTTTTCGAAAGTGTGGTACCGGTTGCGGGAAGCACAAAGGACCAGGTGATACTGGCTTTAGGGCTGAGGCTTTGTGGTGTGAATGAAGTGTTTGATGGTGAAGACTTTGTCTACGCAAACAGGAGTCGGGAAGCTTTGTTTGTTACTCTGCAGTCCCTTGGTGTATGTTGAGAATGATGGTGAGGATAATGAGACCAGGCCTTCTCGTCTTATAGAACAGAGACGTTCATGATCCAACCTGCTATAGATTGCTCATCGCCATTGCCACGCGCCTTCATTATGCCTATGGATGTGCCAGCTCATTGCGGATCGGTCACAGGCTCTCGAATTTCTAAATGACAAGGCTATGCTACGATCATTCTGAGTGAGGAGAAATCATATCTGAAGGAGTTTCGGCCATGCTAGACCCTCAGGAGGTGGCATCGTGTCGTTATGGAATGCCTAGAGAGACGTGGTGGAGATGGCCATCCAGGCGCGAACCGGCATGCTGCGGCTTAGCGACTCAGCCTCAAGCTGCCTGAGGTGCCTGCCAATCATTTCACGGGGCGACCCGCAGTTTTAATTTCTCATTGTCTTATTTGGCACCTGCGCCCCTTCCCGAGCGGGTGACTGGGCATAACTAAACCTTCTGTCATACCTGGTCATACCCCCACTGCAACTTTCGGATATTACTGTACTCGGGGTCGCCTATGTTCGGGAATATCGCACTAAGCCTTGCCTTCGCTGCCCTCACAGAACACCTCAAACGCTCGGTAAGTAGACCGCAGGGCCAGTAACAAATATCGCGACGATAAGATAGCATAAGCCCACGGGGAACTTAGTGAAGGGGTCCAATAAAGTAAATCATCAATTACTTCATAGGCAGTGCAGACCTACCAACAAGAAGGATGTGGAGAATGACTCCGGTTCCATATGAGCATTTTCCTTGTCTTAGTAGAAGCTCAAAACTATGTCACATGCAACATAAAGGCCAAAGAGGCGAAAGTGCATAGCACAATGATGGGATGATAGGAGTTGAGCATTGCCACTTCAAGGCACCATTATTCCGAGCACTCTCCTCTGCTCATACCTCGCCGCCTGGGGCGTTCCTAGACCGACATGTCCACGAAACTCCAGCGGGAAGCTAGCAAGCTCAAATGTTCATGCCTGATCATCCCATATTGACAGGCGGCGTCCAGTTTCTGTGGCTTGCTGTAAACATGGACTTCGCCCTCATGTGATCCTCGCATCCCACCGCCATTCTTTCCTTCTTGAACTCCCAGTTCCCTTGTGTCGGATTTTCAAGCCAGCTCTCTTGTGCCCTATCTCTGCTCCAACATTCAAGGCACATAGCCACTCGCCGAATACCAAGTCCATCCAGAATCGGTAGTAACCGACTGCGCAGCCCACAGTGAGCGTGGGATTCGAGCTGATACATGGGACACGTCCTGAGCTGGGATAGAATGTCGTAAATACTGCCGTTGAAGGGCTCCGGCTCTTCAAGCGTAGGGGATATGGCGCTCTCCATCGTTATCGTACCTTTGCGTGTAAGGAACCGTATTATTTCCCCCAGCTGAAAAGAATCGCATTGTGGAGAGGAACCGTAGCCCAGTTTGCATTGAGGCTTTTTGATGTAGATATCGATGAAATGCTTCTGGAGCGAGCTAAGAGTATCGAGGGCGTACTCGCGCCGGCAGGCGAGTTCCTCTGATAGAACTGTCAGCTGTGCTCCCAAACGCTTAGTAAGGCTGCAGCCTTATCGACGGTGTTATAGTAACAGGCTACAGCCTTATCGCTAGTGGAGTGTTATGGAACAAGCATGTACACACCTTCGACTCCATTTGGAAGTCTCCACCATAAGGCATCGTCCTCCGCTTCTTCATCATCGCCAGATTCCAGGTTTGTAGTCACTTGTCTCTTAGGTCCCGCAAGTATCAGAGCGGCACTGCATTCACGGACCCATGTGGGGAAGTCGAATATGACGCCCGCTAATAGTCTTTGGCGGTTATCAATTTCTAGTTGGTGGGCAGTGCACGTTCTCCTATCCCGAAGCAGTGTAGATTCGAACCTTTGACTTCTCAGATACGCTCTAACAGGGCGAATAGCTGCCAATCTGTCTGCAACTATTGCGAGCAACGCGACTAGATTGACAGCATGTAAGCGTGATATTGGCCATGGCGTAGCTGGCTCATGCAGGATCATGAAAAAGAGTTTGACCACCGTGCTTGTAGATAGGCAGGCCTTGGGGAGTTGGCCGACATCTGATACAGCGACTGCAGGCAATTTAGAAGCCGGTATAGAAGCATAATCGGTGTATTGCTTGACAAGCTCTTGAATCTCTGCCTCGATTGCTATGCCTTCGCTAAACTTGATTGGATCGAGTAGGACGTCGAAGTATTCAGAGTTGCTTTGTAGCACAGCCCGCGAGCATCGATAGTGCTGATCTAGCCCGGTTCTTGAATCCTTGACCTTTACGAATACATCCCCCTGAGCCGCGATAACCACTTCAGAAGACGACGGTATTCGAGCATCGAAGGCGCTGGAGGAGCTCACTATCTTGCGAGTCATGATTGTAGCGGCATCACACAAGTAATCCCCAAACGTCTCGCAGCTCCCAGGAGTATTGGACTACCAGCGGTGAAGATGTCGAAGCCTTCAGGGCTCTAGGGTGATGTGAGTGTAAAATGCACTCAGCTACCGATGAGCAGTTGCTGAGTGATGTCGATGTCACTTCATGGGTATGGCCAAGCCATGGCAGCTAGCACACGAAACCTACGCTGTCAGGTACTTAAAAACAGTGCTTCAGCGTGGACGTTGTTAAAGCAATCAGACTCCCCAGGCAGAATTTCGTGAGCTCGGCAAAGGAAAAATTCTATGGCCCGATAGTCGGTCTCGGCGGTCAGGTTCTTGTCCAATCAGGTCTAATGGATTACCAAAACTTGACGCTAGGTAGTCATTCTCTCCTGCCCTCGAAGCAAACAATTATTATTTATCTTCAACTCTCAACAAAACCTGGACAAGGGCTCATGGTATTATGTTTATGATCTATGCCTATCATTTTATCCGGGTGCGTTCATGGCCGTGTATCATGCCTCATAATTCCAACAGCTAGCAAAGTAGGAACTAGGCAACAGTCATGCTGGCAAATATGCTAGAACAACATTTCAGCTCCCAGCAGGCCCATAGAGGGCGGATATCTCGTCATTAAAGCCTTTCGGACACATCATCAATATTCCTTGCAACATAAACGCCATAAATGCCAATATGTCCCGGTTTTCGAATGCCCACTCCAAAAGACGGGTTCTACGCGGGCGAGACTGCTTCAACACTGCGGACTTTTGTTGATATTCCTACAGAGTCGGCCGTCTTTGCAGGACAGGCAAGATTGATGCCTTGTTCGCTGTTGCTGTCGGTTGTTTCTCCATCATTGGACACGGCCTTTGCTTTCATTAAGGGCCAGTGACCCTTTTTCTCGTTGTATCGCATTGCGAGGAATGCCAGGATGACCACCAACCAGTAAAGGTTATAGGATATGACTGATCCATAGGTGGCTGAGTTCTCCCAGCCGAAGATGGCGTTGAAAATGCCCCATCCTCCGCCACCGTTAATCTCGGCATTACAACACTGGTGGAATGTCAGACAGGGAGCCCAAGTCACCTCCGAACTCGAGGTGGGAAACCTACGTTGACATGCCAGACGCTTTTCCGGATATCATAGGAGCCAGGTCCCGACCCAACTTCTGCGGCGTCACCTCCGACGATTTTGTTCCACTGTGACCTCATCAGCAGAGGAACCATCACTACGGGACGCCAGACCCACAGCATGCATCTCGAAGTCCCAGACAGCTTTGGAGAACAAGCCTGCAGCGACTAGATATAAGAAACACGTCGAGATGATAAGGAAAGTCTGAATCGGAGCGAAATTGCCTCCTCTGTCCTCTGTCAGTCCTCAAGTTACTTGCCAGAACATCTTGCTTCACTGTACCGGTAGATGAAGTATCCTATTAAGCAGCCACATCCAAGTCCACAGGCCACTGCAAGCGGGAAGGAAGTACCAGGCAATCCAAGGCTGACGCCGCCGATGAACACCACTGCCTCCAATCCTTCGCGAAGGACGGTGATGAATGGCAGCATGAACATAGCATACTTTTCGCACCAGGTCTTGAAGCGGGTGCGTAGTGTTCCAACCTTCTTGGTGCTATGCTTGGCCTCAAGAGCTTTTGCGAGCTTGACACGCCATTTGTCTTGGAGCTTCGACACGCGAAGGAGGGCTGCACCCATAATGGAGATGACTATGGATGCGAAAATGCTGAAGGATCCTTCCCATATGTCTTCTGTGCCGGACCAGCGGTCTTTCCCCAGACCGTAGAAGGCTCCTATCAGACCACCGCCAACGATGATGCAGATGATTAAGCCAAGTACAGTACCTAGCCACACCTTTTCCATGTCAGCTATAGTCTGCTGCTTTGGCATAATTGTTTCAGGATGCTTACCTGCCGCTTCAGCTTTCTGTAAGTTGTTAAATCCCGATCATGGCCAAGGGTCTGTTTGAGGAAAGCCAGAAGTACGGAGACGATAATGCTTGTCTCCAGTGTCTCACGGAAGCATATGAAGAAGACTACGCACATTGGCAACGTTAGCGTACTAACATTCTGAGGTAGTATAGGGTTGACCATTCTACCTGGAACAGCGAATACAAGAACCATCTTGACAAGAGTCCAAAAATGCAACACCCAAGGCTTCTGCTAGGAGGGAAGGTAAGTTAGATGCTTTCTGGGGCCTGATATGCCTGCACTGTGCCAGCAAGGTGCTCTCCAATGGTAAGATTTGGCGGTGGGATAGAAGGGCAGATTTAATCAGATCAGATTGATAAGGGGATGAAGCAATTTTTATCAGATCCGCTTCTTAGCGCCGAGCACCCCCACAAATGCAGGAAATGAACCCGCTAAGGCTTGCAGGTAATCCAAACAGGCCTCGTTGCTCGATTTTGATGCTTCTTTCTTACTTCTTTTGCTGTTGGACCAGTCATTGATGTTGATACGATGTGATGTGACTGGCCGATGTCGGTGTGCTGATGAAATTGGACTAAGATTTTCAAGTGCCGAGCGGAACAGAACGGCAGTTCTCCTGGTGCCACTTTTGCTTTCTCTGTTAGCGAACTTGGCTGATTGCCTTATTCCTTGCACCCCGCGCTACAACAGACCTTTCAAAATTGATACGAGTACTACTGCACTACTAATACAATTCTTGGCTTTTCGTCAATGATGAGCACAACATCAAAATCTTCGTTCCTATTCACACTGTTTATCAATTTATCAACATTTTTACACTCCGTGCTCTTGATTCCATGACATGTGTCGAGTGGCGCCAGCTAATCATTCCGAGAGCGCATGAAACCAACGTGTTCCCTGCATCCAGTCAAGCCATCGAGGTGGTGTGTCACGCGATTTTCTCTTCTGGACTCATTTGACCCTCTTGGCGCTCGCTTGGCTGCTGAGTTCTCCAAGTTCTCATGACATTGTTGTTACTGAAGCATTCGCCAACCGAGCATCGTTTCCCAATCAGATCCCGTTCGACACCCCCCTCGACTCGCACATCAGCGTCTGGACAAGTCAATTTGCGCACACCACAACGGCGAGCCTTGTTTCCGGCACTGGGATTGGACGGTACAGGACGTTATTTCCCGAGTCTTCCCACGGTATCCCGTCTCCCCTCCCCACTTGGCACGCACTCCCACTCATCCAAGCATCCGGTTACGGATCCTGCACCCTCCACTGTCTGGCATAGCCTTCTTGTCGGGCATCATTGCAGGGAGCTGAATGTCAAGAAGGTTTGACGTGCAACCATCATACCGCACTAGTAAAGAAACTATCAGATCAAATTGGTCATCTTATCAGATCTGCAGATAACAAGACATCCATCAGAGCAGTGCCATATTAGGTCTCTATTGGGCTGCTGAAGGTGCCTTTTGCTCGCAGACGATACAAGAGGTCTTGCAGGCGACTTGAACTGGCCTTGACTGCTGAACGTCCTTATTCGATTCACCATGTTTTCCCTTACCATCGTCCTTCTTCTCTGCTTGGGCATGCGTATTCATGCTGCCACCATCACATATGATTTCAATATCACATGGGTCACTGCCAATCCCGATGGCATGTTCGCACGGCCTGTCATGGGCATCAATGGCCAGTGGCCTCTGCCCGAGATCAGAGCCACAGTCGGTGACCGTCTTGTAGTTAATGTACTGAACTTATTAGGGAACCAGAGCACTAGTCTGCACTTTCATGGCCTTTACATGAATGGTACAACACAAATGGATGGGCCAGTCGGCGTTACCCAGTGCGGTATTCCTCCAGGAAGTTTGTTTACATACAATTTCACGGTTAGTCCTCTTACATTTCTGGGGTTGGGAACTACAAAGATACTTATAGGCCTGCAGATTGACCAACCCGGAACATACTGGTATCACTCTCACTTTCCCGGGCAGTATCCTGATGGGCTTCGTGGGCCTCTGATCATCGATGACCCCAACTCCCCGTACCAAGGCAAGTATGATGAGGAGAGGGTTCTCACAGTCTCAGATTGGTATCATGAGCAGATGCCAGTTCTTCTGAACAGTTTCATCAGTGTGACCAATCCCACTGGAGCAGAGCCAATTCCCAAAGCCGCCCTCTTCAACGACACCCAGAATCTTACCACTGCAGTCGAGCCTGGGAAGACGTACATGTTCCGAATCATTAATATGGGTGCATTCGCTGGCCAATACATCTGGTTCGAGGGCCATACTATGCAAATTGTTGAGGTCGATGGTATATATACGAATGAGGCAGCAGCAGACATGATCTATGTTGCAGCAGCTCAACGCTACACTGTGCTCATTACCACGAAGAACGATACCTCTACCAACTTCGCATATGTAGCAAGTATGGATCAGGTATGTTCGAAGACTCCATTGGCTGCGTTAACCTAACAACTACCAGACTTTGTTCGACACCATTCCTCCATCACTCAACCCAAATGTCACAGGCTGGCTGGTCTACGATAACACGGCCCCACTACCAACACCCACTCTCCTCGACACCCTCGACCCCTTCGACGACTTCTTCCTCGTCCCCACAGACGCCGAGCCTCTCCTCCCAGAACCCGACTACACCGTCCCCCTCACCGTCCTAATGATAAACCTCGCCAATGGCGCAAACTAGCACGTCCCCCCTCCCCCCAACCCCACTCCCCCTACCACCCACTAACCTCCCCCACCAGCGCCTCCTTCAACTCCATCCCCTACGTCCTCCCCAAAGTCCCCACCCTCTACACCGCCCTCTCCACCGGCCCCAACGCCACCAACCCACTCATCTACGCAACCAACACCAATGCCTTCGTCCTCCAACACAACCAAGTCATCGACATCGTCCTCAACAACAACGATACAGGCCGCCACCCTTTCCACCTCCACGGCCACGCTTTTCAAGCTATAGCTCGCTCCGCTGATGACGCTGGGAATTATGTTGGAAATGAAGCTTTCCCTGCTGTGCCTATGCGAAGAGATACGATCACCGTGCGGCCAAAGGGGAATATGGTATTACGCTTCCGAGCCGATAATCCTGATAAGTCCCCCATCCCCCCCCCTCCTTTCCCCCATTCCCCCATTGCCCCCTCTCACCCCCCTCCCCAAACAGGCCCCAGCTAACACTCCCTTCTCACGTATCTGGCTCTTCCACTGCCACATAGAATGGCACATGGCCTCCGGCCTCGCCATCACCCTGATCGAATCCCCCCTCTCCCTCCAATCCCCCTCCTCCCCCTTCCATTCCCCTTCCCCCCTTTCCCCTTCCACCCCTCCCTCCGACCCCGCCCTCGCTATCATCCCCCCCTCCCACCTCACAGCCTGCTCTCTCCAGCACCCCCCCATCCCCACAACCGGCAACGCAGCCGGCAACACGCTCAACCTTCTCGATCTCTCGGGCGCTAATACCCCCCCAGCCGGGCCGCTGCCGGAGGGGTTTACGTGGAGGGGTGTGGTAGCGCTGGTGGGGAGTGTGATTAGTGGGGGGGTGGGGGTGGGGGTTATTGCTTGGTATGGTGTAGGGGAGATTAAACTGGGGAAGGGGGGGAAGATGGAGGGGAGCGTTGTTGGTGTTGCTGTTGCGGAAGGGGAGGGGGAGAGGGAGGAAGGGGAGGGGAATGAGGAAGGGAAATAAGTTAGCTAGGCGAGAATGTGTGGTGTATTTTCCATTTGATATACGAAAAGCATTTCCTTTCCACCTATCTTCCTACCGATTCCGTGTTTAACCACCCTTTCAGATACGCTTATGTCTACTAAAGTACCCGGGGTATCAATCCCTCCCCAACGCCAACGCTTCCATTACCATGCATCCCTGCTTATAAGTATTAGATTCACAACCCATCAATCGGGTATCCCACCCCAACCCCCTCCATTCTCAACGCCCATTTACCCCCCTTCTCCTCCCTCCCCCCGGTCCCCCATCTCAAGCCATAGTAGGGGTAGCCTCCCCCTCCACAGACTCAGCTCTCCCAACCCCCCCCCTCCACAGACTCAGTTTTCCCAACCCCCTCCCCACCCCCCACCTTCTCCCTATCCCCTTCCACAGCCGAGTTCTTTCTTGAGAAATATCCCGGATCCTCCTCCTCCCCTCCTCTATCTCCATATTCCGCTTCTTCAACTATGCTCTGCAAAGAGGGTGTAGCAGCGAGACTTGATTTGCGAGTTGAGGGTCTACGAGTGGCGGAGGAAGGGTTATCATTGTCGTCGTTGGAGTCGGCTGAGTTCCTGCGATGGCTGGAGGAATAGCCGCCGCCGTCGGAGTCGGAGGCGGAGGTGGCTTCTTCTTCGTAGACGAGGTCGCGAATGTCGTATTGGTCGCGGCCGCCGCGGACTTTGAAGGAGGCGCGGCGGGGGAGAGGTGCTTCCGAGGGCTCTTTGTCTGGGTTTGGGGTTTCGTGAGCTTTTGAGGGACGGCGGCTGAAGTAGCCGCTATCGTTTGTGGTTTCGGCTTCTTTACCTGAGTTGATGAGGGGACTGCTGACGACTTCGCGGAGAAAGGCGAAGTCTTTGCCGCGGTCGAGGTTTTTGAGGTGTAGGTAATCTTTCCAGTCGTCTAGTTGGTCTGCCATGGGGACGCAGAGGGCTTTTTGGATCGAGGGTTGATCAGTATCAGGAAGGCGGGCGAGTTCGACAGTCATATGCCATGTGTTATGAGATTCCGGTTTCGTGCCCCAGCCGACAACACGGTAGCTGTAGATGGATTGGTTCAGTATGTATCGTTGACTGGGAGGAAGGTACTCACAGGCCATCGTAACGTAAGCCTGCTTTGGGCGCCAGCTTGCTACGCAGCTTGCAGCTCCGAAGTACTCTTACCGCCTTGTCCATATCACTCATGTCCGGTCGTACTAACTTCCAGACTACGCCATCATTTATTGCGGMGTGATATCTGACGTGCCCTTCGCGATCGAGCTCTTCTGCTTGATTTCGGTTTAGAATAATGGCATAAGCGTGGCGGTCGTCAGCAGTGATGGCATGGGAGGTACCGTCGATAATGCCATCGCGGAAGGCGGCTGCTGGTTTGAGCCACCAGCTAGAGAAACGCGTCAATATCAGTCGATCTTGGTAGTAGGAAAGGAAAGAGTACGTACTGGCCAACTTCAAATCCTAGATGACCGTATTGATAAGCTCGAGTGGGATCTACGATGCCCTCAACAGACCACGCGGACTTAGCATCCTAAGCAATTTAGCATTCTATCGATTGCTATGGAATCTGTCCATACATCATCTCTCTCCTCTCTACCGTGCTCCCAAGTATTAATCTTCCTCAAACCCTCGAGTTTTCCGTCGGGACCGTATAAATCAGCCCTTAGATCGTTCAATGGCCCTAGTTGATTTTCCCATTTTCGAAACAATTCTTCCGCCGCAACCACCACATCCATTGGCCAGCAGGAGACCCCAGTCGCCACTATGACCATTAAGGCCTTCTCCAAGCGGGTGTATCGTAGTAGATCCAGTGTCATTTGTGTACATTTGAGCTTTCTGAAGATAGAATGAATCTCGGCCGTCTCTATAGGTCCCAGCTTCTTCTCATGGGATAGAATCGGAACGAGGGTATCGCGTATGTAAAGCGAATGCACACGGAGGTCATCTCGAACAGATATCGGTTTCACGAGTTGCGCCATCGGTAGGCACAGGCTGACTGGATTCGAAAGGCAGGCTTCGTGGGACGTCACGAGAGGTGGTCGATACGCTGGTGTGAGCTTGTGAGGTACCGCTTGTGGAATCTTAGAAGCATATTCGATTCAAGTAAGGCGAAAATGAGTCTGGCAACGATTAGGGTACGATGCAATGATATCGATGATTTGGAGCTGGGGTAACCGTGCCTGCCCTCGTAGCTATGTAGCTTGTGCCTGCCCATATAGCTATGTTTGTTTTTCCTGCCTACCGCTTGTTGCAGGCTCGGTATCCATCACTCGGCCTTCAAAAATTTGAAGTGAATATCACCAAACCCTAAACCATATATGCTATCCGCTGATTTCCATCTCGTACCCCTAATGCCCAACTCCGTCCCTTCGAACGAGCACACGAGATATCATATATCTATTGCTCTTTTGACTCTTGCTTATAGGCATCGCGACTTGAAACGGTCTTCAGTCTTTGGATTGCGGCCACTCGAGGCGTTGGCTGGCTGCTCGTCGGCCCTCATCGTTACACAATGCCGGATCCACCTCCCTCATATAAGGCCCTTTTGCCGGCGGCATCCGAGAAATCGATCGGTGCAAACTGCTGTTGCATTGGGTGAAAGATGACTTCTTCATTCTGCTTCGGAAGGGTGGGGATGTCGTTTCAGGAACTCTGGGTCAGGGTGCAACGTATTCAAAGGCCGAAGCATATGGCGCAGTCGCGGACACTTGCATTCCTGACGATGAAGTTCAGTGTTCATGATATTATCTCGCTGGAACATTCAGTGTCCAAAGCACTGGGTGTGTTGATCCTAGTGGTAGAAGTTCTCCGTAGTTCCAGAGAAGACTAACGTCGTCTACGGAGAGCTATCTACCTATTTATAGTACACTTAAGGGCGACCCTATGTTCCGTAACCAGCCAGAGGCAACATGTCTACTAAAGACGCAAAGCATTCGTGATTCATAGACTACGCCAAGGGGAAAGGAGAATGCAAGATGCTCTTCTCCATATCACCACATGAAGCGGAGAATATGATGAAAAGATCATTTGTAGACATCAAAAATTTCGCCGATGAAGTACCCGGAGGTAATTCAATGACTTTTGCCGCCGCACTGTGCAATGCAGGGCTCAAGTCATAACCCAAGGCCTTCTTGATCGCCCCGGAGTTTCAACAAGGTAAGTATGAAGAAGAGAAATGGGTCGGGGATGGGCAGTGGATTTATACCCAGGGCCTTCCCATTAAGGCTACGCTAAAGTATCACTTTGGCTACCCGGCGTTCGGCTCATTTTCGAAGGTGAGCTCGCCGTCATATGTTTACATGAAGATCACTCGTCAATTCTTTCTGTCGCACCATGACAGACCCACGGAAACATACAAGTATGGAAACCGACCCCGTCGGCACACCCCAGTCTCCCTACAAAAGACAGAAGCTTGAAACGGCTTCGTTCAACGATGAGATGGAGCTGCCACAAGCTCCAAGTGCAAAACCCACCATGGGAAGTGATCGTGCAGTCGAGCACCCCATAATCTCCGATGGGGAGCGTGCAAAAGAGATTGAGTATGGCATATCGGAATTCGTAAGTACCGAGTTACTAGGTTTCAGCGGTATAGTGAAGAAAAGGTACGCGTTGTCGGACTGCTGCCGTTGACACTGCATCTAAAGCACATAGATACACCGATTTCCTAGTCAACGAGATACTACCGTCGGGTGAAGTCGTCCATCTCACCAATCTGAGGGCGCCTAACCCCGAGCAAAAACACGGGCCATCTAACGGAATCTCATCTGCTGCTGCCATCAGTTCCAAAACCCACGACCATGTTAGACCGCCGGAACAGAGACCTGGCACGGCCAAGCACGAAACATTCGATCAGACTACCGAGCAAACTTCGATTCCTAGTAAGCAAGAAGAGCCCGCAACAGATCGTGAGCAAGGCTACTTCCAGTCTACCGAAAAGGCAGCAAGTGAAGACGGCATTTGCCAAAGTTCACCTTGGGTCAAGCAAGAAGAGATCGACAGTAATACCCATTTTGACGCTACCCGACCAATATCAGAACCCAGCTTTCCACTGCTTGACTCTAACGACGATCAAATCGAGCGCCTATCTCCTCATAAACGCATTCTTGCAAACTCTTCTCCTATCCCAGTCAGCCTACAGGATCAAGAAAAGAAGGAGCCGGAGACACCTCGTCGCAAGAGGACAAAAGTGCTTATACGCCAGACCAGCAGAGGATGGGTGGAAGTAGATCCAGAGCAGGAGAAAGAATTGGAAGAGAGGAAAGCCGAGGATGCTGGCGTCAAGGAAGGCGGGTCGCCCCCAGAAGTATCCGCCAAAGAGGAAGTACAGCCTGAAGAAGTGAAATATGAACCAAAGGCCAGTACGCAGGCAGAGTGGCAAGCCTTTGCCGGCGGACAACCTACGAGCAGAGTAACGAGTGACTTTCAGGTAATTATCTATCATTGGCCGCAAATAGATTGCTGACACCCTCATAGCTAAATCACGATGAGCGGGATTTTCTGACTATACATCTTGGCCCTGAGGTTGTAGACGCTCTTGTTGGCCTCTATAACCGCATCGTCAAATCACCACACCGAAAATCAAAGGATTATGGAGCTGTTGGATCAAAAGCGATCAGCCGCGAGACGAGATCTCAGATTCATCAGGGGATCCGCAGAATATTCAATTCTCGCCTTGAGAGTGTGACCGACAATAGCGGGTCAATAGTCATCACAGCAATGCCAGAGAAGCCGACTTTCCATGCCAGAACACCGGTTGGCAATGGCCGTGACCGTGGAAGCAATCCTAAACAATGGAACAAGCCAACCTGGGAAGAACTTGGCGGCGATTATCTCCACTTTACTCTCTTCAAAGAGAACAAGGATACCATGGAGTCTATTTCGTGGCTGGCAAAAGAATTGAAGCTGAAACCTGGCAATTTTCAATTCGCCGGTACCAAAGACCGTCGTGCTGTCACTGTACAGCGAGTAAGCGTTTACCGCGTACTCGCTGATCGCATGATCAGCGCTGGACGAACCTTGAGAAACGCCAGAATTGGTAACTTTGAATACCGTCCCTATTCCCTACAATTGGGGGAGCTGTCCGGTAATGAATTCGTTGTCACCCTACGAGATTGCGATTTCCATTACCCCTGTCCCATGGACTCCAAGACCATCACTGAAGGGGCAGAGTCCATCGTTGGCGCAGCTATCGAGAGCCTCAGCGAGAAAGGTTTTATCAACTATTACGGCCTACAGCGCTTTGGCACATTCTCTACGAGCACGAGCGAAGTAGGGCTCAAATTGCTCCAAGGTGATTTCAAGGCCGCTGTTGACGCTATTCTGCACTTCGCGCCGACATGCCTCGTGGCAGATGAAGATCCTGCTTCTGCAGTGGACCGAGTCTCTAGGGATGACAAAGCTCGAGCTCATGCTATACACACTTTCAAGACCACAGGCTATGTCAGTTTGTATGATATGCCGCGAAAATTTTCTGCTGAAACCAGTATTATTCGTCACATGACTAGAAAAGGAGGGAACAACGATTATCTTGGTGCGTTGCTACAAATTCAACGAAATTTGCGGCTCATGTATGTACATGCCTACCAATCCCTGGTCTGGAATGTGGCAGCTAGCGAGCGCTGGAAGCGCTTCGGGCCTACTGTCGTTGAAGGTGATCTGGTCCTCATCGATGAGCACGCAGACAAGGCAGAGCCTGCTCTGAAGAAGGAATCCGTCGACGAAGACGGCGAAGCTATCGTACACCCAGCAGCTGAGGATCGCGCTGCCGATCCTGACGAATTGTTCACTCGCGCTCGTCATCTGAGCAAAGAAGAAGCCGAGAGTGGAAACTACTCAATTTTCGATATTGTCTTGCCAACTCCAGGCTACGACATCCTCTACCCTGCAAACGAAATGGAGAAATTCTACGAGGAGTTCATGGGCAGTGAGAGAGGGGGTGGCCTAGATCCTCATGACATGCGCCGAAGCTGCAAAGATTTCAGCCTGAG
This sequence comes from Cladonia macilenta KoLRI003786, assembly GCA_000444155.1. Classification (NCBI taxonomy): domain Eukaryota; kingdom Fungi; phylum Ascomycota; class Lecanoromycetes; order Lecanorales; family Cladoniaceae; genus Cladonia; species Cladonia macilenta. Next base: position 161,256 of record KE598561.1, read on the forward strand.
CGGGAGCTATCGCAAACTGCTTGCGAGACCTGGCAAGGACATTTCTTTCGAAATCCGAGTCTACGATGCTGAAGATGAACAATTCGTTGAGACCGATCTCGAGCGTTTGGAGAATGGCAGCCATGGGAATACCAACACAAGCCACAATCATTCCCAGGAAGCGCAGGCAACTAACATGAAGATCGAACGACAGCGCATCATATCGCTATTGAATCCTTCTCCCAAGAGCGAGTCTAGTGACAGGGAACCAGGGGGCGTGAGACTCTCCGGTGGCCTCTACAAGGATTTCAAAATCGCAGCAATACTAAAATTCCAGCTAGGCACAAGTCAATATGCCACTGTTGCACTGCGCGAGTTGATGAAAATTCGTGGTGTGAAAGTCTACAAGGCTGACTTTAGTGGAGGACGTTAAGGTCATCGGCTGTACGATAAGCACGTGGTCCTTGAAGCATTGGGTTTCTCAGAATATTGCATGATGGCAGTACATTGCATGGCGGGGTATTGGCTTTGAAAGAGGTGGATTTCACGCTGATGCTCTTCTTGATATGGACAATGCATGGTTGATGTCTGAAACGTTGAATATGGATGATGACTTGTTGATGTCGAAACGCTGAATATGGACTTTATCTCTGTCATGACTGTGATACCCATACTAGTCATTGAATCCATTGCATAGCAGGGTTAGCTAGCCTAGATAGGTGATATATAGAGTTAGAATCCTGCCTCTGACTACTTCGCTTCAGTGACTTGAGACCTCTTGTCCTCCAGACTTTGTTATCCCTTGGAGAGCTTCCAATCCGTAACCTGTTCCGAGGGCACTCCTACATCGACTTATGCTTCATGCCGATATGCTCTGCTCCCCATCCCTGTCCAAGACGTATACCCAATCTCCTCATCCTATATTCCCGTATCATCCCATATCCACATTTTCATATACCCTCATGCCACCAACCCCTTATTCCATCCTCCATCTTGTGTTTCTCTCCCCCACCTCCGGCAAATCCACTTGTAGAGCTCTTTGATGCGCTGCTGGAGATATCCGAGCTCCTCATAGCACCGCACAATCTCTGTTGTATGTTTCTGAGGCTATTAGTTATGTTAGTATCTCGATAATTTTAAGAATTTTAAGGATCATTCTTACTCAAGTTTTGATAGCTAATTAAGGCTGGTGGCTTAGGCTCAGATTCTAAAACTTGGAGAGCGCGAATCTAAATAGATTTGTAGCCCGGATGGAGAACTATTCCTGAGTCCAAGGGATATTGTGTCTTTTCAAAGCTGTTAATTAGGTTAGTATCGTGGCGATTTTTAAACTTTAAGGGATGATTCTTACTGAGGTCTTGATTGCTGATGAAGGCTGGCGGCTAAGGCTTAGATTCTGGAAATTTGAGAGTATGAGCCTCAATAGTTTCGTAGCCTGAAGGGATTATAATTCTCGAGTCTTGGCCTTTCCAGGGGTCATAGGTTGAGAGGCTCGTTGAGAGGCAGAAGCTCTGGGTTGAAATTGGGGAAGGGATGAATATGGTAGGATATCGGTTTGTGGGTTGCCAGCCTGCGTGACCAGTTCGAGTTCGGCGCTGAGTATATGGTTGAGTGCTTTTGTCCTGCCCGCGGCTCTATTGCGGAATTTGAAGTCCAGCATCGCTGCCATTGTAGGAAGCCTAGGCCACGATTCATCAGCAACAGCTCTATGGTGACAATGCGGATGTTACTCTAGCTGTGAGTCATATCATTTTGTCTTGGTATGGCGTGACCTATGCCTCGGCGTTAGCACCTACTTCGGTGGCCATAGAGATGCACTCAAAGATGCGGTTCTAATGGTATGTTGTCCGTAGGATGGTGCGATGAATCTGCGAGAGGGGACAAGGCTACGTCGTCAGAATGTGAGATCATTGTACGCTTCCTCTTCTGATGGTAGGGAGATGCAATAGGCCTGGGGTATGGTGATGCATGTATGATAGGCTAGTAATTATGAAGGCTATGGGAGGTGCGCACTTGCGAGGTACATAAGCTGAGGGGCTGCGGCGCTAGTCCGAATCGGGAGGTGTGGAGGCGGTGGCAAACCAGGCTGACTCCATCACATCTGATGTCCACGACGAGCATGGAAATGTTGAGAAGAAGAGCAAGTAGGAACGTATAAGAGGATGACAACGTGCTTTCATCGCCGCATTTTAAACTCTTAGCAGTTGGAACTGGACAGCTTCGGAAAAGCTCTTCAACCACATTCATGTTGAAAAACTGTATCATAATACAAGCAAGAGCTCCGATATGTAGAAGGACCCTTTCTTTTGCAAGATTACCTCCTCTTTCGTTTGACTGCCCTCCGAGAATTGTTCCCCGTCTGAACACCATGTCAATTCCAGGCCTGGTTTAAGTACAAAGCTGATCTCTAACTCCATTTTTCTGGTGTTCTGGTTGGGGACGTTGGAGTGGATGATGATAAACCTACTCCAGAAGCGGACCCCACCATTGACACTATCTTGCAGGAGGGTCACGACGCCTGTAACACCCCGCTTATCTGCACATATCTCCAGATACCAGCCAAATTCCATAATGTACGTCGTGTATCGTCCTATTTCAGATCTTCGTCGTCATCATAACGGCTCAGAATCCCACCAAGCAGGATCTTCTCGTACAGCCGCTCTTCCTCGCCGGCAACCCATGGTACAGTGTCAACCATCTGTTAAAGTCAGTCAAGAAGAGGACGTGCCATTATAAGGGCTTACATCTCGGTCCAATGCATATTTCTTTTGTAAATCATTATCCAGAGTTCGCAGAAATTCTGCTGCTTTCTTATCCCCGCCAATCTGCACAAACTGGATGCCAACTTGGCGCAGGGGAGCTTCCAGTTCCTCCAATTTCTTCGCAAACGTAGCTATTACACCGGCAACGTCTTGACCACTGTCAGGCTCGCCGTCAGTGAGTACGATAAGGTTTAGCCCTTTCATATGCCTATTGCTGCGGTATTCAAAGATATAATCCTTGAGCTCCCTTTCAAGCACGTCTGCCGTGGGAGTAGAACCGAAAGGTTCGACTTTGCCGAATATATTCATGACTTTATTGGCCGAATCAAGGTTTAAACGTTCACTATCTTCCAGATACTCGTTGAAAAAGCGAACATCTACTCCATTCCTATCATGCAGCACCGCAATTGAGGCTATCTTTGCTAGAACGTGCTTAGTGGTGTCCCACCGTGGGCCATACATTGAGTCGGAATCATCCACCAGAAAAACAGTGTCGTAGCTTCGGAGTTTTCCAAAGACCCTTTCTTTCTCTTTCTGCTTCTGCTTGCCTAATGGGCGCGAGACGAAAGTTGGCTGATTTTCGTCTAGCTGCAGTGATTCTAATGCTGCCTCTGGTGGCGCATGTTCATTGGCTAGGCGTGAGACCCCGAGCTTATGGCATATAGTCTCAACCAAGGTGTCTATGACCATTTTAGGATGCTCGCCGTTCATTGGCAGACGCATGACATCACGGTAGTCTAGGTCAAGGTGAAAACTACCGCCCTCCTCGTCATCGAGGGTACTATGCTTGGAGGGGACAATCACGCATCCAGAGGTTCTTCGGCTTCCATTGAAAGTAAGGCATTTGACCCCGTGTTCCTGGCGGATTTCGTCGAACTCTTTAGTCAGCGATGACACCGCATTGTTCCGACTTCTGAAAGCCCTTACGAGCGCAGGATCGGGGCGAACTCCATTTTGAAGTACCGAGCACATGTTCGCTAGCGTTCTGGGGAATCCATCGTCGATACCTTCCGGTCGGTTAGGTACCGCAAAGAAGAAACACGCTTTGATCGGGTTTACAAAATGCTGAAAGTTGAAGCCATTGTTGATTATTTCACTGACAGCCTCTTTGACAAGGAATCCACCAACACCGTGGCTGATAAAGAACAATGGCAATTGAGTCTCCGTAGTCCTTTCTTTCAAGGCATTAATGAGGTCGTCGCCAGAGTGTGGTGTGCCTCTGCGGAGGTTCAGCCAGGCATTGGCATCCCAACCGAAAGTCATGATACGTGGATACACGCCTGCCTCTTCCAAGGGTCTTGCCAATGCTTCACTGGGCCAGATAAACTCGCTTGCCGGCTCCGTATAGTGAGAGGCAAAGCTATTGATCGCGTGGCCAAATGCTCCATGCACTAGCACAATATCGATGGTTGGCTGCCGGCCTGAAGAATAAAGGCAGGTGAGTCCGGTAAAATCTTTATCAATAGTGATATTGCGTGGGTAATTCCCTGCCCTTGCTTGAAAGTCAATGTCTCTGATTGTCAATGCCTGCATTGCTAATGCGACACTAGAAAAGGTTACGGTGGTCTCCTTTGATCCTCTTTTCGCAGGCGACTCGGTTATTGGACCTATCTTGGTAATGACTGAAGGTCGTCCCAAACGGTCCTCAAACCAGTGAACGAGGTCATGTGTGTCCGTTGAGAGCGGCAAACCTTGAACACGCACTGTCTGCGTCTCGCCTGGAGACAGTTCAACCACAGTAGGTCGATGCTCTAACATACTGGAAGAGTCGCGCTCTGAGATACGATCCCCATTGCTATGTACATGGATGGTGTGACTCTTCGAAATGTACGGCGGCGGCGGCGGACTAGACGGGTGCGCATTTTGGACGACGGGCTCAGTGCTAGTCTTGGGCACTTGGGTTTGTCCTTGGGGGTATAGCAGTGGTGTCAGCTCCGTCGGATGACATTCATGATCTGTAAGTCGAACTAGACTGGGTGTATGGGCTAGGTCTCTATCCCAGAGGGTCAATCCATGATGGATCGACTGTACGGTAAACGTCACGTTTTTCGTCCAATACTGATGCGCCCATCTGTCAATCTCGCGAGTTAAGGCGCTGGTAAAGGAGCTCCGTGAAACACCAGTAGCAACCGATTCCTTTGCTGATGCACCAAGGAACCAGTTGGCCCCGGTATCACAGTTCTTGGCGGCCAGAGAAGCAAAACAGCAATCCAAAATTAACAAAACGTCGGCAGGGGACCCAAGGAGTGTGTGTTGGACGCTGTGCCAGTTTAACTCGGGAGATCCTTCGTGGCTATTGGCAGCAAAGAAACATTGTTGGGGATCCCCTCCAGCATGACCTCCGTAATAGAGTATGAGCAGATCGTTTTCGGTCTTACCCTTCTTGAATTGTAGAATCCGGTGTATCAGACTGTCTTCAGGATCGATGCTTGGGATACTCCATCTGTGCGTCTTAAAACGACACCTTGTTGCAAAGACGTGCTCCAGCTCTTGAACTTCACTGTCCACCTTCAAGTCATCGCTCTCCCATTGTAGCAGCAGTACATCCACGTTGCTGTACGGAGATTCCGGTCTTGGGGGCCTCGTTCGCGCAGATTCGTCCAGCTGGGCTTGCATCTGCATTGGCACAGGTGGGTCTATTCCAGTACCACTGCCATTGGATTGTGGTCGAGCCATGGTGTTCCTTTCCAAAGATGTATGAGGGACCTTGTTGAGATACTTTCGTACGTAGGTAGACACTAGCGAATGCGAAAAATGCATGGATTCAGGCTGTGAACCCGCTTAGAGAGAAATGATGTTGCCCTGCACTGTCACGTTAGTGAAGACACCCTTACTGGTTCGGACCTAATGCCTACCTCTTCTTGTAAATCGCTGGTGATACTGACTGGCGTGTCAGGCTGAGAAAATGTCCCCCGCTTTTACATGTCGGGACCACGCAAAACCAGAGCTCATTGATTGGCACTCTCTGGAGAAGTAGTTTTGAAGTTTATGCTAGTGCGCAATGTAGGCGCAAAGGATAAGCAGGGAAAGACTGTAAGGTAGAGGGTAGTGCGTGAGATGCGATGTAGTAACGACGATGGATGAAGAGTCATGGTGGGGACCGTTCAGCTCATAAGGCAATCGCGCTTTCACCTTTTGGTATCCAGCTGCAAGCCAAAGACTTAGTGGCCAATAATGTTCGACAAGATTATGAATAGCATCGCAGCCCCCGTCACAGCCCCAATAACAATCAATATTGTGTCATTGAAACGAAATTTCTCATATTCTTCTCGGAAAGAATATTGATGATTGGGACGTGGACGTTCGTGGCATTCTGTCCAGCCAACAATCTGACACGGTCAGAGGCTCAACAAAGCTCCAACAAAAATGAGAGATCGTATGTGCGCACAGCCCCAACGGACACCAGAACAGTATGTGCAGGCCTTCAGTGAGACAGCAGATGTAGACAATAAAAAAGAGCGGCTGGGACATATCTAAGAGTCTGCGAACGTCTGGGAGTCCATCTGGTCCAGCACGCTCACAGCTCGAATCGCCCTCCTACCTGACGATCTTCGGACCAATTGCAACTCAAAGCAGCAGACCAGCTTCCATTGCGTGCGGTCGAGATCAAAGACAAACCTATGTCGACTACGTGATGGCAGCCAGCAAGACTGGCAGACCGTCGACGGCTCCGAATCATGTTTGAGAGTCGAGATGTATGTGCACTGCTGCCTACAAAGGGACAGATGATAGATTCTAAGAGGAACATATTGGACTGGGGAGAGGCAGATTTTCAGGAGAAAATGTTAGCAAGGATGAAAGCCGCAGTGATGATGTGTTCAGCTAGCTTCTAGAGCGCTAGTGACCGCTCTTTCCCTACTGGTCGTAAAGCAGCTCGTTTCCGGATGTGATGCAAAAGCCATCTTGGCAGATGCACGTTCTAGCAACTGGCAGACGGGTGATACAAACTAGTGTACGTTTGATTCTCTTTGCTCCACTGAGCGAGGACGTACTGTGGATTCTACACGTGTATTGCCTACGACTAAGACCTTAGCGTCAGCTGCTTTGCCCTTGTCGTCCTCCAAGCCTGAGGCTACTAGACGTCTAGGAGCACGCTCCCCATAGAGGTTGACACCAATTTGCTTCTCCGCAGTAGTCGGACCCGGTGCCTGCAGTTGCTTATGTTTAGCAGCATCGAAAGCAGTGAGGCAGTCTATCACTAAGACCTACCGCAATAATTACTGCCTGAGCAGCACAATCCATCTCCACATTTGGCATTGACAATGGGACCACACGTCGCTCCATTGCCTGCTGTCGTTGGTGCTGTAGTTGGTAGAGGGGGCGGTACTCGATCAGTACTACAGTCTCCATAACCGTTTTGACAGCCTATACCACAATAGAGAGACTCGTCCTGGATGTTATTCTTCGGTCCACAATGCCCTGCGGAACTACAGCAGCGGTAGTAGTATCCTGGCACACCTGCACTAGGAGGAACACCAGCTCCAGGGCAGGAAACACCGCCTTGAACATCACCACAGACGTCGATGTTTGGTATGGAAGACACATATGAGGGACTAGACGTTGTGGACGCTTGTGCGGAGGATGGGGCTGCACACCTTGAATCTGAGCCAGAGAAGGCTTTCAAGCAAGTGGAGGGGTCGCAGTAGGCTGGACCAACACCGCACTGCCAGAGTATGTCGTGTTAGTGTCTTGCTCACAAGGAGACAGTCTGGTCTCAACAATCTGGCCGTGGCCTCTGGATCAAGGATCACGTACCCATCCATACTGGCTACCTGCAGATTTAGTATTCGTCAACAGCTTTCCCAGACAAGCGAGGCGATATTTGGAGAGTTGTTCCTACGCACAGCAGAGTCCAACAGCACACACTTGTTCAGCGTTTTGAGGACCACAGTTCTGAGCTATTGCCGTAACGGCAAAGAGGATGACATGTACAATACACATGAGAAGAATCATTTTGAGTGCAGGTTGTGAGGGGTTTTTGTGGGATCGGTCAGTATCGAGGGAAGAAGATTGGGAAACAAAGGAATAGACCGTTCAAGCTATAGCAGTGTAGTCGAAGAAGGCATAGTAGAACAGATATTGGGTTGGGAGCGGTCAACAGCATCTGGAGTGACACAGAGTGGTCATGAAGCCGTGTCTTACCGTACAATTGCCCCATACGGCATGCTGCAGTTGCCCTACATCCTCAGAATTCAGCCTATTCCACCATCTTTAGGCTGTAGTGTGATTTGGAATCCCAAGTTGAGAGTCTTGCAGGCTACATCAATCTGTGAATTCCATGGTACTGCAGCAATGGAAAGAATGCTTTTTGTTCTAGGGCGAGTAGTTCTTGAGGGATGGCCCCGCGATTTGGATTTTAGGGGCCGTTTGGCGCGTCAAGATGACTAATTGATGATGCCGAGAAGTTTTTGGAGAAGCGCGCCGGCATGAGGAGTCTTCAAGGTAATACTCTTTTGGTACCCACATTTGGGAGCAGCGGCTAATGTGTTATGGGCTAGGATACCGTAATTCGTTCAGGTATTCTTGGAAGATTGAACCATATGAGCCAAAAGCGGAATGATTTGAGGAACCCCGATAAATCCTCCTCCCCCCGCCAGCAACCAAATTCATCTCCCCCTTCATGCGACATGTCCTCGGCATCAGCTCTTGTCAGAGTGAACAAGTATTCAGCAAACGTTCCAACACGCCTATATTTGCCGGCGTTCGTGTCCGGTTCGTTGATTGTTCCCATCACAAGGTGGCCGCCCCCTCGAGACGGTATTTGAATAGTCTCGCTACACCTCGAGGAATATCTCAACTGCCACCGAGTACGTACGTGCCAACGACAGGTGGCAAAGCCATAAAGTCAGTACAAGCTATTGCAAGATCAAAAGTTAAGACGCCGAAACGAATTCCTCGAGGCATCAACCACAGCTACAGCAAAATGAAATCCTATGTCGAGTTCATTACAACCCCAACCGCTGACACTCCTGGAACAGCCCTTCTACTACATTTCGATGATAAACGTTACTTGATTGGGAATATTCATGAGGGTCTACAGCGAGCAGGTCTCCAAGTTGGAGCAAAATTTCTCAAAGCAAAGGACTTCTTCATCACAGGGAGAACGGAATGGCGCTCAACCGGAGGTTTAATGGGCATGATCTTGACACTGGCCGATGCTGCGACATCAAGCGCGGCTGCCAGGGCCGAGGTAATCAAATTGAAACTTGAGCGTCGAAAGGCGAGGGAGGAGGAAGACCGTCAGAGGAAGAAAAAGCCTTCGAAAAAAGCCAGCTCAGACTCTATTGGGAAGGCTTATATCTCCAAAGAGCTCGAGGTTGAGGAGGAGGACTCATCACTAACGCTCCATGGAGGCCCCAACCTCACGCACACAATTGCCACAGCGAGACGGTTTATATTCAGGAAGGGAACACCTGTCAGAGTCCACGAACACCACCTGGAGCAGGAGCAGACTGATGCGGAACGTTCCTGGGAGCCAACTTGGGCTGACAAGAGGATACGCGTCTGGGCGATGCCAATTGCACCGTCGGCAAACAACGATAATTCTAGAGATCTTCCGCGAGAAACACATAAGAAGCGAAGCTTAGGTGAATTCATGACGGGGGAGCCGCCAGCTCTAGCAGAAGTCCCCGACCAATGGTCGACCGAGCCAAATGCACCCAAAGACCAGGCGAAACGAGATCAAGAGCTGCGAGAATTCATTGTGAATGAAATGTTCAGCTCGGAATGGCGTTATGATGCACTAGTCGAGCTGCCATTGCACGAAGTCAAGTTGCCTGCAAGCATATTCGTTCGGGACTTGGCGACGAAGAAGATTGAGAAATATACTGGCCCATTACCCGACGGCACCACACCTGTACCGAACATCGACGTCCTTGTTCGTCAACCCTGGCCTGGAGCTATGATTGATTATTTGCCACCCACAAAACCTTCGAGTATTGCGATGTCATACATCATTCGAAATCATAGAATCCGTGGTAAATTCAGGCCTGCTACTGCAAAAGCGTTGAATGTACCCCCAGGCCCTCTGTGGGCTGCTCTGGCTGCAGGTTCAGAAGTACAATCGAAGGATGGCAAGACTATTACTCCGGACATGGTGTTGGAAGCAAGTAAGGAGGGTGGTGGTGTGGCGGTGGTAGAACTACCCTCAAGAGATTACGTTGCGAACCTTGTCAACAGGCCAGAATGGAAGGTTGAAAATATCATGACGGGCGTAGGCGCCATTGTTTGGATACTTGGTCCTGGTGTCGCCGATGATGACACGCTTTCAGCTTTCATCAGCGCACGTCCGACGCTAAACCATATCATTTCATCGACGGATCACTGCCCTAATTACCTGGCAATGACTGCTGCAGCAACGTCTGCCATCCGCCACAGTCTGATCGACCCCACGCGGTATCCGATTCCTATCCACTGCAACGAAGTCCCACAGCAGTCCTTGCCGAATATCCCTGCATCACAGAAGGCGTCTGACTCGTCATTATTAGCGAAGCGAGGTTTGAGGATACAATTGGAGCCGTCTTTCGCTGTGACCGAATTTAACGTTGTTCCTCATCTCAATACGAGACGGATCATCCAGGAAACTCCGCGGGAGGTACTTCAGCTTGGACAAGCAGCCCAACAAGAGGTTCAATCGGACACTGTGGAAGCAGGGACTGCTAACATCGGACTACCCAGCCAAGATGCTGAAATAATATGTCTGGGCACCGGGTCCGCTATACCATCGTTGCATCGGAACGTCTCCGGTACGCTGCTTCGGGTTCCCGGTTGTGGATCCTACCTACTGGATTGCGGTGAAAACACTCTCGGGCAGTTAAAGCGGGTCTTTACTCAAGCGCAACTAAAAGAGTTATTCCACGACCTCAAGCTCATCTGGATCAGTCACCTTCATGCTGATCATCACCTTGGAACAGCACCTGTAATCAAAGCTTGGTACGAAGAAGTGCATGGTACAGCCCCTGGTAAACCTCGACCATCTTTAACTCAGGCGCTCCTATCTCCAGGCAAATCCCTAGAACGGGAAAAGCGGCTCTTCGTTGTCGGACATGTAGATATGCTGCGGTGGTTGGAAGATTACTCAACCGTTGAGGATTACGGCTATAGTCAAATCATACCATTGGAGACCAGGTTCAATATGAAGAATCATGATTACGGTTCCCTCGAATGGTATGGAGTAGACGTGGGGTTTAATACCTCCAAGGATCCAGCGGTGTAAGTCAAGCCTTGCATTATATTTTCAAACAGTAAAGACTAAACATATCCCACAGGAGGTCTGCAATTAGTCGAGCGACTGGCCTGACCAACCTCGTCACAGTGCCCGTCAGCCATTGCCATGGTGCCCAAGCCATCTCACTTACATTCCCCACCGGCTTCAAATTTTCCTACAGCGGCGATTGTCGACCCTCTAAAGCATTTGCCAAAATGGGCAAAGGCTCAACCGTACTATTGCACGAAGCAACTTTCGACGACGAGCTCCAGGGCGATGCCATGGCAAAGAAACATAGCACCACGTCCGAAGCGCTCGGGGTGGGAAAAGCGATGGGTGCCAAAAGGGTGCTGCTCACACACTTCAGTCAAAGATACCAGAAAATCCCATCAATGAGAGCCATGACCGCAGATGTGGAGCTCGAAGACACGGAGGACGACGAAGATCTTGTGGACCATCCTATAGAAGGCATCGAATCAAACTTATCCCCCAACCCGCAAGTCACCACCACGTCCAAAACCCCATCTCTCCCAAACCAAGCGAACCCCCCCTCCGCGCCCTCAGCATCCGATCCTCCTCCCACATCCACCGACCCCACAACAAACACCAATACCTCCAATCCCGCCTCCGACATGAAAGTTGGCGTTGCATTCGACTACATGCGCGTGAAAGTAAAAGACATAATCCACCTCGAGAAATTCAACGGCGCCATGCGCGAGCTATATAAAGACGCTGAGGCAGTAGAGGAGAAGGCAAAAGAGAAGGTCGCTGCTAAGGAGGCGTTTTCGGATGGGATTATTGGGGAGAAAAAGAATGGGAAGAATGGGAAGGGGGGGAGAATAGAGAAGGCAGGTACGGGGGCGAAAATAGAGAAGGGGGGCCACGGGGAAAAGAGGAGGTGGGAGGAAAAGGATGAAGAGAGGAGGTGGGAGGATAAGCCTAAAGGGTTAGATTTGGAACAGGGAGAGGGATGGCGCCAGGCTGTCGAAGAACATATCCTCGAGACTTACGGAAGCAGTCCATAGGCTTTGAGAGGGTGGTGCTCGGGAAGAAGCGACATCTGAGCAGATAGATGGATAGATGGATAGAATTGTATATTACCTTCGATTGTTCAGGGAATAAAACATACATGCATATCACAAACTCTACACCACCATCCATATATCTCAACCTCATTCTCAGCGAGCAGAAGCGACTTCTACTTGGTACCCAGATCCATTATTGCTGACAGGCAGGGTAGGGTGTCTGTCATCCTACCTAGCCTCCTATCCCACCACCACCATACACACATTCCCACAATCCCGCTTATGACAATTACCATTCGACACTTCCATGGATCCTATCTCGCTTGGTGCTTCACTAGTCCTACCTCAGGTTTTTTCGACTTCCTGCTTCATTTATAGGTGAGCAGTATTTGTCATACTTTATGGTCAACAGCGATGTAGGGGGGGGGAACTTGGGCAGTGACGGATGGAATAAGATGAAGGCACGGTGCCCCTTCCTCGTTGAGGTTTTTCCTCCGTCCCTCTTGATTTTATGGTCGCTTAAAGTTGTCATACATGCTACTCAACAGTCAAGCGGTGACACACAAAACAAGATGAAGCCATCCCTTCATCCACGGTCCTGCTCATTACTAGGCCTACCTGAGCATTTTCCTCCTTCCCTCTTAATTTTTCGGTCGCTCAATTTTATCATACTATATACCCACCATCTCTCTCTAGGTGGCAAATATCAAGCAGTGAAACACAAAACAAGATGAAGGGAGCCCTTCATCTACGGTTCCCCTCACCACTAGTCCTACCTGAGGATTTTTCGACTTCCTGCTTCCATTATAGGCGAGAGGTATTTGTCATCGTTTATGGTGCTCAAACGACTCTGGGTGGGAAATCTCAAGAATAAGATGAAGCCATCGATTCATCCACGGTTCCCTTTCCCACTAAACCTCCTTGAGGGCTTTCCTCCTTCCCTCTTTATTAATAGGCGAGGAGTATTTGTCATACATGATGCTGCAACAGCTCTGGATATATCCGTACAATCTCGCTTATGATGATGGCCGTTGAGCACTTCTATGGTTCCACTTACCACTATACCTCCTTGAGGTTCTTCCTCCGTCCCTCTTGATTTATAGGCGAGTAGTATTTGTCATCGTTTATGGTGCTCGACAGCTCGGGGTGGGAGATCCCAAGCAGTGACACCCAGCCCGAGATGAAGCCATCTCTTTATCCATGGTTCCCCTTCCCACTATTCCTCCTCGAGGTTCCTCCTCGGAGCCTGGTATTTGTCATACTTTATGATGCTCAACAGCCCTGGGTGGGAGTTCTCAAATAGTGACACACCAAACAAGATGAAAGGCCCAAACGACCCACGGTTCCCCTCCCCTCTATTCCTACCTACGATCTTTCCCCCTTCCCTCTTCAATTTTCGGTCGCTTAAATTTGTCATACCATCTACTCTCCATCCACTCAACAGCTCTCGTATCTAGCTAAGAGTTGTCACGCAACATGTCAAGTGAAAGGTGGTATCAGTACCTAGAACAAGAATTGTGATTGAAGGTGAATGAGCAGTGTAGATAAGGTATATTAGGGGCTTTGTTATTCAGTTGGGGGGTAGAGGTTGTATGTGTAAGATGAAGCAACGTGGGAAGGTTCATATTAGGTGTTCTGGGGAAATGAGTAGAGGGGGGGAGATCAAGGAAATTGTGGTAACGAGCCTTTGTTTACTGTCGGAGGTCTAACTTGCTTTTCAGGGCGCGACAGTGAAGGCTTGGTAGCGAGAGTCGACTGGATGGACGGCCCATCTGATGGACGCATAAATGACAAATAGCTCTACAACAGGATGTGATGTAGATGTATTTGTCATTCATATAGTTGCTGTTGGGTGTTTCAAGGAAATGATAATGGTGGTGGGTGGTGGGAAGGTGTGCTAAGGGTCTTTGTTTACTCCTGGGGGTCTAGTCTGCTTTTCGGTGCGTGACAGTGAAGGGCCGGTAGGAAGAGTGGACTGGGTGGGGGCCCCATCTGATGGATGTATAAATGACAAATAGCCCTACAACAGAATGTGATGTAGATCTATTTGTCATTCATCTGCTCCCTGATCCACGACATATCCAAGCACTACAACCACTGCAACCATCCCAGCCAAACCCTACGTGCTCGAACTCACCGCCCACCCCTCCCCCTCCACGCCTTCTTCATCTCCTCGCTCATGCCCATCCTGGGCAACTCCCTCCCTTGACTGTCCTTACCAGGCCCCTCTATAAATCCCACCTCTCTCATGAACGCTAAATAAACACCCAAGGTCTCCTCATTCACGCGTCCCTTTTCGATAAATGGATACGTCGGATCATCTTCTCTCACGACCTTGGTTGCATTGCTGTCGTCTAAAGCGCGGGATTGGGTGTCGGAAGGGAGGTCAGCGGTTACCCAGTCGAAGAGTGGGAGGAGGGCGTGGGGTTCGTTGTTGTTCTCCGCGGAGGATGGGTGCTTGTTTGCTGTGGTTGTACCGTTGGTGATAGTGGGGGAGGTAGTAGTAGGGTTGGCGACATATTCTTCTAGTTTGGTTTTCCACTCAGAATATGGTACGATAGATGTATCATATCCATAGACCTCCAGGGCGCCGAGGAAGTCGTTCCACGGCAGTTGCGGGTGCGGAGTTACTTGCACCACTTCCACCCCTTGACGTGAAGGCGGGTGTAGGGAAGCAGCAACGACGATACGAGCGCAGTGGGATATAGGAACGAGGTTGATGGAGTTGGGACTGAGGTCAGGTCGGGAATGGAGTTGGATGGAACCTTTGAGCATGCGTAGGAGGAAATCGTCCGTAGGACCTATTCCCGTAGTTTGGTCACCGGTGATGTAGCCAGGTCGAACAACACAGCCGCGGAGGCCTCGCGCCCCGGCTTCGCGGACGAGGTATTCGGAGACATATTTCGTTTGGGCGTAGCCTGTTGTTAGGCCTTTGCGGGAGCCGGAGAGGTCGTCGGATTCGAGGACAGGGTGATTGAGGTGGGAAGGCGTGTCAAGGACAGCGGTAGAGGAGATGAAGGTAAGGTGTTTTGGGCGATTTGGGGTGGAACAGAGGGTGATGCAGGCGAGGGTGGCTAGGACGTTTGTGGGCTTCATTTCAGTATAGGTGTGGATCCAGTGGACGCGGGCGCCGCTGTGAATTATTACATCAACGGAGTCTTCGAGGTGTTTCCAAGTAGTGGGGGAGAGGCCTAGGTTTGGTTTGCTGAGGTCGCCGGCAATGCACTCTAGACGGGAGAGCCAAGAATTGGACCAGATGCCATAGGCTACGCAGTTTTCTTTAATCCTTTGTAGAGCATCAGTACTACTAGTGGCTCGGACGAGTGCAATGACTTTGGTGTGTGGTCGATTAAGCAGATCCGCCAGGATGTGAGCACCAAGGAAGCCGCTCGCTCCAGTCACGAAGAAAGTCTCGGTTGCATTATTTGCCCGAGGAAACGCTGCTGGAAGATACTTCGTCTTCAAGAGCTCCCCGTCGAGGTGATAGTCCATTTCCGGTGGAGTGCTGTCCGATTTGTCTCCATTGGATAATGTTGATGCAGCGTCAATGACCGAAGCAAAATCTCTAAGGGAAGGATTTTGGAAAAGTGTTGCCATAGACAGGGTAATTCCACGCGTCTTTTTAAGATCGAAGAGCACAGACTGGCCGACCATGGAATGACCACTATTAAGCGATAGTCAGTACTATCCGCCATGGCTAGGAATGAACCTTACCCAATATCAAAGAATCTGTCATCAAGATCGATCATATCGGCAGACACGCCTGGTATACGCCGTGCCCATAGCTCTCCAACATATTGTTGCGTTGGTGTGAACTCTGATCTAGCGGTCTTTCCAGCTGCAACTGCAGCGGCTAGTTCCGCAGCATCCGGGTAAGGAAGCAATTTCTTATCAATCTTTCCATTTGGATTAAGAGGCATCTGAGAAACATTAGCACATGAGAGTTGTTGAGGAGTATGGTATTACTTTTCTCAGTGGAATGATGACACTTGGTACGGCATAATGCGGTAGCTTCTTCTTCAGCGCCGCTCGAGCATCCTCTCGGAGTGCTCGAAACCGCTTGAGCATTCCAGTCATAGTGTCATCCTCTGCATCGTCAGGCAAGCCTTTCTCCTTCAGCCAACTGGACCAGTTTTCCATGTGCGGAACCAAGTAAGATACTAAAGTTGGCTCCTCATCTTTATCTCGTCGCACCAATGTGACATTCTGCAGTACGAGAGGATGCTGAGACAGATGGGTGTCGATCTCGCCGAGCTCTATCCGGAAACCGCGAATTTTGACTTGATTGTCAGCTCGACCTAGCATTTTCTATGTCAGGCTTATCCTATGATCGCATGTGCCAAGGCTAATCTTACCAGTGCACTCAACATTGCCATCTTCGGTATATCTTCCAAGGTCTCCCGAACGGTATAATCGGTCTCGAGGCCCTTTCCAAAACTCTCTCCAAGGCTCCTTGTAACCTTGCTTTTGAACTGAAGATTCGTCTAACCTGGTCCAGACATCTGGATCTTCAAGGAAGAAGTTTGGAATGAACTTCTGGCGGCTGAGATCATCAGATCCCAAGTAACCTTCGGCTGCTGATTATTAGCAAATCCTGCGATGGTTTCAAGAGGATGTAATACCAAGTCCTCCTGCTCGAACATAGATCTCTCCTGACTCTCCAACATTGCATAGTCGCGGTTTCCCTTTTTCTAAAGATGTGCGGTCCACAACCAATAATTGTACATCTTTCATGCCTCGCCCTGATAAAGAAGTACGTTGTTAGCGGGAAAGAGCTGTGATCACATGCGAGATTGACATACCTGCGGGTATCACATCACCCATTTTGTCAAGGTAGCCAGGATCTTCCGCTCGCGAGGGTATCTCGTAGTAACTGACTGCTCTTTGCGTCTCAGTAGTACCTTTTTACAAATCAGGACGTAAATACTCAGATACACGTACACAAAGGAGAACTTACCGAACATGTTCACAATTCTTACATTAGGAGCCAAATTCTGCAGCAGTCTACAATCACGCTTTATCAAAATATCGCCTACGAAAAATGCATGGTGCAAAGACGGAAATTCTGCAGTCGCACCGCCCACTAAGATTTGTCCTACAAGTGAGAGTTGTTAGAGTTCCCACCGTTCGTAGTCAAGCAGCACATAGACTCACCCATTGCTGGTGTCAAATGCGTTACTGTGGCTTTATACTCCCTCATCCACTCCGCCAGACGTTCATGCTGGATGTCCGTCTAATTCTGTCAGTCTTCCTAGACAGATATGCAATGCAGAAAGGCGATTCAATACCTTTGCAGGAACGAGGATCTGGGCTCCAAGGAACAGCGGAGTGAAAATGTCTCTTTGAATAGGATCGTGTGCTATGCCACTGAGCATCGTAAACCGATCGTTCTCCATTAGATTGAATCTCTCAGCCATCCAGCTTTGGTAATACGTCAGACTATAATGACGGCCTTTGCAGCCCTTTGGAATCCCCTCGCTTCCTATCTTCCGGTCAATGAAACGCCCAATTATGTTGAGGTTCAACATACCAGACGTAAAACTCAAGGTAGGCTGGGAATCCGGGCCTACAACCACACCAGGATACTGACTAGCCGAAGGTTGCTGCTTCTCCAACACATCGACACCACCACTTTCGAGGGATCCCCCTCGTAACGTTCCATCATCCAGCAGTTCCAGACCGGGCACCTCAGTCCTTAGATCCAGATTCTCCTTGATCCAGTTCCGGACTTTAGGTGAAAGGCCTCCCTCTTCTCTCGTCGCCTTGTCAATGACAATCAGCGCTTTCGGCCTCGCTACCTATTTAAATCAGCTTCCCCCTTTCAGAAGATTATTACTCGTGCAAGTCAGTGGGAAACCTCACATCAAGATAAATAATCTGCCTATCATCTGGATACGCCGGATCGACCTGCCATCCCGTCAGCATTTCCCATTCCGTACACTACAACCCTCACCCAAAATTTCACCACCAAACCCCTACATTATGCATAAACAGAAAACCAATAACAACAAACAGAAAGCGAGAAAGCACCTAGGATACCATCACACGTAAAATAAATCCCACGAAAACCTCAACGTTCACTTACCACACTGAACGCCGCCCCCGCCGCCAAAACCCCCATAACGCCCACCACCAAATCCACCCCCCTATACGCATAAATCATAACCACATCTCCCCTATAAAAACACACACACATCAATTAGCCCCTCTTCCCCAAAAATCCCTGCAACCTTTCCCCCTCAAACCCCATTCCTCATTCTCACAAAACTTCTCTCCCCAGAAAACCCCCCCCTTTCTCACACAAAAGGAGAGGTGGCTGTCCTCCAAAACATCCTAGAACAAAAACCCAAAACCTGACTCACCGCTTTACCCCCTTCCCAACCAACCCCCAACCCAGCACATTCGCCGCCCTCCAAATCTGGCCATACGTGAACTCCCGCTCTGGAGCTGTACTTGAAACCGTTTCCGTGCAGCAGATACGATCAGGATGCTTCGTAGCGTTTCTCGAAAAAATATCCTGTATAGAGCCCGCGAAGGAGGACCAGTTGAGGGGGGTTATTGGGTTGGGTCTCACGTCTTCGGGAGCGGGCCTTACGTCTTCTTGCTTAGTCACGTGGTCGATGGGATTGGTGCCATTCGCCGAGGAATTGGTGCCATTGCCATGGAGTGGTTTGAGGGGCGAGGCCATGGATGGTCGTGGTGCTGGGATGGAGTGGGGTTTGGGGTATTTGGGGGGTGGGATTATGGGATACAGATTTTGGAAAGGGTGGTGTGTATGGGGATAGATGGGTTTGGTTAGATGGGTAGGAAGGTGGATGTTGTGGTGCAATTGATAGAGTATTACATGGAATTTTTAGGATAACCGGAAATGTTCGCGCACAGAATTGAATTATCCCTGCGCAGATCAACCGACGCTGGGCTCATCGGTCTTGGCATGGGTTAAGAGGCTTGGCATCATGCAGGTACGGAACCGGGGGGCTGGGTTTAAACGGTTTCATGCACTTGATGTTCTAAAGTACAATTAATGCCTATTGCTAAACACTATTCTCCGAAGCCTCCTTATACGGCACTCTATCCACCAACACCTCCTCCTCACTACTCGGCGCCACCCACTTACTACTCTTCCACGGCTTAACCTTAGCAATATACATCGTATCAATTTCCTCCAATGTCCGACCCTGCGTCTCACACACAAAGAAATAGACAATAAAAATAGCAGCGAAATTGCAAGCTGCAAAAACATAGCCGTATTTAAAGCCAATATCGCCAATGATGAAAGGCGTGAAGAAGGCGATTAGGAAATTCCAGATCCAGTTCGAGGACGTCACGAGAGCCATGGAGCGGGCACGGTATTCGCTGGGGAATAATTCGCCGACAATGCACCAAACGATGGGGCCCCATGTTGTGGCGTAGAAGACGATGAAGAGGCAGGCGAAGACGATCATTGCGGTGCCGGCTTTGGGGGTGGCTGTTGGGGTGGTGGCATTGAGGGCAAAGGAACCAACAGAGGCGAAGACGAGGAAGCTGGCTGTCATGCCGATACCACCCACGATCAGAGACCTGCGTCGTCCGAAACGCTCCACCACGTAGAGACCAAAAAATGTCATGCCAAAGTTCACACCGCCGAGAATCATTGCTGTAACGAAACTGTTGCTTAGGCCTGTCGCTTCAAATATGGTCGTCCCGTAGTAGAAAAAGAAATTGGCGCCGGTGAGCTGCTGGAGAGCCTGTAGCGTTATTCCTAGCAGGGTCCTGTAAGCCATGCGTGGGCCTGTGAGCAGCTCGATCCATGGTCGTTTGCCTAAAGAGACTTCAAGGTCATGTTTTTCTTTGATCTCGGCTATTTCGCGCTTCACCTCACGATGTGATTCGTGCACGCCATAGAACTTGGCCATGGTCCTGCGAGCTTCGTCGACACGGCCATGACGGTAGGCGAATCGAGGCGACTCGGGGAAACAGAGGATGCCTATACCGAGGATGAGGGGCCAGATGAAGCCAACGCCCATGGGTATCCGCCAAGAGCCGGTATCAGGTCGTGCTTCTGTTCCGTAGTTGATTGCGTCTGCGGTGAAGATGCCAGCGGTGATGAAGAGTTGGTATGTGCTGACCAGAGCACCACGGACTTGTCGAGGTCCTGTCTCACTAGTGTACATTGGTACCATGATTGAGAGAGCACCAACGCCAGCACCGGCGATGAGCCTGCCCACGGCGATCTGTTGCCATACCGTATCGGCAGCCATCTGAATGACCACACCAATGATGAAAACGATGGACCAGACGACCATGGAGTATTTTCGGCCAATCCGATCCGCGATGGGAGCAACGGTGAGGGCACCAGCTAGAGTGCCGATGGAAAGCTGGTGGAGAGTTAGTTGTAGCGATTACCGCGAGTGACGGTTGTGTAACTGACCAAGCCCACAATCAAACCAGACCGAACGTTACTAAAGGCATATTTCCCATTCTCCTCCTGCCCGAAGTGCTCGCGGAAATTGTTCATGGCAAGGAAGCCCGAGATCTGCCCTACAGTGCTTGGTTCAGCCTGGTGTCATCATAAAGTGTTCAGCCAAGGGAGCTCATACCAGTGTCATATCCAAAGATGAAGCCTCCCATGGAGACCAGCACGCCCATTGCCAACGACCAACCAGTCAGAAATCTGACGGGGGCATCATTGTATATTCCGGTCTCTTTCTCACGATCTGGGGCCACCTGGATCTCTGCATTGGCATTTCCTTCTGGTAGATTGGCATTCTCGGCGTGGCTGGATCGGGGGAAGAGTCCCATGGTGGGCTAGAGGTGTGTTGGATGGAGGTTGGAATGCCTTTGTCAGGGAGGGTCTTTGTCTGATTATGTAGTAGGTGTGCTTAGTAGTTGGCACGAGCTACGGGGGACCAAGCGAGTTCGTGATCTGGTAGACCGCGAACTCCGTGCCGCGCTTCCCCATACCATGACGTAAGATGGAAGTAGGTCAATGGAACGACTCTCACGCGGCTGACGGTTGACTAGTAAGACTCGGCTCCGATCGGATGACGAGTCCATGGAGTCATTGGTCATCGTCTCCATCGCCATTGTTCAATACTATCGGTGAGAGCTTCTGCTTGCTGAACGGTACAATGCCAATCTCGTTCCCCAGATCTGGATCTCTGCACCTACCTTAGCGTAGAACTACGGGACTTAAAGCCTTGGCAGTCGCTTACTAAAGTACTTCAGGCCCTTATCAAATGTGACTGCGTGAAGAGCTGGAGCATGTGGGAGAGGGCTACCAATACACTTGATGGAATACACCGTAACAACTATAGGTGGCAATGAATAGGGGTAGAATACTCTAGAGTGGTGACGCTAGTATCAATATGGCAGGAACTTGGGTAACACTTTTCCAGTCAGCTCTCTATCAGAGAAGGTGCAAATCAGGAGATACGGGTAAGAACATTGAGTGCATGGGCGTCTAAAGCGCTTAGAAATACTACCGAGCAGACCTCAAGCACTACTATATTCATGTCCAAGGGCGGATTGCTTTCAGTATGAGCCTCACAAGCCGCTATTTGAGCATGGAACTGTCTTTCTCCAGGGTATATGATGACCCAAAGCGTTTGTTCTACACGAAGCTAGAGTCCTGACCCGGCAATTTTCAGCTCTGCATACAAAGTCCTGCCTCATTTTCTGTTACGCTAGAGCTTGGACGATAGTGCATGCACGGTACGAAAACAGCAACGGCAGTTCAACGACTGCGAGATGTGGTTCAATTGGGAGGCATTGGACGAATGGAAATGTCGAACTCAAGGGGACATTAAGCCCCCAAAATCCTTGATATGCACGGCTCACAGTCCTGAATAGGCAAATGTTAGCTCTAAACACAACATTTTGTCTCATTCGCTCACTCACTAAAGCTTGGACCATGGGGCTTCCTCGGTATATAAACCTCCTCGAATAGAGGAACTATGGGCTAGGACCCCTGGAAAAGGGAGAGGAGCAGGTCTATCAAAGCGAGATGTGGTCCATTTGGAGGCATCTAACCAACGAATTTGTCTGACTTAAGGGGATGTTAAGCCCCTAATGTGCTTAATTTGAGCATCTTACCGTCCTAATCATGCAAATCTTAGGGTTGAATACAGAATGATGCCCCAATTTTCCCTTTAAAAGAGCAATGAATGACGGAGTGTGCATGTTTCAAACCTCCTCGAAGGGATCGGCTATGGGCTGAAGCACCTTGAAAACAGGCACAGCCAGCTCAATCACGTTATGATATCATCCATTCGGAAGGTATTCCCGAATAAAAACGTCTTCATTACGGGCCCAAAGCCCAGCAAGACTAAAAAAACCAACGCGACATCCCCCCCTACCCTCTCCTAACGATGCATATTAAAAAAAAGAGAAAAAAAAGCGCGCCATCTCATCCCCTTTGCCCCCTTCCCCCTCAAGTCCCATCCATCTCCTCATCCTCATCCCCCTCCCCCATCTTCTCGTCCTCACCCCCCTCCCCCTCCTCCTCACTCCCCATCTCCCCCATCACAGCCATAAAATCCCTCATCCCCTCACTACTCTCACTCCCCTCCTCCTCCCCCCTACTTCCCTCCCTACTATCCCTCCCCAACCACGCCTCATCCTCCTCATCCCACCTCCCCAGCGGCCTCGCCCCCACCGCCTCGTTCGCATATCTATAAAGGGCCCGCTGGTCCCGCGCGTCGCTGGGGAGGCGCGGGGGGAGATGCGCGATGGGGGGGCCGGAGTTGAGGAGGGAGGTGGAGAGGGGGGCGGGAAGGTGGTCGCGGATGATGGGGGGGGTGAGAGGGGAGATGGTGC
>KE598561.1:184059-292489 GCA_000444155.1 Cladonia macilenta KoLRI003786
GGGCGCGGTGGGCGGGTGGTGGTGGTGGTGCCGGCGGTCGGGTGGAGCAGGGCGGTGCTGGTGCCGGTGCTGTTGTTGGTGGTGGTGGCGGCGGTGTGGTGGCGGTGGGAGGCGGTGGTGGTGCCGACGGGGTGGTGGTGCTGGGAGGTGGTGGAGCCGGGTGGGAGCGCTGCTGGGGCGGTGGTGGAGCCGGTGAGGAGGGTGGGCGGGGCGGAGGCAGAGCTGGAGGCGGCGGTGTTGCTGGGGCGGAGACCCGACATCGTGCAAAAAAAAAGCGGAATTTAAGTCTGTGGGTGGTGGGGATACTGGTATGCTCGCCTACTTTTAATTAGTCTTCTGCTTTAATTATATGTGGAGTGGTGCACTTACTATGCGATATTGCCGATGTTGTTATCAATTTTCAAGATCACTACGTCGATTTTTGTGGATATATCTGACAACTCAAGTCTGGTACGCTATTGTTTACAATTCTATTAAGCGTATTTTGACGTATTACAGCCTTCAATTTACCATAACAATGCCATGACGACGGGTATATTTCCCTATCTATCTTGTGCATATTCGAAATATTACCATTATTTCGTCCCTTTGGCGATAATACCGACCGTTTCATCCATTTTTGCGAACGCTAATTCAAAAAATAACGATACCTCACTAGAAAATACCCATCCTTCACTGCTGCTTTCGGGGCTCCTTCCGAGCGATATTCGCCCGCCTTGAGGTCTTCATTGGCCCCTTGCCACCAGTGACAGGTCTACCATTGGGCTTATATGGCCCTTTGCCGCCGGTCGTGGGTCTCTTGATTGATTTTAGCGACGTCTGATGATAAGGCGTCGGCTTATATTCTGAGCCTTCGTCGCTATCGGAATCGCTCCCACGATGAGAGCTCTGGCTAGCTTCATCGTTGCTCGAAGCTTCTTCATCATTTTCAGAGGATGCATCCTCATCGTGAGCGCTCGACTCTTCAGAACTCGGGCTACTCTTTTGCCGTTTCGCGAACGGCGTTGTGAGGTCTGAGCTTGCGTCTCCACGCGTCTCTGAAGAGCCGCGGGCGCGCTTTTGTCCTCTGGAGACCTGGACTGGTGAGGCTTCATTGGTTGACTCCGCTGGAGTCTTAACATCGTCATTTGTCCGCAACCGCTTTGGCTTTGGGCCTTCAGTATCCTCTTCCACATCCTCAGGAGGTGAGGATCTTCGTCGCTTCTGCCCTTGTGTGGGTAAGGGAGCAGCGGTATCCAAAGGTTCCTTGTTTTCCTTGTTTGATGCTTGGGTCGCTGGGGCATCGTCGGTATCGTAAGGGGCGTCTTCCTCCCCGTGGTTGTCCTTGTACTGGGTTTCGCGTAGGAAGTGGTCGAACGAAGTATCATACATCGATTCGGCCTGGCCTCGCCTTCCTGGCGTATTATGCTGTATGACGAACCCATTCTCATCCATACGCAGCCAGGATTTTTCTCCAGCTCCAAAAGACTCAGGGGAGGAAGGATCCTCTGGAGCTTCGACAGGTGCATCAGTTTTGACACGCTTGCTTCGTCGGTTGTCGTGTCTCTCAGCCTCGTCTTCTGCAAGGGTCATTCTGGGACGCTTCTGCCTCTGGATAGGAGTGGCGGTGGGTTGATTGACAAGCCTATCCTCTTGTGCGTGAAGGGCTGCAAAGCCTTGAGGTTCTGCTGCAGCATAGGAGACTCCTTGTGTGAGTTGGCTGCTGTAATTTGCCCCATACTGAGCCTGGTTGTAGAGATTAACGTCATGCATACCGCTTAGATTATCCAGCGAAAGTTGGCTCGGTGCCACGAAGTTGGCTGGGTCTGTGTTGTTAGGAGTGGCGTAATGCCTATTATAACTTGCTCCACCAGCAGAATGCGAAATGTTTAATTCTTGACCGACCATAAGTTGTGGTGCGCCAACTTGGCTACTGTGACCAAGAGATCTCGAAATATCAGAATTCATGGGCTCACTCGCATCTGTGAACTGGGGGGCTTGCCCTTCCAGCCCTGATGGCTCGGTCTCATTTCTCAACTGGTCGCTTTGTCCCTGGACCTCACCATCCGCTGAAGTAGCCTGCGGTTGGAAGCCGGGTGTGGGAATTGCCATTGGAGCCTGTGCCTCCAGTGCTCTCTTGCTTTTCCTTCTCCGGTTAGGGAATCTGCCTTTATTGGCAGCAATGACCTGCTCCTGCTGTTGTTTGCTAAGGTCTCCACCGAGCGACCGTGTGTCTGTCGCACCTGGGGGTAGAAGACTCAGGATATACGCCTTTTTTTCGGCGCTACCTGTCTTCTCACCCCACGAAAGGCAAGCGGCAGTGTTCCGGAATTTCGTCGCCCGCTCGTTTAATGTGTATATCCTCACGGGATTCCCGTTGACTGGTTTGCCCATCCGTGCTGTGAATTTCCCGTCAGCTGCGTTTCAATCGTTGATTGGAAATTACATACCCATTAGATCATATGGCTTGATCTCCTTGTTCTGACGCATGTAGTACTCAATCCACATGCCCCTTTCCTTAGACGACAGAGTCACGGGGAGCTCTGGGAAGTCTCGGATTGGATGATCATAGGGATCCAGCATCACCCTATTGCCATCCATAAGTACTCCCTGAGGCTTCAGTGAGACCCGCGTCGAACCAGGATACAGTTGGAAAATTATGGGTGGACGGTGGGCCCATGCTGTGCCGAAATCCCGATCTTTTGGCAGATAAGAGGCAACATCGTCACCCCTTCCATCTCTTTGGTACGCTGCTTTCATCAGTATCTTGAAGAGCTGTACACGCAGGAGGTGACATACTATAGTTTCCTGAGCTTCTTGATCGCTGTATTAGCCTATTTCGAATTGTGTGTTGGCGAACAGCCGGTCCTTCGCATTCATTAGCAAGTTTGATGAGCGACAGATCAATTAGGTGGGTACTTACTCCATGTATTGGTGTGGCTATCGAACCACTCCAGATTCCCATCATGCCCGCGTGTTTGCCCCAAGGCAGGCTTGTGGTCTGGGCCCAGGACAGGGTTTGTTGGATTCGAAGACATTTTGCAGTGTTAAAACCTGGACCAAGGGACGCAAAAGTTTTCGACTCGAAGCAGTAGACACGGGAAGTCGCTTTGCTTGTAGTGATACCAGCAGTGGCTAGCTGAGATGGTGGGCGCTTTAGTAGACTCGCTTTGCAGGTAGGTGATATGCTGTGGTATTCTGTTGGAGGGAAGGAGGAGAAAGGTGTAGAAAGTCCTTTTCTACTGTTGAGTGAGGAACACTGTTACTTGCAATGTGACGAAAGAAGTGACGAAGAGCCTCGTGAGAAACTACCATGTGTCGACACAAAGTGCGAGGCTGCAGTGTTATTGCGGTGATTCAACTTGAACAGAACAAAGACTTTCTTGAGCATGTGTGTGGGAAAACGTCGGCATTGTGTGGAGTACATGGTGCTCGGGACTCTGATATTGCCGAGCAATTCATTTCGGGATCTTAACGAAGCTGTGTCTATGCCCTTGTCCCTGCAAGACCCCAATTGACATGTGATAGGTCAATCACTGGCTACCGCGATTGAAGCGGGACAATTCCCGGGGGGAAACTATGGGGTTAATGGTACTCAATACACTTACATCTTTGAGGCCGTGTCGGACTTGTTGGCTTGTTGTACAGTGTACTTATACCTACGCATAATCTTTCTTGTTCGAGGAGAGGATGAGGGGCCCAGCTACCTTGAGGGATGGTCCATATGCCAAGATGTTAAACACCATGATAACGGTGTTGTGAGGGGTGGAAGCAGAAAATCTATATATTTACATATATATAGATAGGAGAGTAGGCGCATATCGAAGTAATGTAATTTGGTGGTCAGACCCGACAACCTGTCAAAAATGATATGTAGGAACACCGGCTCTAGGAAGAGCCAGTGTTCCCACTCTTGAGAAGAAAGGAAAAGAGGAGAAGAATCGAACTGGCCTGGCAATATATAAGCACATGTCCATCAAACACGGTGTACAAAGGGTGTTGCTTCACCACGTGAACGGCCATAAGCAAATCTGTAAAACAATGTTCACAGGATTTGAATCAGTGAACAAACACTCAACGAGCTTACAACTAACATCACTACATGGGCAATGAAATCCAGCGTCAGCCAAAGTCTACTTTTAGAAGGCCAAGTTGAACAGCAGATATGCAGCCACCACGCAGAGGACAGATACCCAAGTGCATGGTGCCATCGCAAATCTTATTGATACCGTGTTCTACGGTCAGTCTCGAATGGAAGTATTGGAGAATATGCTCATACGAATCAAATTCATTCCAAACGGAGAGTCAACGCGAGGCTGCATATAGTATTGTGAACGGCAGACTTCATCACTGGTTCCTTCACCGGCATGTTGGAGGTGGACAAAGGAGGCCAATCACGCAAGCCTTTCGAGGATGAATAAGCGCATCTCAGTGATACGTACCTTCCCACCAGCCTGAGCCGATGTTGATACTTGGGAAAAGTCTTCGTTGAGTTGCATAGCGTGTACAGAGTACCATCTTGCAAGACCATTGTCGTAAAACCACTCATTTGTCCTGTACGTAGTTCGCATTCGGACATGGCAGGTACAGGCGGGATTGTCTTTCACCAGGCTACAAGCGTACTAGCGTCTCGCTTAGTCAACTGTTGCCTTTAGCGGATCAACGTCATATGTGTTGAGCACACTACCCATAACGCGCAAGCCTGTGGACAAAGCAGTTGCGTTATCATTTTGTACTTCTATGACGGCAAACAGCATCCAAGCAATTGTGTGGACATGGACTATCCATTGAATGATCTAAGTAAGCATCGATTCGATCTATGTAAAGACTTTTAGTGGCGAATGCCGAAATGTGCATGACAAGGACGAGGCCTTGAACGTATGATCGCGGCGGAAGCCTCCAGTGCATAAGATGGCTAAAGCCTCAATCCGCATGATGTTAGTAACGCTTGTATAAAAGAAACGGCCGATGAGAAGCCTCGGTGCTTCGATGAAAAGACCCAGATCCACACTCCACACTCCACCTATTCGTCTTCCTCTTCCTCCTCTTCCTCCTCTTCCTCTTCCTTCACCGCCGTCTTGCGTGCCGCCTCTTCTGCCTCCAAGCGATCTTCCTTCTGGAAGTCTTTCTCCATCTTGGTGAGAGCACGCTCTCCCGTCCTCAACCGATCTAGCAATGTCTTCCCAACCTTATCGTTCTTCGGTACTTTCCACTTGGCGAAGCCGCCGCGCCACTGTGGAAGACGGTACAGGGTTGTAGGCTTGCTGAAAGGCGTCCAGATTTGCTCGAGGTGGGTCTGGATGCGACGCCATTGCGAAGCGTAGCTCTCATGCATGTAGTCGGTAAATTCCCCAGGCACAGAATGACCTTTCAGATCGCAGAACTGAATCCTGGTGAGCTMCAGAGCTCTGCTGATGGCACACATGTCCTCTTGTTTCCATCCGTGGTCCTCGGGTGCCATGTAGCGATAGTCGCCGGCAAGGATGCCTCGCTCGGTTTCGGCTTCGAATTCCTCGTTTGGATTGAGGACGCGGTGTTGAAGGTTTTGCCAAGCGTTGTGACCATGTAAGACTTCCTTCTTCAGGTCTTCAAGTTCGAGTGCGAGGTGTGGCGCCACACGGTGAAGGTATGCGGTGAGATTGGGAGTCTCAATGTTGGCGTTGGGTCTGGGTCTCCTCACAAATTCCTCGTCACTAACGGCAGGGTCATCCGTCTGATGTCTCCTCTTTCGACCTGCAGTCGAGGATTCGGCTTCTTCATGTAGAGGGGATGACGTCTCGGTGACTGGTGGGAGGGACTTCGTTCCAGTCTCGCGGTGCATTGTGGTGCGACGGACTGGGGTGAGCGTGGAGGTGCCAACACTTGCTCTCGCATCTTCGTCCATGAAGCTTGCTGGGGGAGCGAGTACTCGTCTTGACCTCAGGGTCATTCGTGAAGATATGTCTGGAGATTCGATCGTCGGTACAGGGTCGTCGAACGACGGAGTCAGTCCAGGAAGTGTTCTTGAAGATGTTGTTGGGTGTCGGCGAGCCCGCCCGGTTTTAACACTCTCTTGTGGTGTCTCGATAGAGACTAGCGTCAACTCATCATCGGTCTGCGATGTATCTTCGCCACTCCAGTCGCCGGTCTCTTCGTCGTCGTCAGACTCGTTCCCACGTGTCTTCCTCTTCTGCCTCTTCTGCCTTGAGGGCGTTATGCCCTTGTTCTCGACAATGGCTATCTCCGCCTTCGTAAGCTCTCGAAACCCTTTGGTTGAATTGACTGCAGGGTTTTTGAATTTCTCTGGGATTATCTTCAATATCGTCTCGTTCTTCGCACGAGTGCCTTCGCGCTTGCACCAGGCAAGACACGCAGCTCTGGTTCGAAAGCGTTGGGCTCGTTGATTGATAGTCCCCACTCGAGGAGGGCCCTCGTGGCGCCTGCTTGCATATTTTCCTGCCATATACCCATTTGGCATGCGGGCTGTCCATGCATGTTAGTCTGCAGTACCACTATATCAAGAAAGTATTTTGGCATACCGATGAGATCATAGTCAGCGATCTCCGCATTTTGCCTGTAGTAGTACTCGATATCACTGCCCTCCAATTCCGAGGACAGAACTACCGGTAACTCAGGGAAATTCCGAAGCCCATGATCAAATGCGTCGAGTATGATGCGGCCGTTGTGCATAACGTACCCGTTGGGCTTTACGCAACGGGGGGCATCGTTTTGAATTTGGAACAAAATATCTGGGCGATGAGCCCTCGCGGTACCGACGTCTCTATCCTTGGGTAAAAATGCGGTATAGTTGGTTGGCTCGTTACCGTACACGTTGCCGTGAGCTTTTGCATGTCCTGGGATTCTTAGTTCATAGTGTAGCTCTCATCAACGAAAAACACTTACTATAATGGCTCCAGTGGGCCCTCCTCAACAGCTCGGCTCGGATCGATTGTAGGTGTACCGCGGGCTCTGGAAGGCTGTCAGAAACTTTTCTTCATCAAAA
Organism: Cladonia macilenta KoLRI003786; assembly: GCA_000444155.1. Taxonomy (NCBI): domain Eukaryota; kingdom Fungi; phylum Ascomycota; class Lecanoromycetes; order Lecanorales; family Cladoniaceae; genus Cladonia; species Cladonia macilenta. Next base: position 191,021 of record KE598561.1, read on the forward strand.
GTATGAAAATGGGCTATCGCCTACCCCATTTGTCCGTTAAGGGATTCTTATACTGCAAATTGCGGTTCTCGATCCTCGTCTGACCGAGGTCTCGGGGTCGGTTATTTCTTCCACTCACTGGATTCTTTGGGTGGGACATGTTCGCAGGCTAGACTGTTCTTCAATTAATGTTTGCACGACTCAACGCATATGTAAAAGGAAAGGCAGTATGATTGAAAAAGAAGAGGAGACCATTTGCAAGTTGTTTATGGAAGCAACAACACATACTTCGACATGATGAACATTTTAGACATCATGACAAAGACTTGGATATGTTTTGAGCCGGGCGGAAGTGTTGCTTACCTTTCACGACGAATATTCCGTACTTCGGAGGTCTCGAGTGTTGCCGATACGATGTGGTCTAAGCCATTTGTAAATTGTGATCGTGAGGAGAATGCTGGAGTAGGGAAATTTGTGTGTTAAGCACAGCCGATATCACAGTGACGACGCTGGCAGGAAGTCACGATCGGACATATACTGTCTTCGAAGTCTATGCTGATGGCGGTGTGGTCAGTGTCATCTATTAGTAACGACAACTGAGCTATGCTTGTCCGGATCGTGTTGATGTGCTGATGGAAGCGAAAATCGAGACGAAGGAATTTAGGACAGTCGCTTTGAAAATAAAGGATTCGTGAGCGATTCTTCTTGTCTCGTTCGACTCGTGAGGCTGATGCTGTCTGGTCGAGACTGATTCAAGAGATGTGGAGTCTAGAGAAGGAAATTCTGGTGCTATGGAAGATGACTTAACAAGAGAGACGTATTCGAAACGGATGTCGGTTTTTTCATAGACAAAGTGTTATCAATTCTGGCCCCGCACTAGGATGCTGCCGGTCGGAAATTGTGATGAGGCGCGGAGGTCTCGTCACTAAGTAGGGTGGGTGGCGGAAATGGTAAACAGTGAAGGACGCGGTGACTCCGCACGGTCAGGCAATGAAGGAAGAGTACGATACTCACGCTCTGCTTTGAAATGCACCGTGGGGCCAGACGGAAGGCTTTTGAGCTTCTATCTGATCCCAGTGATCCCCTACGACTAAGACTAAAGCTGCCATTGTTTGTTATGCTCGTGTGCTTGTCTAGCTGCTCAAAAAGGGGTGATATAGGCCCATGGCATCTAGGAGGCCCCAGGATATGGCTTCGGTTTCCTGGATATCCTTCCTCTCACCTCTACGCTTGGTCCTGGGTTGTGAAGGACATTTTCCGATACCCCACCCCTCCCTTTCTTAGCCGTGATTGGCCACTCAAGAGTCTTACGAGACTCATAGGCCCCACTTATTCCACTGTTATCCCGTATTTGATATATTCATTTCAACTTTTCATCGGCTCGAGCGTCATCACTCTTACTCTTCATCTTGTGAAGTTGCCATTACAGGGCTATCGATACCCAATTCGTCCAATGAGCCTTCACACAAAGCCTCCTAGACCGCCATATGCCCGGGAGCAACAGCCTGGTGCCCCGACATGTGAAAGCGGGGCTCCAAGCCACGCAATGGTTTGGAGGATTTTCACTGGTCGCATCGGGGAGGCGAATGAGCATGTGTCTTACTTGCAGCCTTCTTAGAGCAGGTTACTTCGCGGATAGGCAAGATCTCGATCGCCATGCTTCCGACCACCAGATCGAGAACGCTGAAATACATAAGTACTATTCGATATGCGTACAGATAATGCAGAGCCTATGTTTTCGCACTCATCTCTTCCAAAGGTTACCATGTAACCGATGGACCTTTCCAAAGGACGTTGCAGCCATACTTTATCTTTCGCATGACTCCATGTCATCCCGACCGACCAATCTCCCCTCAAAGGCTCCTGACGAGAACAATGTAGTACGATAGTATTTTAGGGTTGCAGTATTACCATTATGAGCCTATGGAGCGACCAGAACTTCACACAGTCGTCAGTATGAAACAGGGTACCCCTGGATGAAAAAGTCACATTTTTGGCTTCGGAGAAAACAGGACTCGTGGCCATGTGGCTCCACTCGAATTCACTTGTATTACACCGGGATAATTCGTCTGGGATCAATAGAATTCCATGTTGATGGTCGCGAGGATTACGAGTTCGATGAGTGAGCTGGCTTTTGTCTTTTTGGAAGCTACTCGAGACTTCTACAAATTGCCACTCCCGTTCTCCCGTTCTTCGATCCTAGATATTCGGAGTCGTAGAGTTTTGGCTTAGAGGTGGCCTCGCCAGTAGCCGGCATGGCTGCAGATGAGCTTGCTCTCTGCCCATCTATTTTAGCTATACCCGTTGGAAAGGAGGTCCAGAAAGAGTTCACATCCCAGGGTCTGCAAGACGCTAGCAGCGGCTATCGAATGTCGTTATCAATCCCGCCTCCGCCTGAACCTTAATATGCAGGTGGACAGTCTAGACGGGAAACGCTCGCCCAAGCCTCCATTTTCCGGCCCAGGTTGACCTCGTCGTATTCCCATTCACTTCCTCGCGTTCCAGATGTCTGATATAACCTCCATTTCGTGGCCATCCCTAAGCTGGTGTGACAGGTATCAATGGTATTCAGCGTGGGGGCAGGAGTGTGACCCTTCCCGCGGAAACCCTGGCCGATCGCGTCATAGCAAGCGATCAAGCAGCGCCCTGTTCTTTTCATACTAGCGTTTAAGCTCACCATATGTACGGATGTGGCGTCGCTGGTTCTTTGTAGACCTACTTGAGATGTATAGTCGCGTAGCCCAATCTCCAGGCCCTGATCCCTCTTCGACGATACCCTAGATGGACAGCTTGAATACCATTATCCCTCCTACCCACTCATAGGTCCTCAGCATGAAGTACTTTATCTTCGAGCCGAATTGCTGCCCAACTATTGTCGCTCCAAAGCTGAAACCAAGAAAGTCCGTGTGAGATCAGCCAGGCAGACAGAATGTCCTGGAGATGCTTTGAATATCAAGTTACTGAGTACGTTCACACTTTCCTTATATTTTTATCAGGTCGGTTGATGATCTCGAGTACTTTGCAAAGCGCAGAACAGGTGGGCTAATGCACTCGTACCAGTCCAGTTGCAAGCTGCACGTAAGCTGCCGACCAGAAACATCGAATGAGATCGAATGCTCTTATCCTGGCAAGGCCGCTCGGTCCATTCTATAAGATCTAGAACATTGGCATCGCATTTTAGGACCTTCAGCGAACTCTCAGAAACAAGGGAAGGCCGATCACCACAAGCATGGAGGACAGGCACAATGCAGCTTCAAAACCCGGGGCTCCAACTCAGAGGCAAGGGTTGACAATCTCGGAGCTTTCTCGATTTGGCCAAACTATCTGCCTCGAGCGCAGCATCGGAAGCTTCTCGTCGTGGGACTGAGACCTGGGGGGCACCAGGCACGCTTTTGAGCTCGCGGAGATTCGCTCCTCTCGCGCTCTCGCCTTGAAGAGCCAGAGTATTCAAGCCATATCCCTCTCTTCGCCAAATACATCGCCGTTGAGCGCCAATTTATCGGTAGCACGGTCAGACTACTTTCGCTACAGCTCGTACTGTCCGTCCTCCCCTGCCTCTAACGCCGGAGCTAATGCCAATGCCAGGAGATGTGGACGCCGCTGCCCTTCCTCAAGACAATTTGGCAATTCATGAAAGCATTCTAGATGAAACTGGTTCTCCTTTGCGATGTTGAGTATCGCAATGCGATTCTCAATTAGCTCTTCAACAGCGTCCGCCGCGCAAACCCCGTTTAGGAGGTTCATTAGGGACTGATGCTTGTATAGGAGACCCTTTCCTTGCAAATTCGTTCCCTATCTTGTTCTGACGCAGCGTTTAGCAGCCAACCAAATTCTTCCCGAATATACACAAGATGGAAGCTGAAGGCGGTAGAGAGTCTGGGCATTCCAACCCGGTAATCACTGCTCTTGTTCAGTATTTTCGAGTTTTCTAACGCATCGACAAGACTATCGACGAAACCATAACTATCACACACAACGCTGATAGTCCGAAATCACTATCCCTTTTTGAATATTTGCACTGCACTCGCTCCAAATCGTACTGTCCTTCCTCCCTTGCCTCTATCGCCGGAGCTAATGCTAGTAACAGGAAAACATAGACTCCACTACCTCTACTCAAGTCAATTTGGCTATTTTTCAAAGCGTTCTATATGTTAGGTGGTTCTCCTTTGCGAGGTCGAATATCGTATTGCCATTTTCGATCGGCTTTTCCACGGAGTCCGCGTAGCGGACCCTATTTAGGGGGCATCAACGGCCTAATATTTGTGTGGGAGACACTCTCCTAACAAATTCGTTCCGTGTTATGTACTGACAGTGGTTAGCAGCCATTCGATTTCTTCCCCAAATACACACAACATGGAAGCTGCAAGCGGTAGAGAAGTTGAGTATTCCGATGATATGTATACAGACCCCGGGAAGCTTTATCAATCTGGCAATGCATGGAAGCCTTCTGGACGAACATTGTTCTCCTTTTCGATGTCGAGTATCGTGCGGCGATCTTTGAATGGATATTTAGCGGAGTCCGCGTCGCAGACCCCGTTCAGGGGGCATATTACCGCCCAATACTTGTGTAGAAGACCCTCTCCTTACAAATGCGTCCCCTGCTTTGTATTAATACAGTGGTTAGGCAGTGCGATTAATTCCCTGCGTTCGCGCGTCTTGTCCGGAGGTGGGAGGTGGTTCACAGATAGAAGATGCTCTTTCATATATTAGCAATGCGATCACAATAGAATCGATCAGACGACGGCTTGGCAGAACAACTATTGGTTCAGACATTCCCTGCAAGCCCCATTGAATCAGCTCTTGAACGTTCTTTTATGGCTACATATGTGGGTAGCCTTCAAAGGCGTCGACCTAGCCGTCGACCTACTCAGCACCCGACCGTGCTGCGACTGGTTTGCCAAGTCACTGCTCGCTAGTGGAATTGCGGAGATGATTGAAAGCGATCGCAAAAGTGAACAGGAGTGTGGGTGAAGTGTCTATAGCGTCGTCCCTGCTGACCTTTGTTTCGCGACCACAGGAACACGAGACCGGACCCTCGAATATCGGACTATGCAACTGTCCAACACAAGCTATGCTCCCAAGGGATACTCGTCTGGCGGAGCCATTTGCTGACAAGTTGCTTTGGATAGTCGAGTCGACGGAAATGATCAACATTTACATGCAGCACTCTATAGCCCAAATGCATCCCTCTATGGAATTGTGTCGTGAAACTCAGGAAGAGACGGGCGGTAGAAAGGCTCTACGACTCCGCTGCCGCGAAAAATAGCTTGAAGGTTGTCTCAATGACCTTGTGTCACAGTGTAGTCCATGTTCTATACACTGAGTATCGATCTTGGATGATAGGCGTAAGGGTCTGGAAGCGAACGATGTTCTAGTCCGATGGACGGGAAGAGAAAACAAAGTTCGATTCGGGAACACAGTCGGCCGAAAATGCTAGATTATTTCAGTTCGATGTGCCCGAGAAACAGAGAGACAAAGGATCCAGAAAGCATAGTCTGGCGTACCATTGATATGATCGCATCCCTTTGTCCACATGAGCGTTGCATACTATGGCTAGAAAGTAGAATGGAATGGCTTAAGGCAATGCTATCTATGAATTCCAAAAACTTTTGTTCAAAGCACTTTGATCCGCAGGTCCTCTTACGAGTCAACTCATATGCCCCACCCAGGTTTCCTTCACTCTTCTGGGTGACCTGACCATAGCCCAAGTCGTGACTCTGCGAATCATGATGATGAATGATAGTCCAAATTCGTCCCTCACCGCCTTCCAGACCAGCAGTTTCTTTGTTGAACAAGCCATTGTCGAACTCCGTGCCAGCCTCCACCTTCTTGATGGAGCTGGGTATCCGGTTATTGCTAACCTTCCAGTGGCGGTAGCAAAAGCTGGGATATCCAGACCAGTGGGCTGCCCGGGGCGCCGAGGGATAAGATCCGTAGGTTATCCTCTGTGATGTGTKTCAACTAGAGTGCCCTGATGAGGCTCATACCGGTCTGGACGTACCTCTTGCGTGCACATAACTGCTTATGGCAGAGACGTATTCCAAAGCCGCAGCATCCAGACTTCCGCATTGCAGAACTCCAGCATGCGAAAATGGTGCTTTTGCCTTATATATGACACGAAAATGGGCGAGGAGAATGGTAGCGGAGGCTTCCCAATCATGCATCATAGCTGTAGCGCTCGAGGAGTAGGCTTGCTGGGGTGGCTACAAATGGTTAGGAGACCACAGCAGAAATTCTCTGAGATTTTTTCTTACCATCTTGAGCATCTCGTCCTGGTATAAGAACTCCAAATTGTAGAGGAGCACGAAGATCGTCAGGTATATCGCATAGAGATGTTGCTGGCGTCCACTCTTTGGGCAGTCCATTCTACTCTTGAGCCTTGTCACGAGCCTTGCTTGCAGTTGCCTCATCTTCTCTATAAGGAGCGACTCAATCTGAGCGCCCAAATTGCTCGGAGCTGGAGTCCTGCTTGCATACAGCGAAGACGCTTCCCAAAAGTTGTCGGTCTGGACGGCTTCAATGCTGAAGCCGACAACCACGAGACGGCTGATCACAGCAATCCGGAGAGCCTCCTGTAGTTCAGGATACTGGCAAACTATCAGCCGCACGTTCTGCATTTCGGCGTATGTCACCTACATTCTTAGCCTGTCGTAACGCCTCCGTCATAGTGCACGCCACAAGTGTATCTTGGCCGACACAGATGCTGGCCCATATTCCCTCTTGATAGTTGTCAATGAGAATCTCGAGATTGCTGGCTGTTTGTGCAAGTTGGGAGGCCGGAATTGTATAGTCGGTGGGAACATTGGAAGACTGCTGGCACCTGATGGTCATCTGGATAGGGTGAGTCAATGCGTAGAGATTGGTGTCATCAGGTGCACAGCGTAGTGCGAGGATAATGTGGTTTCCGGATGCAATGGTGTCGATTCTGGGTACACCTTATCGGAAGCACAGAAGAAATTAATAAGAGATTTGGACGAAGGTCGGTCATACGTACAGGTCTTATGCAGCATAACATCCCTGAGACGACCCCTAAAACACATCCCAGGGTGTGCCGTACCACCTGCCTTACGACAAGGGTCACACGGGACACCGAGGCCACACTATGTGGAGAATTTTAGCCAAGTTGACATGGAAACAACAGGCTCAGGCCCAGGCTCACCTTTACTCTGTTGATCTGACAACGTACACAAGCAGACATCACCCTCACAGCGGCAACCTCTTTTCGCTTTTCGCTTGTGAAGACATCTCTCTTTCTATGTTGGTATGACGAGCTCGCGTTCTTGCATGACCTATGATGGTTCACAGGGTCGACATTGTCTCGGTAATCGACTTGATATTGTGTAAGGAATATGAATTCTGTTGATAAATTAGCATCAGATGCTCCAGTTGATTGCTCGAGTGACTCACTGCTTTGGCGCTACTTTATTCAATCATAGTGGAAATTGCGTACCCAAATTCAACTTGTCCTCATTTTGTTGTTCATGGAAAGGTTCTCCAAGGACATGGTCTCCTATATTTGCATCTTTGTGCACAAAACCCGTTGGAAGTTCGGAACCAGCTTCGGATGGGAATGAAACATTCCAGCTTTCATTGGATAGTCTCGCGTTTGCTGTTAAATGGGTCAGCTCCAGTGGCCCGAAGTTGCCCACTCCTGCTGAATAGAAAGTCTCGGGTTCCAAGTTCCGGTAATGGGTATTAGAAGCCCAGGGTCCCAAGTCCCAGCTTGGCAAGGTAGGACAGATCGCCAGCTTGGGTACAACTTCAAAAAGCTCTTGATCAATTGGTGGGTCGTCCAAGACTAGGCGGCTCAACTCTCCCCAATCCCACTGTATATCGTCCGAAAGTGGCATGTCTAGAAGCGCCCTGTGGAGGGTAGTCAGTAGTCGAAGTCTCAGAAGTCCGATTGGCATGGGTGACGAGGCTGGGTCTCACATACTTCATGGTCAAAAATCCGTGCTGGGTGATTGCCGGGTCTTATCGTCCGAGCGCAAGGTTGCGCATTCCGAGACGTAGTAATTCTTCGCCAGATCCGAAGGAGGCGAAAAGGTCAAAGCCGAATCAGAGCGATTTTATGAATGTATATTCAGGATGGACACTCTCGTTCGTCTGAAGTCATTGAGTAAGATGGTTTGAGGTGGGTGAAGTGAACTATTTATTCGAGCCCAACCGGTGAAGAACCCTTCGGCATGTGTAGCTGCAGACCAGTCATGGGATAGAACCTGAATCGATAGACTATGGTACGTCAATAATTATTAAAGGTCCACCTCTGCGCCGCAACGACATACCTCTTCTGCGCATTATTCGTAATGCAGCAGTAAAGGCAAGGTCGATTGGTCAGAGGATGCGCACCTCCCATAATTGATTGGGAATCAATAGAATCAGAACAATTCAATTAGAGCTTACATTCCTTGCGCCTAACGAAGGAGAGGGACCTGCATGAGTTAGTGTACATGACGGATATCTGACTGTGTATCATCAATCAACAACAAGCCATCACGACTAATTTACCAAGCAGATAGCAGTTCGAGTGCTCGGTTTGGTGTAACAGGAGACCAGCTGCCGCTTCCATCTCCGTCCTACTTTAAGCCTTCCGACGCGTTGATAGCACCAGCTGGCTGTGCATCAAGAAGCGATAAGCACGCAGAGCGAAGAGACAAGACTTCCGGCTGCTGGATTGATCTTGCGATTTCTTAGAGATAAAAACCTCAGTGGACGTGATCGGTGAATGCTGCTAGTATCCTGAGCGACATAGCGAAGCGCCTTTCGTGGCTTGCAGTCTTGCCAAATGGTCTGCCTTGCGAGACTTGGTTCACTATTCAAATCAGATTGATGCCCAAGCTGAGGTGGGTATGGAGGGAAAATCCAGCTAAAAATATAGCGCTCGGGAGGACCCTGGTTCTAGTTCCTTAAGTAGGTAAGGGGGTTTTCGGTGTGACCACCCACATTATTAATGGCGAAAGTTTCTGCGTCAACTCCACCATCTACCACGGCACGAATGAACTCGACACACAAATCATGGCTTTCCTCTCAGTCGCGAACGCCCCTTCTCCATGTCGCCGTGTTCTCGTTCTGAAAGCATGCCTGTCAAGCTGACGAGAAGGGACCATAACAAAACTGGGACCCTTGCACCCACCTCCTCCTTCGGCTCAGTGACTGGGATCGTGGAAGATGAAGGACTTCCCATTACGAGAAGTGCTCAAGACGGCTGTCGATAATGTATGATCCCGACATCTTCTGCCTTGGCTTCGGTACGGTTGCTTTTGCCGGGACAACTGTCGCCTTTGCCAGTCATCCAAATATCCGGTCGAATACAACGTCAAGCGTATACCTGCCTTCGAAGTTTGGGCTTTATGATTCACTAACAAAAGGGTCAACGTTTGATAGAATATAACAGGCACATACGCTGGCTACTGTCAAATATCTCGAGAAACTAAGCAAGGGGCATTTGCACGGGACGTGTCTTAAGAGGAGGTGCTCGTTTACTACATACCGTTGCATACCGCAGAAAGCAATGTATCTGTAAAGATACAGCTAGGGACCATGCTCCCACGCCCTACGAATACCCCTTCAGTGTGTTTGTACGACATATAGCGTCAAAGACAGCTGGGAGATCTCGGCTTCACAATGAGAGCCCGGAGTATACCGCCATACACGAATTGGGTTATTTTGGTCTTGGTCGTAGCAGCGCCTCCAATGCTTGCTAATTCCGAGAGTTGTGTACGAATCACTCTCTCGACCCAATTTATGTTGTCCTGGCCCACTGTATACCTTGAAATTAGCCTGCAGGTTTCTGTTATACCGTCCTGGACTACCGAGCTTGTTGTTAAAGACATCTCCATTTCAACTTGAACATTAGCGCTTTCTTGTTACGAATACCTGGCGCTCCCTCCTCGGCAAACGAGCGTGAGCAATTGTGGTTGTCGTATCTCATGTTCAGACGTATCTTCAACTCTCAACAATATCAAGAACAGCCTGTGTATATGCTCTGCCAACTAGTATGTGATCGAGTGGCGTATCACCCGAACAGGAAAGTTTTCAATCTGTGCATTTGCATCTCCTAATACATTTGTTAGAATAATTCGACACCCACGTCTCCATTCGTCTCTCTTGCCGGGATTCAATCTTCCTCGCGTTGCTTTGAATTGGCAGATTTCACTTGCATCGACCAATCAGCCACAAAAGCTTACTTCCTTGTAGAACATCAACATTTTCTCCATGTCGTGCTGACCTCTCAGAGTAGTAATAATCGCCTTCATCTACCTCCTACAGGCTTCAGTAGTAGTGTCTGCTACGGAGACGCCTAATTCAATGTTCCAGAGGCATTGCCGAAGCGACCACGAATCATCTCTTGCAGCAATTGAACAACTGGAGTGCGAATTCATGGTAGAGGGTATCTGGCTCAATACCTCTGGATCCAGCGTCGAGGGAGTCATTGGATATCACTATAAATTCAGCGATAGCCTGCATAAGGTACATTTCGTGAGAATAGAAATACCAACCCTAGGGGTGTACCACCATCCGGGAACGATCCTGTGCACCTGGAAGGCGCGTATGCAACCAGTGTACACAACTGATGCCATGCTAACGACTACTTCTCCAACTGCAGCGACAGCTCCGGTGACTTCAATGGTATTCGGAAGACTTCGAAGAAAGCTCGAACTTCTGAGAAACGCTCCTCGGCCTCTGATGATCCCATCTACCGTCCTATCTACCAACTACGGTGATTACAGTCCATAGACCTAGACAAGAGTCTACCATTATTTCCTGATGAACGCTGGCTACACACTATGTCACCTGAAGGCAGTCACCGTACCCTAGATGTCAAGCTGGCTTACGCCAACAGGTTAAGCGTGCGTCTTATTCGACATTAGACTTCGTCATGAAGATGGGATATCGGCCGGTCTACTAGACAATGGCATTGAGCTAAGAATCGAGCTCGATCTCGAAACATTGAAGTTTGAGATCCCACGCCGGACAAATAAGAGGATGAATTTCCCCGATAGCATGATGAGAATATAGGATAACATGGAGCTAAAGATATATACGATAAGACGAGAGGAGCAAAGACTGGCTACTTGGAGTTGGAACTGACGTCAAGGCTCAGAAGAGGGTCAAAGAGGAGCTTAGAAGTAGCATTGCATAGTTATAGACTGATGGTTCAGGCACGCTGAATAGGGTGGGCGTCTTGATTGAGGGCTTAGACGCCTGAATGTTGACTTCGTCCTTCACGCAGCCGATTGGATCCCTGACCAATAGTACGCAGTAAATCAATGCAATCGTTGCTTGCTTTCGAGTCCCCATACACGATCAATCATCTTCATCCACGTCGACGTCAGCCTGTCATCGACGCCAAGAAATCCCACGTGATGCGCTAGGCCCAGTCTAACTCTAGCGCATTTTGGCATTCTTGGCTGTTGGATTTTTTCAAGTAGTGCGCATTACAGTACAAGACTTGATCAGCCTTTCTCATGCTATAATTAACAGCATGCAGCCGTTCAGTAGGCTATCTTCGACCGTTCCCTTCGCGCACACTCCAATGTAATCTCCTTCTTTCTAAGGCATAAGTGGAGACGGGACCACACGGAAACCAGAAATTTGGGCAGTCAGAAGCAGAGCAGCACTGGATCAAAATGGACCTTTCGTCCTATATATAATCGTCTGAGTATCGTTGGACTATTAATTTGATTTCATGATCGTCATATCCTTCGTTATCATAGCTTATCATCCATCCTTAATCGTGCAATCCCGTACCACAAACGCAATCAGGTGCAATTTCGCCTGGCTATCATAATATAATCCAGCAATGATACAAAGTATGTTCTGGGGTCATTACCGCCGTCAACCCACCCTAAAAATGATAAAGAAGAGAAAAGAGTACAGCAACAAAAACAGTCTGGAGCCCCTGTTCAATGTTCTGTCGCGCGACTGAACAATTGCTTCTCAACGGGCAAAATTTCTTCCTCGGCATCATGTTCATATAATTCTTTCCACGTCTCTGCTAGTTGTGGAGGTAAATCGTGCTCCTTACCATTGCTGTTTCTCAATATAAGGCGAAGCAGATGACGTTTGTTCCCTCTGGCATTGCTATCCTCGAAGGCGTCTCGAGCATGTAGCATGCTCAGATTGTTGAAGAAGATCATATCTCCCGGCTGCAATTGGATCTTAATAGCTCTCCGCTTAGCCAGGAAGTGTAAAGCATCGAGAGCTAGCTTTTGAGTCCTCGAGAGGGGTGGCAGAGATGGTGGACGTGGAGCGCTAGGGGTACCCGTGATGCGAGCTCGGTTGCAACTCATGATGACACGGCCTGATTTTTGTTGAATAAACGCAATGGGGCGGCGCTCAAGAGGTTTTGTGGGAGATTTACTATAATGGCAAATGATCAGCTTCCGGAATCCTACCATGGAGACCGTACCCTCAGCGTTCAAGAGCATTACACAGCAGCCTGAATCACGTACCTAGTCATGATCCAATCGTCCAGCAAAGCCTTTGCCAGCTTCGGCTTGGCCGCCTTCAAGTCGTTGTACACGGTCGTAGTATCAGCCAGATAAAACGCTCCGCCCCTTTGACTTGTCGAAAGAGTGAAGAGGGAAACAAGATCTCCATGGTCTGTATGAAACGGCTGTGGGCGTGGATTAGCGTTCTGAATGATTAGTGATTGCTTGTTCAAGCTTACGATGTCTCGAGGCTGATTTGGGGGCGCATGATACTGTTTTGTGGACCCATGTGAACTGGCGCTCATGGCCACGACATGATCTCGCCACCTCAGTCAGATCTTTGCCCACAAGACTCTCTGGAGTAGGGCACTTACGAAGAACCGTCATGTCTCCCCCTTCGCGGCCAGGCATACCACGCTTACTGCCAACATGGCTCGAGAGCCCTGCGTGTAGTATTACACGTTCTTTATCATTATATCTTCTAGGATCCAGTCCCGAAATTATAAGGAATTGTTGCTGCCCATCCACTGCTCTAGCGACGTCCCTCAATTTGGAGCTTAGCGTGTCAGTCACCGGAAATTTGCTCCGGTCAATTGCATTGAGGGGCAGCTCGAGAGCTTGTCCAGATGAGTCAAGCACTGTCAAGAGCTAGCTATCAGGGTAGCTTACACTGAAAATAATTCACGCTGGCCTCAATGTCTTCTATTTCATCTTGAGAAAGACGCCAGAAATGTTGAGATTTGCCCTTCTCGACTGTAAGACTGATAGATGCATCATTGGAAGCCAAGGCTGGTGTTTTGGGGGATGAGGCTTTCACATCGCTATGGACCTGAAGAAAAGGTAAAATCTCTGCATAATTGTCTATGGACGGGGTGTATCCGGTGCTATCACAAGTGTTGGGGAGCGCAATGGGAGCCATGATAGGTGCAAGCATGAATTCTTGCTCGCAGCAGTCTCTCGAAATCGAAAAGGGGACAGTAACGAGATACAAATCGGCCCATAACGAAGCCCCTTAAACCCAATTCGCCGCTGGTAGGGCCAGCAGAGCCTCAAGTGAACTTAGCTTTAGCGAGATGCAGAATATTGAGCTCATCTCGATCGACAGCTTGCTGATAAGCACGATACCCCGCAGTTGCATGTGGATAGCTAATGCAGTTCCAGGGTTGGGCTCTGCAGATTGGTCGCTGATCCTTGCCAATTAGGCATGACTGCATCCTTGCCAAAATAATGGGAACCGAGCTCGTGGGGGCATCTTTTAGCAATTGGCCTTCCCAGAGCGCCGTTCTCTGGAATTCCCAAGATCGATAGGCTGATGGGATTGCGCAACGGAACGCTATCTGGCGCTCCTAGTTAGGTAAGAAGAGAGCAGACACCCAGAACAACGGGTGTCCTGGCTCGCCCGCCGCAAGCCGGCGAAGTTCCTCACCTGACGCAATCTGTCAGCTGCTGTCATTGATGTGGCTTGCCGCAAGTAGTGCATACCTCGGGGTTCTACGAGACCTTTTAGTTGAGTAAGGAAGTGTACGTCCTTGTCGCTCAATTTCGCTATTTCTTGAGCCTCCAGAATCCATTTTCTCTGCAATGGTTTCGCTACATAACAAATCTCATGGTAATGCGCCGTCAAATTCTCTGCGGCGTGTTTCCAAGATTCCATCATCCCCTCCACAAGTTGCGTCTAAGCAATTCGTCATTCGCAGGCCAGCTCATTTGGTTAAGGAGGGAACTTACCGTGGTTCCGTAACGCCTTTTCTGCTCCATCTGATGCTCGAACAAGAATTCGAGGTTGGAGAGAAGGACTATGATAGTAAGGAATATCATGAACCAGTTTTCCTTGCTGTGACTCATCATTAAAGCCTTCAGCTTCGACAATCCGCGTCTTTGCCGGGACTTCATGAAGCCCATCAAGATGCTATCCATCTGGGCATCCAACATTGGGGGGATCGGTATACGTCCGTGTAACGGGGAATTAGGATCCGCAATAGGACCTAGTCCTAGCTCGTCATGCCCGCTGAGTATGTTGAAGCTTTTGGAAATGAGCCGAGTCATGATGGCAATGTTCAGAGCTTCGTCTAGTGCATCACACTGGAAGCAATGCAGCCGACGTTAGTATAGCTTTCTCGCAGAGACGAGGTAAGATATGCTTACGCGTCCAAATTGTCTTGCCGCCTCTGCTAGGCCACACTTGATAATCTCGTCGCGACCGCATTGAAGTTCACGCAGCAGAACCTCGCGGCTCGATTTGATTGCATCCTCGAGTTTCGCCTCTGTCCGACTGCGTTCATTTGTTGGTAACGCGTAACGGGGAAGATCGATCCCCTTCCGTGTGCAGCCATCCATCCACATTGTTGTTACCGGGATCCCCGGAATTTCCCGGAATTCGCGAAGAGTCACCTCTAGCTGGGGACGCTGCTCTGACCGTTGAGGCCATTCGGCGAATCCGACGTTGTACAGCGTGATTCGTATGCTTCTTTTTGGTCCAAAACTCCTGCCGTCAAGCTTAGGAATTCCATTACGAAAACTTACTGCGGCTATACAAAGTCAATCTACATCTGAGTACATCGAAAGTGTGCTGCTTACCTGTTCTATAGACCACAGCCTCTGTGAGGTGAGCTCTATAGCATAGATGGCGTTGATTATGGATTGATTGGGCATTCAGATCGTGTTCGCACCGTTGGCAGCATATGACACCGGGCCTGCACTTCATGTATCAGTTAGCTAAGTCTCAGATACTCGGACTAATGGTACACTTACAGTGACTCGTTTTAATTGACAGCGCAAACAAGCACTGTCATTGAACGTAGAAACCGCTTGTTCGTCATGCCGTGCACTCAACGCTCGGTGTCCTTGCATTCCACTATGAGAGGCCCCGGCGTCTCTGCAACGAGTCGGCTCAGGAATGTGAGACAGTTGCACTGACGCAAGGTTAGAACTTGGCTCGTCACGAATGCAATCATTCGAAACGCCGGAGCCTCTTTCGACCCCTACATTACTCCCTCTTTCACCAAGACTTAGTATCTCCTCGAGCCCGTGCCTCAAATCCAAATGGCCCCGTTCTTCGGGAACCGTCTCTGTCCGCCCAATGTCCATAACATCTCCGGCGTCAACGTCTACCCACGAGCCATCAGACCCTGGACTATGGCATCCCTCCGAACCAGATGAGCTGGGCGATCTTCCTTGATGGTAATTTGGTTGGAGCAAGTGGTCCCCTGACTCTCCAGAGTACCACATGTTCGTTGTGGCAATGCAGGCATTCCTAGACACCTGAGAGCTGTCAACTACCAGTCTCGGTAACATGGGTCTTGTCGACTGTGCTGATGTTGCTCGTCTAAGGGTATCATCAATTGGCGAGGGAGCATGCTGATATCTATCCCAAGCATTGCCGAGGCCCACTTGCAAGGAATCCGACTCTGCAGGTGTGGATTGGTGATAATAGACCACGGGGTAGCCCCCTCCAAGTATGTTATGTTGAGGCTGTCCGAGTGCGTTGGCTGCTGTTGTCTGATTGTCAAGGCTCATAGGTCGGCTTAAGAACTGGGCCCAACAAGCATGTTCTGGACCGGGGAGCGCACTGAAGAGAGATCGCTGAGATTGAGCGCAGTTGCCATTGCACCACGCAATAAATGCGGCTTGGATATCAGGTTCAATTGTATCCGAATCCCTTGTGATTTCGAACGGTGGCGCATTAGGTGGATTCATATTCGCCCTAGGACACGTTTCACGAACCCTTCTTACCATGATGGCCGCTGAATAATATAAACACGAGTGAAACAAAGAAGAAACCGTTCATGGCCTTAGAATTGGGGAGTTCCTCCCTTAAGTGGGGAATTTTGGCTGTGCTTAAGAAACGGGGCGTCCACCCTTGCAGTAAGCAGCAGCGATGATGAGCTTTAGGGCTACATATGCATCACTGCGCTTTGTCCCACTTATTGATGATCTGCACCGCATGCCAATCACCGTACTACTAATCATGAGACCTCCCAGCACCTCACTACAAAAGCATTGCCCTTTGTGTGAGGCAATGTGCATAAGTGTGGCAGTGTGGCGCAGTCTCGCTAAAGAATACAACGCTAGCTTGGAGGGCATTCCGGCTTTCCTACATCCATTACACAGAGCTACATACGAAATTACTTCTCGACCTTAATATGGTGACAGCTCGTACAATTGATTTTACCAATGCTTACCGTGGGCGAGGCCTGAACCGTTCCCCTGAAGTCGAAAGCCAAGAGATGGTCAGAAGGTCGCAGCACGACTGATGACAGTCCAATCTGGCTTTGCGGCGCCTAAGTCACCGGCAGTATTGGTACTAAACGTTGTATACGGAGGACCACAGCAGATGGTGAGAAATTGACACTCTCTTTCTTTGTCCGCGCAAAGTTAATCTCGACAGTGAGTCTGACTGGCTGCCTCAGCCATAGGAGGTCTGAAGGATTAATATTCTAGCTCGTGACGCCTCAATCACGAACTCTATCACTATCTGCGCCCTTCCGGTGGTCTTTAGATGGTTCAGGATAGATGCTTTTGCCAATGCTGGTCTTGGTTTGGCAATGCTTCTCCTGACAACGCTTCCCCTTGACGGTGCGAAACGCTCACGGAGGAAAATCGATCATTGAGCACGGAGGGTTTGATAGCAGCAATAATGTACTCAACAAATGACTATAAAGCAATTGAATAGTTCTCACACAATGAGTTCCAAGATATCATATTCCATTGCTCTCAGTCAATTTTCTACAGTGCTGTTCGTTGAAAAGTGACCATAACATGTCGAACACAGGGCGATCTCACAAAGGGACTCGCAAGACAGGAAGTTCGAAGTCCAGCCCCGATAGTCTAGCAGTGCACTCAGGCCACTCATACGAAGGCATGTCCGGAAATGACTCCACGACGTCGAGCCGAGCGACCCGCAACACAGCTGGCCACCCCAATGGTAGGTAACAATCAGCAAAAGTTTCCTCGTTCTATTACTAATACCTCTCATTCTCAGGGTCTAATGGTAACGCAAACCAAAGCCCTGCCTTACAAGGGTATATACAAGGCTCACCGCGAGACGATCCTTGGACTCCAGAAACTGCCTCCTACGCCTACGGTCAAAGCCCTTATGGTACATACAATGGTCCTTACAACTCTCCTCCTGGCAATGATCGATACAATAACCTGTACAGCCGCCCTCCTGCCGATGATCCGTACAGCGACCGATACAGCAATAATCCATACAACAACGATCCATACAACAATAGTCCATACAATAACAGTCTATACAACAACAATCCATACAACAACTACCCGTACAATGACAATCCATACAACGGCACTCCATCCAACAACAACCAGCCTGTTAACAACTCCTCCGGTGTTCCTCCGTATGCCAATCGCAATGACCGAATTCCCAACGGTGATTCCAATAATTCGAGGTCCAATAATACCTACTCGAGAGATAATGATACAACGTACGGCCGGAGGCGCAATTCAGAAAATTACCCAAATTATACCTCTAACAACCGCTCCCGTAACGACTCGCGTCGATGATATTCCCGGACACAGCACGAAGCAAGGCAGCCAATTCGGAAAGCCGCCTTGGAATCAGGGCTGTCATGTGTTCGCAGCAACGGCATGTGATCTTGACACCGGCATATTGATTCCGCCGTGAGGCTTTCCGTCCAGTATCGGGCATGGAGTATCGTGTGCTTTTGTTCCTTCATCGCATGTTTGATCAGCATCGACCCTTCCCATCAGCCTTGGAATTTCGAGTACCGCAGTGTGGAGCATGGCGCATTGTTTTTGACGTTTGATTTTCTTGCATAAGCTTTCGGCAGGACAAGCACACATGGACAGGCATGGCGCATGGTTTGGCGTTTACGTTTTCTTGCATAAGCTTTCGGGAGGGCGAACACACATGGACAGGCACGGCGGACGGCGGCAGCATCAGTCATTGAGATACCCCTTAGCATATACCCCCATAGTAAAGAATTAATAAGACTATAACCCATCGGATCGTCTTCCTGATTCCCCGTTCGTATCGATCTTGCTCCGCTTTCCCCCCAAGCATCGCCAATTCCATAGCCCGCTGGCCGGCAACGGCCAAGTCAAAGCCCCATCCGCAGCAGCTAAGGCTAGTGTCGGCATACTCGAGGGCTCCCTCGGAAACCATCCGGTATAATCACTTTCTTCATCGTGCAGTTCTGCTGCCTGAGGCATCAGCTCGAAGGAGTATCGACGTTACTGGGTCTAGAACGGATGTAAAAGATTGTGAGGTGGAGTCTGCAAGGCTGAGTGGCTTGGGGCTGAAATCAGCCTTGGTCCTCTGATAGCCTTGGGGTCGGATCGCTCGGTCCATAAGCCCCAATTTATCAGCCGCTCTTATGCATGATGCTTAGCAGGCTCCGTAGCAGAATTTCTGCGTTTTTGGTTATGGACATCTCGTGAACTCGAATCCCCATCGGACTTGCGTCGCCTGGCAAGGACCGTAGGAGCCGCTCTTTTGCGTCTTTGATCGTCAAGAACAATTTTTGGAAGCGTTCAAGAAGAGGGGACTGCAGGTGGTCGACATATTGAGCTGACCGAAGCCCCTGTCGCCGTCCTAGAGTATCACCGGCACCAGCTGTCACCTCCTCTTACGCCGTCAATCACCAGAACTAGCCGGTATGATAATACTCATTCCAGATTGCTATCAAAAGAAGGATTGACGGGGTTCATCCTGGAAGAATCGTAGGAATGTGTGGGCACTGAGGCCTGTCCTGGACAGCAAACGTAGTCGAGAGATCAGCGACCATTTTATCGTCTGAGGGTAGGATCCAGAAAAGCATATGAAAGAAAACAACCTTAACAGCGAACTCACACGCTCTCTAAGTAGCGCCTTCCATTCTCCAATCCGTATCCATAATCCTGTTTCCAGTCCTTCGCATCGCTCTCAATGTTGACCACTTCGTCATTGCAACCATGTCAATCCCTTCAAAGACGTCCAACTCCGATATCCTCAAGAATGACCAGCGTACTTGAATAAAAGACGTCAACGGTCGTCGAGCGAACCTTGCATGAGGCTCTTGCCAGGATTAAGGACAGGGGAATATTGATGTGGCGAACGACAGACGCAATCGCACGATAGGGACCCTGGCAAGTGCGGACTCGTGGCGCAAAATGGTTTAGTTTCAGGCATGGTGCAGGCCTCGGGGGCCGATCCAATGAGTTGGGGTTCAGAGACGCACGCCTATCGCGTGGCTGCTAGGGGTGCAATGATAAGAAGTTGGGGGCGCACTGGAACGGCTTTGAAAAGGGCTCTAAGACGGATACACGCTCCATTACTGTAGGCTAGACGCAATGATGTGTATGTACCAATAAAATTACTTCAAGCATGCTGATAACTGCGACAATAAGGTATGGCCCATATTTCCTCCTCCCCTACCCACTACCCATCTTTTCCGAAACAGTCTCCAAACGCGCTAAATCCGACGCAACGACACGCCAACCAAATACGAACCCCAACACACCTATCGTTCCAATTGTAGACGATCCTGCGCAATCAGCGGCCCCAGGTAACTCGCCGGAACACAGTAAGTTGGCTCCGCCATGACATCGTAAGCAGAGTGGGATCCACAATTTCCAAAGAATTGGCTCTGCCTCGGAATCTCCAAGAACTCACATCCATCATGCCCCGTTGGATCATTACAGCTCATATCCCATGTTACAACTCTCAGCTGAGAAAGACATGCCGTGTTGATACTTCCGGGGGTGGCCGTTACGTTGAGAGGTTGGTCGTAGTTTCCGTCTTGATTACAGGCGTAGGCGCCCTCAAATAGTAATTCGCCAGTGGTGTAGTTGCTGAACAGCGTTGTAAGTACGCTGTTGTAGTCGCGACTCATGTGGCTGAAGTCGTCAAGACCGAAAGCGGAGGAATAGCGTTTACTGTACCACCAGTTGTCACAAACACCTTGGTTGTTGTAGCCGTTTTTGCAATCTGATAGATCGTAGGGTGTTCTGCTACCGTTTGTGGCGAGGTCTTGAGGGTTGGTATCTTGAGCAAGAACGCCATATATGTTGTTACCGGCGAGGGCTTGCGAGATTATGTAGGTATTGAATGCATAAAGCAAGTAGCTTGTTTGGTCAGGTAGAGACGGCGCTGATACAGAGAAATTGCCTTGACTTGCAAATACTAGGAACTCGGTCGCGTTGCTCATGACAGAGACGACTGTCTTGTTTAGGTTATCTTGAACGGTCTGGATGATATTGGCCATATCGCCGCTCAAGGCAGCCATTTGGACCACTTGCGAGGTCGACGAATCGATGGGGAAGATCCATCTTCCTATCTGTGGCATTGTGAAAAGAACATTCTCTACAACATTGGCAAAAGCGAGCCAGTCCTCGGTGAATGCTTCGAAGTCGCTGGTGAGATAACCTAGTCCGGGTACGAGTGAAAAGGCTGCAGTAAGGCTGATGAGTATATCGTMCAGAAAGATGTCTGCAGAACTCAGCGGGTCGAGTAATTGCACGATGGAGTCAACGTTGTCTGACGCCATGGTTGCAGCATTGCCTACAGCAGTCCACCAAGACAAGAAGAATTGGTTGATAGCTGATTGATTTATTAGCATGTCTATTTTGTCGCAAGGAACATGGAGAATTGGTATGCAACAAGTACCATATATATTGTAGGCAACGTAGAAGATTTGAGGTTGCTTCAACATGGTGTCGCCTTGGGGAGCCGTGCACGTGCTGATCTTGATCCCAGTGCAGTCTAGACCAGGAAACCCTTCAAGTCTTAAGAAGCATGATGCGAAAGGTTCGTTGGGGTGGCATGTATTGTCCTCTAGCCATTCCTGTACCCATTGCGTTAGGTTCAATTGAGCCCAGCACTTGTTGTCCCGACCTGTGGTAATGTTGGTGCAGTCGATGCCATCAGATAAATCCGGCGGCGAGTCTTGTTCAACGCCTTCTGGGCTACTATCGGTGCCGTTACCAGCGCCTGAAGTGCTGGAGATACTTTGCGTTCGTTGACCCGGCGCTGCTAGGTTTGGGAGAATTTCGAGTTGATCCTGTGGCGCACTCGGTTGCCGTTTGAATCTATACAGTTGTTCTGAAGAGGTTGGCCGCGGAGATCGACTATGGAGCACCGTTGAACTAGCCGTTGTTAGGAAATGGATCAATAGGTAGGCGAGAAGTGGTGACAGCTCTTTTTTGGCTCGCATGGCAAGCACAACACTCAACAGCAGTAAACATAAGAGACCTGCGCTTTAGGCGGAATTTGATAGCAGATATAAAGGCATACACACAGTACAGATGACGCATGATAAGAGCTGCCAAGAAATGTTCGAACATGGTGCAGAGAGTGGATCTCCGATTCCGCCCAGCCGGTGTGTTCAAGATAGGTGAGCCGTTCTTCTACAGTGGATCCAATATGGAAATCAAGTTCAAGAACATAGCTCCTGCTTCTTGGCGCATGTACGCAATCACCTGGCCTCCCATATCAAGCTTTTCCCGATGATGTAGGTATGTAGAGTACGGGTGTCGGGCTATTTGTGGATTGGCCTATTTGTGAGCATGCAGATAAGCCAGGGACGCGGGCTTTTCAGGGATTCACTCCCAGAAGGTGAGCATTTCGTGAGTTGTGATAATCATGTGGATATCTGCGGATACTTCATATATTCTTCCGTCCCTCGAGTTGGCGCTTCAATAACCAACCTCCAAAAGGCGGCAGATCGACGATTTAGGACATTCCAAGCGCAGAACGACGTGGGTGCGGAGAATATGTGTGGGGGCTCTCATAGTGAACAAGCTTTGGACCCTACTCGTGTGCCGACAATAGCCTTATCTGTGGGTTTCTGATTGTTTCAGGGCGGTCCAGCGGCCTATGGAGTTTTGAGACGCCATCAGCATTCTCGGCAAGAAAGAAGAGGGTATCAGCATCAACCCGGAAAATCACCGCCAGCACCTATTTTCGCTGTGAAGCCTGCCAGCCGTCCCTCGGAGGATCCAGTCAGTCCCGATGTAGCACGGCAAGCCATTTTCGAATAATATCACATGCGGCAATCTTGCAGGTCGGGCAACCGTGCCGATGTATAAAATGACTGGGGAGCTCAGAATTGACACAGTCTTTGCGAGCCGAATCAACAGTGATTCATCAAGGAAGTAGCCACGAGCGGGAACTCGACAAGCATGCTAGCATAGGCCTCGGAGGCTTCAGGAATGAGCTGGGTGAGCATGATCAGAACGACGAAGAGCATGTTCGTTAGGCCAACAGTCGCGGCTTGAAAGATCTAAGCAGAAAGATGCGCGGACGTTCGGAAATTCATAGAGCTTTCTGGACGAGGCATAAGGTGCTTGACATTGTAGCAGCCCATGTCTGCGGTGCCTGAGAGTGTGGTTAGCACTGTCAAGGACCGTTCGCCTTTTGGATCAGGCGCTCAAGGTTTCTTCTTTGAAGATAAATCTTGGGCCCAAAGGGAGTATCGTGCTGCAATGGAGGCGATGTATTTCAACTTGGTGTATCGCTAATCAAACGATTATGTTGGACCGTGGCAAGCTCTACCTAAGGTAGGTAACAGCTCGATCCTTTAGCGCCGAAGCTCACAATGAAAGTCTCAATTGCTGAGTCAGCAAACTTCATTCTCCACTTTTAACTACGAAAACTTCACTTTCCAACAACTTTCATCCAGCAACAAGGGAGCGATTCCATTTCAAAGACTATGAACTACCTGACTGCAAGGAGGCGGCTTCAAGAGGAATAATGTCCGATCTTGAGACATCAGTACTGAGCTGTAGACTAATTGCATGCACCCAAGACTTCTGACATCAGATGATCTCACAGAGTACATTACCTGCTTCCCCACTGCATGCACGGGGCCTAAAGCCTCATATGCATGACAATGCGAAGCATCAAGTTAAGCTTATATCGGCCTTTACAGCACAGCAGTGAAGAACGTATTTTTTGTGATGGCAATCATCCGGAATGAAAGCCGCATATGCGTCTAGCCCACTGCTCATACGTTCATTACAGCAGTGAAGCATTCAGATTTTATAGAAAAATCAGGCCTTGTCATGACCAGCTACTAAGTCGTTTAACAGGGCATGCGTGGTGAGCGCCAGTCAGATTTGTGATACCATGCTTCGTCAAGGCTTGCCAGTGTTTTTCACATGTTAAGTTTATCATATTAGCAAGACCACGGATCTTGCATGTAATTTGCATTAGCGAATACTTTATAAACACAGAACGACATCTGAGGTGTATTGTAGTCATCTTGAGGGGCATTGGTAGATATAATAGCAATACCGTTGGCTTCTTTATGTCAGTATTGTTGATATTTTTCTGTGTGGGACCTGAGTCCATGACAATTTTTGAAACTCTATTCTCACTTCACTGTCAATGATCTCACACCCACACAACGAACACAGGACGTTAACCCCAACATTGTTACGCCCTGTAAGTTTACACTTGTCAGAACTGATCCCGTGGACTGGCAATTCCTTCGCTTCCAAGAGATCTCACATTAGATGGAACAATTCCTACCGCTGCAGAAATCAGATTCAGATAGATTCTCAACTCGTGTTGAGCTACCAGCGTAACGATGTATACTCGACTTAAAGCGTCCAAGGCCAAGCAAGGCCTCGCACCGGCAAATGATTGGGAGGCAGTCATCAAGCAAGGTATGTGTTTACGAATCGTATTTTGTGGCAAGCAACTCACACTTCCTACAGAGGGATTGGGAAGACATTGGCAAATCCTTGACCAGGCAGCTACGACAAAACTCCAAGAAATTTTGGAGGAACAAGATTTTGCTTATCGCGTAATATCAAGGCACATCCACCAATTGCCGAGCATGGCTCCTATGGGACATAAGGACGTTGTCATATATCTTATTAGGTCTTTCCTCGACCAGATGAATGGACATGTCCCTGTCCACGAAGCTGCTGTCTACCTCGCTCGTTCCTCCTGGAACGTGCTTGTCGCAAGTTACAGATGGGCAGATCCTGAAAATTGGGCAGCAATGGCCGAAGATGAGTTGTGGGGCGGTGAAGTCAATGATCAAGCGAACCTATCCAACATACATGAGGTGAGCATAGTATTCCACACAAGCTTCGAATACTCTTGACGCATGCTTTAGGCGATCCGCCCTGTGGTCGAGAATCATCCCATGACACAGCAAGATATCCGGATTCCTGCCCAAGAAGAACTGTTAGATACTGAAGCCATTGCAAGACCACCCAAGATTGCAACCTCAGACAAGGCTGTACAAACCGTCTCAACCACGGCCTCACTAAACACTACGACATCAACAGCCAATCTAGACCGCAGCCAGGCCGTCAAGGGCCAAATCAGGCCAGACAAGTTTACCATTGAGCTGGGACCACCAGATCACAACACGTTTAGAAAATGGCGTTTTCCCCGAGACAAAGAAAAAAACTTTGACTGGCAAAACCAGGAGCATATAAGTTCTCTGAATAGATGGCGTGGCCAAATCTTCCGGTATGTTGGTCGAGCGCTCAAGTTCCGGGCTACGATCCAAGAGCTGACAGTCACTCGCAGACGCATGGTCGAAGTCTCAGAAAGAGGAAGAGTCGATTACCATCAAGATGAGCTTGACTGGTTGACGGAGCAGTTTGTGCTCCACAAGCAGAGAGCGCTTGAACATGGGTTGGAACCCAATTATCGCAAGATGGACTGGAATAGCATCGCTAAGGCATACAACGACCGCTTCGAAGGCAAGATGCTGCCTAACTGTGAAGATCCGAGACCTAATCGTAGCAAAGCCAGCCTTTCAACCCAGAGATACCGCATCGAGGCTGTCTGCGAATTGACTGGATTTCAAATGAAGGAGCCTGTGAGAAGGGTGAGAAAAAAGCCGGCGAAGCCAGCGACTAGCGGTGGGATTGCCAAGGTAAGATCCAGAGATATTGGGTAGTAAGCGGATGTTGACAGATATTTTACATAGTCTAAGGAGCCTGTGAGGAGGAGGGTGGAAAAAAAGCCGGCCAAGCCAGCGACAAGTGGTAAAAGTACCAAGGTAAAATCCAGAACTATTGGGTAATAAGCGGATATTGATAAGTCTCTAGACAGCAAGATCCTAGGTTGAACCACGATTCTTCAACGATTTAACCAGCAACCATAGCCTCCCTAGGCATCTCCGCCCTGTCCATCCCATCCTTCTCGTCCAGCTTCTCCCTTTCCGACGTCTTACCCTGGTTATTCTTCGCCCTTTCTGAAATCCTCTCTTCCTCCATCTTCCTCCTATCCTTCTTACTCATAGTCAAGCTTCCCTTCTGCATCGCCTCATTCGGCAACGGCCTCACATGAGGCTGGCAAACCCACCACGGCCGCCTACACCTTCTGACCGCAGCCAAAGAGCTCTCATCCATGTCAAGGCCCGGTTCCTGCTCTTTCTCGCCCGCTATCTCCGAGTCTTCGAAGCCTGCTGGAGTGGCTTCGTAGTCTAGGAGACCCTGCTTTATAGCTGCTTCGACCATTCTAAGTACGTTTTCATAGGAGGCCATGTCGCCAGCACGAGAGCGGGCTAGGGCATCACGAATGTCGGTGTGTCTCGAGACCAAGGCCCGGAGGAGGTGGAAGAGATGAGGTTGCATGGCAAGAAGATTGGGGGACGTGGGTTTAACGTGACTTTTCTGTTGTTTTTGTCTTTTTGCTGGGGGCTCATCTCCATATGAGTTAATTAAACCATTCACGCTGGTTGAGGGATCTTCATACAGTGGGTCGGACGGTAGGAAGAGAGGCTTCCGAACTGGGGGAGGTTCTTCGAGGACATGTTTGTAGATGATATCCATGTAACGTCTAAAGACAGCATCCATGCGATATCCGCCTTTTCCATCTCTACCTCTCCAATATTCTCGACCTTCATGGCCAACGTCTGGAGGCTTAGCAAAGATTGTTGGATCGTATAAATTTCCCTCGGCACTCATGACACCATCCGCACCCGTCTCTTCAAGACATCGCCATATGTCATCATGCCGTAAGATATTCCCGTTGGCAAAGATAACTGTATCTGGCGCTAAATTCTGCCTCAAGTATCGCAATACCGACCAGTCAGCCAGACCGGTCTTATGTCCTTTCTGAACCCTTTGCCTCCCATGTACCGTGATCACGCTTGCGCCAGCTGATAGTATCATCTTTGCATAGTCCAAGGTCTTC
This sequence comes from Cladonia macilenta KoLRI003786, assembly GCA_000444155.1. NCBI lineage: Eukaryota > Fungi > Ascomycota > Lecanoromycetes > Lecanorales > Cladoniaceae > Cladonia > Cladonia macilenta. The sequence goes on from KE598561.1 coordinate 217,559, forward strand.
TCTTTTGACTCCAGTATGCGCATTTTGGCCGTCACAGGGACATTCAGATTCGTGTGGAGCTTGTTGATCAGCTTATAGATGAGATCCCAATCTTCTTGCAAAAAAGCCCCATAGTTCCCTTTTTTAGCGATACCCTGTGGACAACCTAGATTCAGGTCTACGGCATCGCAGTATGGTTCAACGTAGCGCGCAGCTTCCAGTAAATGGTCTGGGGAGTTGGCGCAAAATTGGACAAAGAGTGGACGGTCAATTTGTGGGTGTCCATCCAAATGAAGCTCTGTTGGTGTATCTTTGACTCTCGGAGGAGAGGACAGACCAGCCTTTACTGGCTGAAAATGGTTGTCACGAAATTTCTGGGTTTCGGTGAACAATCGCGAGTGTAACATAGGTGTGTAAGCTAGGAGGCCTTTCGAAGACTCTGGACTCATGAATGATCTTGTGAGTAATCGCCACGCCTAGACGGTCAGATTAGCTCATGGTGTTACACTGGAAAAGCGAAAACAGCGTACGAACTCTGATTGATCTACCATTGGGGCAAGAATCATCTTTGGGCTACCGAGGCTCTCATAGAACGGACGGCCACTTAATTTTCTCCGTTTGGCAGGTGGAGAGCTATGAGTAGGCTCCTCCATAGAGAGCCCACTGACTTTCTGAGAGACTTGGTTGTTGATGGCCACTGCTGAAGCTTTTGCAAGCCAGACTGTCTGGCTGAAGCTATCGAAATGCACACTTTGGTGGAGCACCCGTTGAGCAAGCCTGGAGGCCTGCTGGAGGAGTCGTTCCAGTATTGCAGAGGCCCGGCTTTGTGTGTGAGGATAACATTACTCAAAAAGCCGATGAAAGAAATTTGGCGTGGAAAGTCAATCTATGTCGCCAGAACAGTCCAAAATTCTAGTGGCGGAGAAAACCTACACCTACCAACCATACAGCCTTGTGGGGCTGATGCCTAACGGGAGCAATGGTCCCCTAAAGAAGATTAGCCATGGGGTAAAAGAAACCCGCTCCGGGGCATCGCTCAGGCGGCCAGCTCTAGGGTGTCTCTAGGGGGTCTGTACCGGCCCTACAGGGCTGTACGGCTGGTGGGGTGAACCCTGCCCGTGGCCTTCGGAGCCACAACCCCGTATAAGTAGCTGCTCTGGAGGCTTCACGAGCCGCAATCCAGAGTAGAGATTCAAGAGATATGAAAACAAGCTGAGCTAGAAACCTGGCCTCAAATGCGCAAAGAACAGCTCTAGCCCTGTGCGATATACGGCGTTATCACGGTAAAGTTTTATGTCCACTGCAGCAACGTGAGTATCAAATCTACCATCAATGGTACTAACTACGTACTAGGAGCTTGAGCTACTTTAATATGATATTGATCTCCTCAGTCATTGAAGTGGAAGTCGTGTAACTTCTGCTCGAGCCTCTCCAAGGGACATATCACATCTTTATACAAAGCCACTTGCAATTGAGTATCACTCAGGTCATTCCCACAACCAAAATCGCACTCAACAAGTCGTTCGACAACCTTGTGATAACTGCCACCCATGTCAGAATATCCAGAACTGGCTAACCGCCTAGCCACGAAAAATTCTGTGTAGAGGTCTCTCTGGGAACTATCGAGGTCATTGGGCCGTTGTAAGCTTTCCAGTGTGGAACAATATGCAATTTCGAGCAGAATAACACCAAGACCGAAGAGCAAAGGATTCCGGGCGAGTGTGTGAGGTGGAAATGTAGAGGATCGGGAGAGTTGCCCATCAGGGCCTCTGACTCTTGCGTTTAGGTGCGGAGATGTCAGAACAATTTGGTCCTGCAATGCAACTACCTCTTCACCGAAGAAATACACATCCTCGCTCCGCCAGCATGTTCTTAGCCATGGAGTCGAATGATATTGAAGTACCGCAACGGCAAGAGTTTTGGCAAGTCGTAAGCGCTCGTGAAGAGGGATTTTCCTCGATACACCATGTTCGTTCGTTTTCGTGAGAAGTTGTTCGAGCGAGACAGCTCGCCGCCGCTTGGTACAAGTAAGATTAGTCGGCGAGTACACAAAATTTTTGGACTTGTCCGTGTTCTCCAACACGGCCACGCACATGCTTTTTTGTGGGGGCTGGCGAAGACGACGTTTGATGAGATCGCAGAAGTCTTTGCGCATACAATCACTGAAGAGAGAGTCAGTTGATACAGCAGGCAGAACCGGCATTAAAGCAGAACTGCGTTGTGGTTCCGGCGACTGAAATCTCACGCTCTTTCTTGACTTTTTAGGCTGGAGTGCTGGATCCACGAGTTGTCTTTTCAATGACCGTTCGAGCTCCAACTCGAGATTGGACTGCTTCTCGGAACGTCTTATCGCCAGAGAATCGCTGGTTACTGAGTCTACTACGAACCAAGTCAATTCGCCTTGGTCACTGGGCCCGGCTAGTGACATGTGTGTAAAAGCTATGCTGAACTTGACCTGGGCTCCGCGATTGCCGTCCATGATTGCTTGCTCCACTTCGACACAAAAGTGTGCTTGGTGCTCCGTGTGTTTGGTGCAGGCTCTGCCGAGAGCTTCATAAACTTGCTGTGAGGCTTGCCCGATGACCCTGTATTTCTCTACTTCTAAGCTTATTTCTTGTGGGGTCTCAGTAAGCTTTCTTGTCTGCGTAGAGTTGGGTCTGAGGTTCTGTTTAGACAATACCTGGAAGTCGTGGTTCGATGCTCGGAGGTCAACCAGAGTCTGATCCAACCTTGGCTTGGAAAATGCAAACCGCAACTTCTTAGCCGTGCGGCGTCTCCAAGCCATTGTCTCAGTAGAATCTCCCGTTTCCTACAGTATCCTATATTAGCGGCTTCATTAAGATGCACCAATTGCAACGCGGATGGGGTACCTGGCGTTCCGCAGCCAGAGCGGTCCATAGTTCTCGGCTTTCGGTCTGGATATCATGAAGTCGCTGTTCAATTATTCCAATTGCTGCAACACATGCTTCTCTAGACTCGCCGAGTAGCTCGCTGAGCTTAGCATCCAGCGCTGCATCATGCCATAAAGGTTCGTCTGGCGCCTTGAGCATACGAGAAGCAGCATCGTGCTCTACAATTTGCTCAAGCAATAGGCGACATTGATTTCGGAAAATCGTCTTTTGTATGTTCAATTGATCGCGGAAGTGGTCAGCCTCTTTTGCGATTCTCTTGTAGCGGACAAAAGGTCGGAAACACTGGTCGTAATGTTCTGCAGCAGCCAGGAGAAGTGGCAGTACCCCTAGGGTCAAACCAGCCACAGTCTCCGCTCCCGACATATCTCGAAAGACTTACTCCATAAACAATAACATTTTCCACACAGAGCGGCAATATGTTTGGTGATGGGTGTAGTATGGGCGAAGCTCAGTAAATTCTACCATCAAACTAAAATCGAATATTCCATGATTATGGGGGTTCTTAGAAAGAAAGTTCTCCCGGCACAGCCCCCACTATATCATAAACGAAGGCTGCCAGGCTGCCATGCAGGGCGTTGCAACCATAAAGCGTTAAATTAGCTTAGCACCTGCGGCCGCAGTGTATCCCGCTTGGTGCGATCATGGCTAAATCGTGCTGACTTCTTGCGTCCCTCGAGCTTCTATCTACTGTGATCAAGAAATGGATAACGACGTCGCCATGTTAATCACTGGCGCAGATGATGATCGCAAACAATTCATGCAGCAGTGGCTCGATAGCAATGAATCAACCTCTATTGACTTTGCGGGGACCGGCGCTGGTGAGCGTGGCATCGACCGCGAGGAAGGTTTCGTATCACGGTTCTACAGCGCATGCCTTCGAGAGTTTCAACGATTGTGCCGCCAAGAACAAAACAAAGTTGCACATGGGTCCCGGTTCTATGTATTGAAAGAAGAGCTCGATAAATTATATATGTGGGGAGAGAGCTTTGGTCCGGGAGAGCTGGACAAAGCACTTGATGACTCCGAGGAATTAAGAGAGAATGTCCTGGACTTGCTAGTGAATCTTGGAGAGCTGCTCACCTGTGGTAAGGCTTCAAGGGGCAGAAGCGCATAGAATTAACTGTGTCTCCGTCGTCGAATAGGACGCTGAAACTTCGAATAGAATTACAAGCTTCATCTGCTGTTGCCCGCCACGGGCAAATTCACGAACTTGAGACCATCATTAAGCAGGCAAAGCTTATTATGTCTGATGTTGATGGACAAGTAGACCTGGACACCCTTCCGAGTGATGTAACATGGCTGGATGGGGACGTATATTCTGATGACAACGTTCCTGATTTTTGCGAGGATGTCGTCTTTGTTGTCAAGTGCCTAATGGAGCTAGGGCCATCGTTGGAGCAGACCATGGTTTCAACTGGAAGATCCGCCCATTCAGTCTCCACGTCAGCATCTGTTCTATTCTGTCTGTCTGGACCTGCAGAATCCTATGTCTCGTTGGTCCGAGACAAGTTCAAAAAGGCATCACGGGAATTGGTCGAGCGCTTAGGAGAAGCAAATTGGCAACGACACTTGAAAGTGAGGAACATATTTGAAGGTACGGAGAACGACTCTGCCAAAGGTCAGGCGAGTGCCCGCTCCGTCTTTCAACCAGATATGACTTTTCATGATTCTGGAATTGGCACGAGTGTCCCAGCAGGAACACAATATGCACCCTCTGCCACTTCCTTTCGGACAAGTAATACCGAAGGGGCCTTGAGGTCTTTGCGGGTTCCACCCATTCCCATAGAAGCCACAAAAGGTAAATCTTTTCGTTGCAGATACTGTGGTGATATGGTCTTAACGGTTAGGACTCCGACTCAATGGAAGTAAGTCAACTTTAAACAGTAATGTTATTATCAAGCTCACTGAGTGATACTTAGGATGCACGTTTTCGGTGATTTGATGCCATATATTTGCACGTTCGATGGGTGCCCACACAAGCTCAGATGTTTTCCAAGCCGGTCAGCTTGGGCCCACCATGAATCTGAAGAGCACCGTTTCGATAGATATTGGGCTTGTCCCGAGTGCCCAACAAAGAGCTGTAGCACACTAGACTGGGAGCACCATTTGAATAATGCCCACAATCAAAAGTTTGCTGGCCATAACCTCGTTTCAGCTAGGAACAACGCCTGTCGAATCAGCCCGAAGCGGGCCGAAGATGAACAGTGTCCTCTTTGTCTAGTAGTCCTTGGGAAGCCACGCCGTGCATTTGTGAAACATGTGTGTCGACATATGGAAGATATCTCGTTGATGGCCCTCCCAAGTAACACAGAAGAGGACTCAGAAATAGGATCTATAAGCACAAATGTTACCTCGAATGAGGGCAACGATACTAGCAAGGATCTGCACATCGATGAAGAATATACCATCAAATGCATCTGTGGCTTTAAAGACGATGATGGAAACACTGTGTACTGCGAACGATGCGACACCTGGCAACATACCCAGTGTTATTATCTCGATGAAGGTGGCGTCGTCCCAACTAAGGACGTTCTCAGCAGCATTGATCACATCTGCGCAGACTGCGAACCTAGACCACTCGATGTCAGGGGAGCCATCAAGCGACAGGTCAATCGTAGAGCGTATATTGGTTCGAATGCTCATTGGATGCAGCCGAATGAGCAGCAATCTAATGCTCCACCAGAGAAAGAAACAACTCGAACTATTTCACCTGACGACACGAGTGACGGCTTGATCCGAGAACCGCCGCAAGTAGAACGAACTCTTGTGAATGTACAACCCTCACCATCGCCTGACCATCTCCCGGCACCGGAGAGGTCTCTAATACCTGAGCGTATTAGTAGGTTACCAACCTCTGAAAGACGGACTCGCCGTCCCAAAGCACAGGCTTCTCAAGCAGATGCGGTACTGATCGGGTTCTTGGGTGGGCTAGATAATCAAGATCTAGCATTGAAAGCTGGCAAAGAACCTTTAGATCAAGAAAGCGAGGAATCAACGGAAGAGGACGACGAGGAACCGACGAATAGAGAAAGCGGCGAGACAATTCAATCGGCGAGCAATAAAGCGTTCATCGTCGAAAGTAGTGACTCGGGAAGTGACGATCAACATGGTACATCGAACAATGAGCAATTGGAAAGCGGCAACGATGCAAGTGATTTGCTTCGTACTACCGTGCCTAATCTCAAGAGCGGCAGATCACTAAAAGAGGATCAATATGACCCATTTAGCAATGAGGCCATAAAATCGTATTCGGAAGGCTTAAGTTCTTGGCATCCAGGTGGTAAACAGGCTGAAGTGTCTGTTGGGCGTCCAAAAACCCTCGAGCCGGCATACATATACAGGAGCAGACGAATTAAGAGACGCTTCACTGCTGCAGAAAAGGCAGAAATTGCAGGTAAGAGAAAAACCGGTGCCTGTAATGATTGTCGTAAGAAGAAACGGAAGGTAAGCATTCTAGCAGGTTGGGGGCCGCCAATACTGTGGCTAATGCGTGTGTAGTGTACGCATTGTGGAGTATCACTCAATGGAGATGTGCAAGTTCTGGGCACACGAGAGCCAGTGGGAGAGACGAAAGTGCGCAGGTCATCCCTCCCTCATCCCTGCAATGATTGCCGTACGAGAAAAATAAAGGTAAGCATTCAAGCAGGTTGGAGGTCCAGTACTGTGGCTAATGCCTGTGTAGTGTATACATTTTGAGGTGTCAGTTGATGGGGATCCGCAAGTCCTGGGTCGGCAAGAGCTGGTGCAAGAGCCGGAAAGACGCAGGAGACACCTCACTCCTGAAGGGGAGGAACATGCTAAGGACGTGAGAAGAGTTCAAGCCTGTCAAGCTTGCCGTAGGAGAAAGATCAAGGTAAGCGTTTTGGCAGGTTGGGGGGTTCAATATGCGGCAATACTGTGGCTAACCCCTGTGTAGTGTGTGCATGTCCAGGAAAGAGAACTTATAAACCTCGAATCATCGCTCACCTCATCAACGGTCTCTGTCGATGACCCTCTTCCCCCTGGTCCCCAGATGACCGAGTCAACGCCCAAAGTTCTCGACCCCAAGGATGTACTACTTGATATCTGTGAATCTGGTAATCTAGCATCGGAGCCTCTATTTCAGCCAGTTCATGCGGGACAATCATCAATTGGTAGTTCGACTCACGGCAACCCTCTCGAGCCGGCCGAAAAGGAAGATTGAATAAATTAGCGATGGTGAACGGTGCAAATGCATTAGGAGAGTCGGTTGCCAGGGCGACGACACGGTGTCGAGGAAGAGTGTTCAGTCCGATATGGGTACCATCCGGCAGAAACCTCTAGCATCAGTCAATCTTACGAAGTCCGTTATGTGGTTGTATGTTGTGTTGGTGTTAAGGGGATACGCAAGTCGTGTGCCAAGTCTACTCAATTTCCATCATGTTTTAAAAGCCCGAACTTCGCTCAGCTTCTAGCTTTGGGTGCAAGATTACCTGTTGATGACGTGAAATAGGACAGGGGCGTAAGAGGGAATGGTTGATGAATCAGCAGTCATGGATTATTTACTTTTCTCATGGTGGAGATTTGGTGAATCGTATGTACGAGAGGTTGTTGTCTGGGGAAGTTTGTAGCTCGCGTAGTGCATTATTCGAGTTGCCATCAGCTAGGCACTGAGCCCAATTATCACCTCACCAGATGTTTCCCGCATGTGTATAAGTAACATGTCAAAGCCAAAACACAGGGAGCGAAGGCTGTAATTGCTGAACAGTCATATTTCATTTCCATTATTCCCTTCCCTCTACTGCCCGTACTAGAAGCAACATATCATCGCCCTAGAATGTAACATGAAACCTCACACGCTTACACGCTTCCCTGAAAATAGGTTTGCCCTTTATGACACATGATGAGCCTGCCTGTAGGAAAAGTAAATCGAAAAGACCTATGCATTCCCTAAACGCTTGACTTGATATAGAAGGAAGAAATATGCACCCAAGCAAGCATTTTTGTCTGGAGAGCGAAGAGCGAAAACGCTGAAGTATGCCGCCGTTACTGTGAGCGAGGAATGTGGCCGCCAATGGATGGTTTGGTTTATAGAATGTCGATTTTTGAGGATTTGTCGAGTCGTCAGACCTTAGAGTGGCTGATCGTAGTAGAAAGAACCGTAACCAGCCCGGCTCTATAGAAGTGAGTGATGTAAATGAGTACGCATGTCATGATGGACGTGAGCATTCGTTCGTGACGTTAACGGTCACAAATGCTGGCTTAAATGCTGATGAAGGCGTGGGTACTAACGTTCCCAGCCTAATGGTGCTGATCGCGGCGACCAGCTAGCGAAGAGCGGCCGGCCAGTTTCGAAATCCGGACGCGGCCTTTGGGGGAGGGTCCAATGTCGAACCATAATCAAAAGAAGTGGGTGTAGACCTTTGATTCATTGTGGACTTCCATCTCCTAAAAATTTTCCAGTCAGTGAGAGACAGCAGGTTCAGACCCCAACGTGACATACCATCTTGAAAGTGTTGAGCTCTTCCTTAATCTGCTGAGCAAGCATAGGAGTGAGGCGATTGCAAGTAGCAATCTCCCCTCGCCTGTCGTATTCTGCAGGAGGCCATGTGTCATGATACTGGACCCTAGTAGCAAAAGTGATGCCACGGGGCCCTGTTCCATCACGCGGAGTACCTGGCACACTCTTTGATTCTCCACTAGCGAAGTTCAACGTCGACAGGAAGTAGTCCTCTCCTTCTATGTTGACAGAGTCTGTTCTCCGATGTCCGGTTCGTGGACCATGCTCATCGACAGGCGTGCTTGGTGAGCTCGAATGAGGCGAGTCGTTGAAGTGAGGGATCTGAGGGAGGCTGAAATCGGGTGCCTTTGCGTCAACAGGCCTTGTGACTGGCGAAGAGTTGCCAGAATCTGTGCCTGCACCTGTTTTATGTAAGCAATGATTTGAATGGTCATAGTAACGGTTCATACGTTTGAGAATCCCCTTCTTGACAGCAGCTAAAACTCTCGCACGCTCCTCTTCCCCTCCAACAATGCTCCGCCTTCCTCTTGTGCTATCCTGGTCACTGAAGGGCATCGGTTCTGGGGCCGCTCGAACAGCGTCGAGAGAGTTTCTCTCTAATTTTGGGAAGCCAGTGCCACCGCCAGCCTGATCGTGGGGATTGAGGTTGACATTGACTTTTTCCCGTTCCGCCTCAACTGTTACCATCGAGACTTGAGCCATGCTTGGCTCAGGTACTGCAGAATCTGCTGCTGGCACTCCAACTACAGACTTAGGTCTGAAAAGCCCAACCAAAGAGCGAGAACCCTTTTTCATTCCCTTGCCCATCTTTCTGATCATGACTGATGCCGAAGAAGCAGTAGAGGATATTGATAGGTTGTCTGTAGAGCCCGTAAAGAAATTGCCTTGCCCAGAGTAAATTCCCGCACCCAAGCCAGCCTCCTCCTGCTTCTGAATCTCTGCTGCTTGCTGAGCCTCTTGTTCATCGTGGTAGCGATCTTTCCGTAGCTTCGCACGCTCATTGGAAGCATTGTTAGCACTATTCTCCGCAGACGCCTTCCGTAGCTCTGCAGCACTGCCAAAAGAGAAAGCTCGCCGTAACCTTGACGACTTGCCACTCTTTTTCTCTTCCTTTTTATTGAGCGCAGCTAGATGCTGAGCGGCTGGGCTTTCAGGTATGCCAGCTGGATTTGTGGTGGTTTGAGCCATCGTCGGTGCCACGGGCTTTGAAGGCTCAGGAGCTGCTGACACCTCCTTCGTGGGTATTGTCTCAGAGCTCGCCATCACCGGCTTCGATAATGGTGAGGGATTTGTAAGTCTCTTGTTAACATCGGAAGAACCACGAGCAGGTATGTTAACGACTTTGGCTTCGTTCTTCTGAATAGGAGTAGCCTCCTGCGCCTTTGGGCTCGAAAATTCAAATCGTTTTGCCTAGAGGATCAAAATTAGTGTCAAGCTATGCTTCAAGAGAAGCCAACGTAATGACCTGGAATCACAAGTGTTTGCGAAGAAAGAACCAAGGGAGTGTTAAATTGGAGAATGCTAACGTACCGATGTCGTCTTTGTAAGTGGTTGCATTGTGCTAGGGCCGGAACTAGAGCTCTCATTACTGCTGTTACGGCCATGGGACGAGGTGGGCCGTTCCATGGAGGGGGTTGTCCGGACCTCTTTTCGCTCTTGTGCTTGGGGTGCAGGACCTGCAAGCATTGCAGCATATGTTTTCGGCTGAGCTGGATGCTGAATGAGCTGTGGTTGTTCGGAAAAAGGTATGGCATAATCCTTTGCTTCCAAACTGCTGATACTCCTTCGTCTGTATCTCTTAGCCAAATCTGCCTGTGCTTGCCTCTCTCTCTGTAGATTTATATCATCCTTGCTAAGCCGCGGTTGTACACTGCTGCTGTAATCGTTAATAATGGGCGAGGATGGCTGGGTTCCACGATACGATGGGTACGACGTCAATGTAGGTGTACTGCTAGTCTGATTGGGGTGTGTGTAGAGCTGGCCAACCGCTGCCATCCCTGAGCCAGATGGCATTGCAGATCCAACGTATGTAGTGTTGCTTGTTAATGCTCCGGACGTCTCAGCTCGGCGGTGATTGCGTCGATAGCGATCCGGAGATGACTTTGCAACAGTGGCATAAGTAGCAGGAGGAAGGGTTGGCGGATTGAGGTCAAGCCTGGTGTTAGACGGTTTGGAAGAAAGCGTTGAAAGGGAGGAGTCATCTTTCGACGGTTGTAGTTGTGGTTGATGGGCTGTAGACGCGTTAAGAGGTGTGGATGAAGGCGTTATTATTGGTGGACGCGGACGGCTTGATGTAGGCATACTCTGCTGCGAGGCTTGCAATGTGACTGGCAGCGATGGCGCCGAATTTGTCCGGTTCTCAAGCCGTGGAGGCTGTGAGCCGGTAGGATGTTGTCGAAGTGGGTTTTGGCCGTTTTGTAGTATTGGTGTGCCCGTGAAAGCATACGGCGACACAGGCGATGTCGAAGTATGCCCTCTGTAATTTCCAGCCGCCATTCCCCCAACTGATGTGTTGTACATGTTCTTAGGGATCTGATTGTTCCGCTGATGCTGCTGGCCTTGTGATGCGGTCTGAAACGCTTCGGAGGATGATGGCCGCGTCTGTAGCATGGTAATTGTCGACGTCGGCGATGGGAACGACTGCACCATAGCAGCCATCATGCAATATGTATGCCACCTGAGTAGGTGATTGACAGCCCGATAGAAGCAATACGACTTCACAGAATTATAGAGGTCGAGGCTATGTAGAAAGAGGAGGAGGATAGCACGTGGGGGAGGAGTAGTGGGATCTTTGTACACCTGTCTTGAAAGCTCATGTCAGTACATACTTGTTGAGGATGTTGATGGTAGTTAGAAGACGAGTATTGGGGCTCATGTGTAGTGATGGGAAGTGGGGTTGGAATGTGATTCAAGGGGCTTGATGCAATCTCTTCCGAGTCACGTCTAACGTACACAACAGGTGGCAAAGTGCTCTTGTAACGAGTGTGAGGGTGGGATGATGATGGCAAATAGTTGTTAATACAGTGGTAGAATCGAAGAGGTCGCCGTTGTAGATGGCTGTTGGGTTGATTGGTGGGTCAAAGAGTGAAAAGCTTGACTGTACCGTGTGCTTCAGTCGTTGATTAAAAGACGTATGTGCAAAGTGTGATGGAAAGGCCAAGAAGGGTCGAAATGAGGAAACGAACGGTCAGTCATGCATTCATGACTTCGACAAGCTATTGGGCCAGTCGAGAGAGTGTTCGTGGTGGCCGTGGGGAGGAGTGAAAACGGTGGAATTAGAGGGTACCCCTGGAGCGTACAGATTACGATACGAGCTACCCGTAGCGAGCGTCGGTCCGGTAAGAAGAATGCTGTGAAAATAGAGTATGCGATTGGAATGGAAACACGAATAATTACAAGCAGCACAGTTCAAAAGGGAAGAGGTAGCAAGAGATTGGAGATGGAGATGGGAGATGGAGATTGGGGAGTGGTGTTGTGGGGCGAAGGTGTTGCGGTTGAGCGGTTCTGGATGGTGAGGATGGAGGAGAGAGGAGGAGTGAATTGGCAGATTCAAGTTGACCAGGGCACCCCCCTACGAGTAGGMTCCCCTAGGGCAATAGGGAAGGATTATTGAGTGCTAAGCGGCTGCTGATTGGCCTTGGTGTGGGGAGCGCTGGCTAAATTGGCAGGGATTCATACTTCAGAAAAGAGTATGGTGTAAGACGCGTCTTTATTTTGGCGCACTTGTGATTTCTTTGTTGGCAACCTTGCTAACTGGTCTCAGCGTTCGTCCCTTTCTGGATCAAGTTTGTGATTATTCTACGCCCAGAATGGCCTTGCTGACACCAGCCAATCTCACTTGCCAACAAGGCCCCCAACCTGTCACAACTCTCCCCGCCCTTGGAAGGCTGTTGAGAAGCCAGCAATCGCCTGTTTCTACTATGTTCCGCCTCACTGAACCGCACAGACCAAATGAATCCTTTGCTCGCCCGACGGGCAGGATTCATGCAGGACACAACCACCCCTCCAACCAACCCCACACCTTGATACTTCGAAACATGCAATCTCGACCTCTTCAAATCCTTGCCCTTGCCCAGACCTTACCCACTGGTCTCCGCAAAACAGCCCATTATCAGCCATCAACAAAAAGACGGCACACCCTGGAACTAAGATCTTACTTTTAGACTTTGACGACCTGCAATATCTCTTGGCTATCAGGGTCCGTTAAGGCTTGATATGATATTGTTTGGTATGAGATTCAGGGCGTCATTAATCCTCTCACGTTTAGGACTAGCACCTGTCTTTGTTTGCGAACCTAGGTTCCGGAGCTTCCACACACCATAGCTCGCACCAGCGACTCCACACGCGCCATGCAGTGCAGTGATGGATCTGTTGCACAAAGTCTATACCAGCTTTGTATCTCGCTGTCTTTCGGTAGCACAAGACTACGGCATCACCACAATACTATGACAGCGGCAGGACCTCCTCTGGTTGGCCAGCTCATATCTTGCAATTGCATGACAACACTACAATGAATGGATGGGCAGTACTAACCTAGCTCCAACTACTCCTGAACAGGCAGCGCCTCTCCCCAGACATTGATCCGCAATGCATGCTTATCTGCATGGCGAGATTCAATACCATTCCAGGAGAGCTATACGATAAGCAGGCGCCATAGAGTCATTTGGGACGCGCCGTGATTGGCGGAGATGCACGGCTTGAAGAATTGTCATTCTGTACAAGACTCTGGGATCCAACGACATCATGGTCGAGCTGACTATCACCTGCCTGCTCGATGTCGGAAAATCTCAACATTCACAGCTGTCCGGCCATCTGCGAATTCGGAGCCCATCCAGCAGCCGAAGCCACCACCATTAAAGCTGCAGAACTACGAACGCTTGAGCTGCAAAAGCAATTGCCACCGCTACTCACTGAGCTAGCACCTCACATCATGTATCATCACTCTCTAATAACGATGGTGAGGACACGGAGAATACATTCGGAGATATGCTAGCCGTTAGTGCAACACAGTCGCGAGATTAAGTCCACTTTTTCCCCACCAATTTTTGTCGATCTGGCAGACGATGCACGGCAGCTAATTGAAAAACACCAATGAGCCATTCTGATGCAACGCACTCTTCCCGCAGATCCATATGATGCATCTAGAAATGACGGCCCAAATCCAAGAGGCTCTTCTTCACCTCTGTTCGATACGAAACGCCTGCCGAAAATTGAAAGCTGGACTATATATGCGGCGAATCGCCGGATATCCCTTCAGATGATAAGTATATTTTTGAACCATGCATTTTCCAGCACGTGGCTACTAGCTTTTCACGACCCGGCCACCCCGCCCATTTAGCATCGTGGGGTACCGTGCGTACATGAAAGTGGAAAGTACTGTCGGAGCTTAATGCCCACTCCCTTAATCACGGCGATGTAAATTGCACTCGCAAGAGCTGTTGGACTATACGCTACCCACGGATTGCTCATCATAGCTATGCACTTGAAAGTAGGCATGCCGCGTCCGGTGTATCAGGAGGTTCGGCTTAAGGAGCCGCAGTTACATTCGCGTATTCTGTCGTCTAAGAACGACTACCCGAACAGTGGATAAGTCAGTCACTCAGAAGTCATCGCAGACTGTGATGATCGTTTGCCCTATCTCTGCTGCATCCCCCATTCCAGGCGTTCTATTGTCCTGTTGACTCTTTATATGCTCTTCCTCACAGCACACCGACAATGCCCTCCCCAAAAGTTCTCAGTGCTCCCACGAAATTCAGAAATCCGAGCCGTGCCGCCCTATTCGTTGCGTACACTTAGTTGTCAGGGCAACGAAGACTTTCCGGATATAACTCCATGACCATCAGTGTTCCACGACATCATATCACTCAAGCACCATCACCCAAGAAAAGTACGGCAGAGCAACCTCCCTGGACACCTGTGCCCAAGGCTAGCAATACGAGGAGCCGCATCTATTACGCAATAGCGGCTATCGGGGTTCGTGCTACACTAGTCCTAAGCTTAGTGATCGCTGGGACCGCTATCCTCCTCCCCCACAAGAGAACGACATTGGGAAGCAAAGAGAGCCAAAGGGTACAAGGTTCGGCCATTTAAGTATCGCCAGAGATTGACAGCGAGCCTCATGTTGTTGCTGCTGGCCGTAGTGGATTATGAACCAGTGAATCTCATCCTTCACAGCTGACCATGGCAGGCCGCGGAAATTCTCTATATCATACAATCTGTTAGAGCCTCTGTTCAAATTGAATTGGTCTAGGATAAAGCGGGGCTTTTCACGACTGACGAAGTCACCAAAGGATTTCTCAGACTTGCGAATTTGAGCGATGTCTACGCACAGCTGAGACATCGACATGACTGAATCAATGCCTGCTAATGAAGATCATGTGTCAAGGTAGGCTCTCGGGAGTTATCCTGACCCTTAAGCCTTGACATCGCATATGGAGCTATGGCGAGACTAACCTCCCTTTGAGTGGTCTAACTCTTGTCTGAAAGCCGAGACCTTGTCATTGCATGCTTAATCAGATCCTGAAGAAAAATTGAAGGTCAACAACCGTCGTTCGATCACATGCTATATAGCGAGATGTTTAGTTGTTGGACAGACATGTTTAACAGGAATCAATATATCTCATTTGTAAATTAGGCTCTTCGTCTAGCACATGTAAGCTATTGACCGCAAACTGGTATAATACACAACCTCTCTCAATAACGTTGAATACCCAGCAAAGAGCATTTCCACCAATCCCATATTTGGCCCGAGACCAGGCAAAAGTAGCCAGACCACCCAACAATCCCATCTCTTTCCCGAACTCCAAACGCCAGTACCACTCTATCGCATCACCGGCCCCCTCCCCTCCCTATTCCACCTCACCCTCGTCCTCACCCACTCCACCGCCTCCCTCACCCCCTCCCCCTTCAACGCACTAACAGGCAACACCCTACTATCCCTAACCCCACCGCCCCTCTCCCCCTCAAACACCCTCCTAACCAACCCCTCCTTAATCCTCACCGTCTCCACACAGTCCTCTCGATCCTGTTTATTCGCCAGCACCAACAACGGAATACTCGCCGTGCTCGGATGACTGAGCACGCTCTCAAGCGTTTTCCGGCACTCTTCCAATCTGCCTCCCCCACCTCCTCCTTGGGCACTATCATCATCCAGATTGCTAGATTCCGGATCCCCGATGTCACACCCATCGACTACGAAAACGATTGCATGACATACTTCATAGTAGCTTGTCCACATGCTCCTGAGCGCGTGTTGCCCGCCTACATCCCAGATCTTGAGATACATGTCTGAGAGGGAGATAGTAGCGACGTTTTGGCCGACAGTGGGGACGGTGGGTTTAGCTGAGGCGGATGGGGAGGTGGAGTTTGGGGAGAGGGAGTAGAGGGATTTGATGGTATTGAGGAGGGTGGTTTTGCCGGCGTTGTCGAGGCCGAGGAGGAGGATGGAGTATTCTGTTAGAGAGAGGGGGGGTTAGTGGAGGGTCTAGATTGGGGGGATGAGTGGGTATGGTGAGGAGGGGAGAGAGAGACCTTCTTTGGCGGTGGCCCAGAAGTAGATGGATTTGGCTAAGTGATACATCGTTGGTGTTGGTGGAGGAGATGGTGGGGGCGCGCGCGCGCGCAAATTGCTACTGGGGAGCTAGTGAGCGAAGAAGGAGCATGGTTTGGCGATCATCTGGGAAGCTTGACGAAGTCTTTCAAGATGCATGGTCCGTAGACTCTCAGAACAGTAAAAATGATTATGCTGTAGCTCCTGTAAGGCTGAACATGGTGCGGAATCTACGCCGCCCTCGGCTTCAGGGCTAGGGCTAGCACTAACCGATTCGACAGCCCTATGGGGCTGATCTCTGAGAAGCCTCCAATGGCCGTGAGCCATTGACGCATTTTATCGATGTGGTTGACAAAAGCACCAATTGAACACCGCCTAAGCCGTGGCATCATACCAAGACATCAGATAGCAAAGCCTGGGTAGGATAGCTGTTCGTTGTGAAAACTCGCCGACAGCGAGGTGCCGAGGTGCCATGCGCGACTCAGCCCGAGCTCAGCCACATACAGGTCACGTCAGTCAGGAAAACGCGAAGACTAAGTCATTGACTAACCAGCCATTTTCGAGGTAGTACATATTCGTCCGGTCCTCGTCAAACCAAGCGATGGAGCTCAACGTCCTCCATGTGGATTCTCGGTTGGCCTCGTCCATGGTGACCATCTCTCCACAGGATGACAGAACCAATTGGATCCGATCACGTCCTCAATGGCATCTTGAGAGTATTGGAGCGGATAGAAGCCAAGTTGGACGGCCACGAAGCACGTTTTAGAAGCCTTGAGGACAGCGTTATGAGCAGAGAGGAAACCACCGGGCATATCAACGCAGAGACAGATACACTGCGCACTGGTGGGCCTGGACTTGATCTTATCGAGACCCCAAGGCCTTCTAGGAAAGGCACTCCCATCAATGGAGACATTCATGGCGACCCGCCGGCACCATTAAAGATTCCTTACGGGCAATGGAGTATCAATCAACTGCAGCACTTCTTCAACCTCGCTCTTCCAAAGACCCTTGCCGACCGACTGCGATATTGTTGGGGAATGCCTGATGATAACAGGTCGCCATTGAAAATCTTCAAATCCAACATACTACAGACGAACGCTCCATGGGGACCGCCATGCGACAGTTATCCCACAATCAGATATCCCGTCGAAAAAGAATTGGAGTCGCTTTGTCATTTTGACAGACGGTTGAGGGAGCAGCCGGGCAATGACTTTGTGATTGTTGACTTTGATGATTCGGAGAACACTAGGATATACAGACTTGGCGATGACGCCGTTGGGCCAAATCTTGAGGTCCAACAGCAAGGCTCGTCAACCGCTCCGTGGTCGAGACTTGTGTATGTCTTTCTACCTACTTCTACTGGGCTTGACTGACTCATCGAAGCTTATATCAAGGTGCAACGACGGGCGATAGTATCCAACCGGGTAGCCATGGTCCACAACAAGCCATACCATACTTCACCAGCAGTGATAGGGTTGTGGGGTTGTGGGAACATCTCGATTTCCATCTCCAGACGAAGCGAAGGAATACTATGACCAATCCATACGCAAGAGCTTGGAACGGGTTTCATACGAATTTCTTTGAGATACGGGAAGTCACCGAGTGGAAGATCAAAGAGCTTTGGAAACATGGGCCGCTCTATGGTCATCCGCTTGGGTGGCATTTTCGGAAATGTGCCTATACTGTGAGTCTATCCCTTGGTATTACAGCCAGGCATAAGGCTCTATTGACCGTGGGAAGATCTATCCACCTACGTCTATCGATGGTGTAGAGGCCTCTTGCCCTGACCTCAGAAATGGTAGCCGGCACTGGACACTCCTGGTTCTTGCGCCCGACCGCTTCTTTGATGAGAAAAATACCTCTTTTCCAATGAACGCTTCCTCGCTCGGAAGGGCAGATGTTATAGGCTATCCTTTGGGCAGATTAAACCAGGCTGCTGCTGAGCTACATCTCATCGCTCAGGGTCTGGAGAGAATCGCTGAACGCTGGGCGGATTTCCTTTCATACTTCGACTACATTTTAGATGGCGGAGATTCTTTGATGAAGCCCACCGAACATGATAATCTCTTATTCGATGATGGCGCATTTTCGAGGTCGAGGCGATACTTTTGGGCCATTGATTGCCTGTCTGAGTTCGAACTTACCATTACGGACAACATCGCTCAATGGGAGTCGTTCAAAGCTGCCCGAACACCAGCCCTTGAAGCGATGACAGAACATGATCAGCGCCAGTTTACTTTGGCCGAAAGACAGTATCGTGTCCTCCAAAATCAGAGGGAGTCATTCAGACAAAAGCTGGCTTCAACAAAGGCGCTAAGGGATGCCGTATGTTATTCTGCATTACTGCTATACATAAGAGCTAATATATGTTAGCTATTCAATGCGAGTGCCGTAATCGAGAGCAGGGCATCGACAAAATTGGGTGAGAACATCAAGCTGCTCACCTTCGTCAGTATATTCTTCCTTCCGTTAGCGTTTACCACAGTAAGCTCGACCCTCTCCATTGTACAATGCACCTACAGGAGTAGCCAGAGAAGTCCACTCTGCCAGCTGGTCCTGCCCAAACAAAACCAAGTGAACTGCTCTGGAGCGTCAATGATCAATTCTCCATGGACGCACTGATCTACGTCATCATTATTGTGGCCTTGGTAACTTATTTGATTATGTTCAACATTAATAGTCTATCCGATGGGTTTGGCCGGGCATACGAAGTCAAGAAAAAGCACGTGGTACGTGCCATGAAGGGTGACCACAACGGGGCATGGCAGCGGCGGGGTCAACAATTTGAAGTCTTCCGCCCGAAACATGAAAACCCCGAACCTTCTGAGTGGTACATACCTCTCTATGCCTTACTGCATCCCATGGCCATTTTTGGCGTTATTTTTGACAGCGCAACACGGAGAGGTGAGTCTGGAGCTAACAGCGACCGGATGTCAAGATCATCAATATTCGCAGGACTGGCTAGCCTCTTTCGAAAGCAAAAGGCGCGTGTTGAAGAAGAAGGCAAAAACGAAGAGCCTTGGGTAATAGAGTAAGACAAATTTGAGGACTCAATCATTGCATGTGATCTACGTTTAGCTCTGCCTGTGGGATATAGAAGTTGCGCTACGGCTTCACTCAATGCATAGCTCCGACATTCGCATTCTGCCGTCAAAGATGCCATCAGGTTGCAATCAGCCTATCAACACTATCATTGTTCACCGCGCATGCGCAGGGATCCTGTTCGAACGCTTCTGATTTGGAGAGTTGTTGCAACGGCCACTAGCAGTCTAAGCGTGGCGCAGTAGTGAAAGCCTGATTTGCCTGACTGCGCTGCAGCTACTCGAGCACAGAAGTACCGCAGCTTATGGTAGGCAATGACTGATACTTATAATGTTGCTCTTCTTCATCTTCAGCTTTGGTCTTCACACGCTCAGCTCTCATCCTTCCACCATGGATTTGCAGACTGAACCCAGCTTTCCTCCACCAACGTACACATCTGGCAAGGCAACTGACATACCATCCTCCTATTCTGCCGCGCCTGATCTGGAAGCCCAACAAACCCCATGGCCTACCCAGTCTCCGCCAACGTATTTACCAAGATGGCCCGACCAGTCGCAGACCGTACTTGTGACCGTAAAGCACACACAACGGCCCAACCGACCCAACAAGCGTCAACGAAAACCTTGCTCATACTGCGTGCTTCTAGGCCTTCTAGTCGCTGTCATCCTCATCATCGGAGCCATTGCTGAGATGATTGTCCGAGTCAGTACCGGAAATACGATATGGCCAGCCACAACCTCTTGAGGCGCAAAAACCAACGGAACAGCTCACTTCGCTTCTTGCCAACTCTTAAAATCGGGAATCTATTCCCCAGGCCCAGCTTAGTACCGCAAGGCCGAAGGGATCCAGAAAGCCATCCGACTGACTCAGGTGACCACCCATTCCTTGCATTTTCAAGCGCAGACATAGCCTTCCATCGGAAATAAAGGCCATCTACGACCATCTTAGCAAGAGCGTAAACCGCCTCATGTCAGGCGGCCATTCAGCAAAGTTGCCTACGTCCCATCGATCTCCTCTAGTAGGACGTCGAGCCCGCAAGTCCTAGCATAGATAGAAGATCAACATACACAGCTTGATGATCTGTTGAACTATCCAGAAGGTTTTACGATCATCAACTTATAAATAACGACATAAATTATAGACCTACTCACATAAATTTACAACTTAGACTTACTCGAGAAATTTGTATGGACATTCGTTCTTCGTGGCACCGAGGATGGCATTGTCCTATTAGACCCGAGGTTATGATAATCAGTAATCCTTCCATCATCGAGCCAAATAAAACGACCATCTCTGTGCATACATAGCTCATGAACAAAACCCAGGCATTACCCCCCACGATGCGACCTGAACAGGCTCTCCACTCTTGACGCCGATACAGCCTAACGTTCACCAACTAGATCACGTCGAATTCTCAGCACCGTAGCCATGCCGTGGCCCTATATCAATACCCGCAACCCACATCCAACCTTTTTGCTAAACCTCTTCTTCTCCATTAAATCGGCGGATGAGATGCTCTTTGCACCGTCGAGTAGCTAAGGTGTGCGATACTTGCGAAAAAGGGGATAGATGGTACGGTCCCTCTAGGCGGATTTGCCGGAGAATGTACTAATTTCGTTTATAGATCCTCCGAGAAAGGAAGGTTCGGTGGGGATTCGATAGTAAAGAGTGCCTCACGCTGCTCTGAAGGAGTGAGGAGGTGAAATCGGTGAGTTTGATCAGAGGGAAAGAGGTTGATGATGGATTGGGTTATGATAGTGGGTGAAGGGGGGAGGATGTGGTTTACCGGAAGGGAAGGAAAGGGAAGGGAGGCTTTTGGGAGTATGGTAGAGGGGTAGGATAGTGTTTGGGATGGGAGTTGTGGGTAAGGTGGATAGGTTGAGAGCGCTTATCTGGCTCTGGTTTTATGTTAATTGTTTTTGGGGGTGGTAGATGTTGTGCGAGATGGACTGTTGTTGAGACTGCTGGACATTTGGGGATTGAAGTGACAGGGAATAGGTGGGCAGGGGAGTGTGGGGTTTGTAGGGGAAGAAGTGCAGATAGGGTGGAATACTGTACAGTATCTGTGAAGCTTGATGTATGAATTGTGCGAGGCTGCGAAGTAAACTAGGTAGCTGCGAATTAGGCCCTCCTTTACGCAGCCTAATAGTGGTGGCAGGGTGGCGACCAGTCTCTACTCAATCTGAGAACAGTATTGCATAGGTATTGGCCCGTTATGCATCAATATCCCTGCAATTTTCGTATCCTCTTTCATTTCTGCGTTCTACAAGCAACAAATAGTCTTTTCTTACATATATAAGCGAGTCGCAACAATAGTCTCGCACCAACCAGCATACCCAGCATCACTATTCTAGTGTCTTCTATCCTAATCGCTGGCCACCAACAGTGTTATTCCGTTGGATATATTAGCAGCTCGTTGCTCGATGTTAGTTATATCACATCTTCACACCTCGCCACAGATTGAATGTCCATGTGCCCATTCCAGACTTTACTTCCAGTCTCTCATTCTCAGAATTACTCATGGTGGACAAGTAAAGTGTGATAAATAATAATTCAAGCCCTAGAACTAGACGTCTGCCTTCTTATACACGACAGTCGCCGGTACAGCAAGCGCTGACTAATTCGGGATTGCTGAGTCAGATGCCAGCTCAGGACTTTCATGTTGGTTAGGTGTGAACGGCTGTATTGTTGTTACCGTGTAGCTAGCAACTCCAGGCATTCCTGCAGACTTTTCTGGAGGTTGCATCTTGTTTCTATCGCGGAAAACCACATTCAATGGAGGAATAGGACTGCGCACCCATTTGGTCATTCTCACTTTATTGACCATGCATCCTGCTTCACTATCGATGAGGCACCAAGCCTTTTCTGGTCTACGTTGCGAGTTTTGGAATAATACGTGTAGAAAATAAGGAAGTTGTTTGGGCGATCTTGCGACACTGAAGATACCACTTCTTGCATTTCCAGAGTCGGGAGCGGAGGAAAGCGGCATGGATTTGCAATATGGCGTAGGTAGTCGTGATAAGATGTTGGGTAAAGTGGAGAGACATAGTGGAAAAGATTATCGGAATGACGTTCGAAGAAATGGCAAAATGCTGCTCAGAAGAAATGATTGGCATGCATCTTTCGTAGCAGGCTGAAACATCAGAACCAAGACACTCATACCAGGATCGATTGGATGCAACCGAAGCCGAGTCGGGCAAATACTACGCTGAGGAGGCAGTGGAGGTAGACGTGTTGATTCTGAAATACTTAGCCGACTCCGTTGGGTGCAAGGCAAGCGAGCTCTGCTAGACGCGAGTATTGATCCTCGGAAAACTTCGCATTGAAAGAGAACAGAGTATAAGTCATGTATGTTGAGTGAAACACCGCGAACCCTTACTTGAGAACCTGCCAGAATGTTATCTCGGAGGTTTGTGATTTCGTGGTGAAGACTGATAAGCGCTCAAAAGGTGCTTGCTTGGCTCAGGAATCCAGTGCCTTGCGCTAAGAGCCCCAGTGTTTGCGTGCATTGCACCTCATTCACTTGGATCAGACAATAGGTGCGACGTGGCATGATGTATTGAAGATGGTTGGTATGCCTGAGCGCGTCAGCAATATCTGAATGAACCTTGGGAGGTGGAGCTAAGGGCCGTGGCGGCCGACTTGATAGGCTTGGGGCTTGTAGTCTGAGAGAAGATAAACAATATCATGCTAAACCGGCGCAATTCCATCTCTACTGCCATAGTACAGCTGGATGGTTCAAACGCATTGTTTTCGAAAGGCACTAGTGATGCAGGGATAAAGTCCTTGCATCCAACCCACAACATTGGACAAGCTTTTTAAGGTCTGACCCATCAAGGTTGGAAGATCGGCCTCGCAGCTTCGGTGCACGCGCAACGACAGATCGGTAGCGAGATCTCAACTGAAGCTTTGGGGGGCGAAAATGCAGCCGAACACTGCGCCACCCGGTGAAATCAATGCAAGTGAAAAACAACCCATCCATAGGAAAGATCGCACGACCTCGCCGATAAGTAGGAGCGCATGCGTGCTTGTTGACGTTTTCAGCGGTCACGTAAAGTTTTCTGCAATAAGGGCCGAAGCTGTTATTCTGAGAGTCCCATGAATCGCATTCCTGGACGGTACTCATTGACTGCCAAAGCTGTCCAGAAGCTTATCTTTTAATATAACGCGAAGGCAGGTGAAGAACGCAATGTGTTTTCTAGCGAGAAGAAACTGATGTTTGCGTTGAGCATTGCGGACACTGCTGGATCAGAGGTTCTCGGAATGGCCTATCTCCCATTATTAGCACGTTGGATGTGAGAGATGATGACTTTGACGTAGGATGGCTAGCATAGGCTCAAGATCCTCCAAGAGACGACTGAATATCTCATGCTTGATCTACAGTGTGAGTTCCAACGATAATGTCTACACCATAAATCTGATGGGAGCGCTTCCAGATAAAGACCCGATTGGATGCCCGTGATTGTAATGTGCTTGGAGGGATGAAGACGGAATTGAGCCATTTGATGACTGCAGGTATGCATGCAAAGCAGCCTCGATCACTCCTTGTAGCACCTACCAATGCATGAAATCGAGTTCCTCCAATTGGATATGCCAGGACCCTACGAAGGGCCACATTGGAGAGATAATACCTGATTTTGGTGCCCAAGAAGATTACAGTCCTGACGTTGAATTGAAACACGAGTGCTCATGATGGTTGGGAAGACATCACGATAGGCAGGTGGAACTTGAATCACGCTTCCCCTTACTCGACTGTTCGGTCTTGTAAAGCAAGCTGCAAGGATCGTGTGCAGACTCGATCGGTACTGTTCACGGAGCACGATTGTCGTAGTACATATTATTTGTTCGTCATGAGGATCAGTGCATATTCTGTTGGATAACTGATTGGTCGTACCAATTCTGGAGCCTGCAGTGCAAGTTACAGCACTGTCATGGGCCAAGATGGATATTCAAGAGCCGTGACGCGAATGTTGAGTAATCGTAATCGTGATCTGTCATATCCGGTTATCCCGCTGATTCGACTCTTGGGGGGACAGATGGGCAGATGCCGGTGAGCATGTCCGCCCAGGCCGTTTTCCACCAGGGCAGCAGGGCACAGCAGGGACAGCAGGGACCCCTTATGGGGACTCGCTAAGCGGATCGCCGGTCCCTAAAAGCCCCTAAAAGCCCCTAAAAGCTCTCTTAAATTGCGTGTGGGCTGGAATTAGAAGCAGAACCACGGAAACGGTAAAGCTTACGGGGGCGGACGGGGCGCAATAGGCAAGGATTGGCGAATGATCTTCCACTAATGAATGTCTCCCACTTTCCCACGCACGTTGGCGTTCCTTCGTTCATGCGCCAAGTCAGAATGTGCTGGATGACCGTACACCCGTTAACTAGGTCGTCTCTTCACTCTCTTTAGTAGTGTGCATCCTCGTGCATCCGCAGCGGCTCCGCAAATGAAATCCGCCTCCTATCTCTGCCCTTGACAACTCATCTTCAAGTGGCGTGGTTAGGTCTGTTAGAACATGGATAGATTGACTAGATTGACTAGAATGACATGACTTGTTTGGAGATCTCCTCCCAAGTTGCCCCTCGTTGGCCTGACAGCCAAGGAAGCCAACCGCGAAAGGCCAATTATGCTTTGCAACTCTTCAGCTCAGGGCTTGGTTGGCCGCGAAGGCATGCCTTGTTTGGCCAGCCTAACTGCTGGTCAAATCTCGTTTCAAAGCGCCTCTTGCTTCAACCCATTCCCTCTTGTTTCTGTGGCCATGAATTCCCGTATTACGCTTCTGGTCCTGGACGCATAATTCTGACTGACTTGGGGCCCCTAACAGTTTCTTGCATAAGATGCGCTGAGACCCCACGACCCCCCATGTTACTCCCACTCTTCCCCCATGGCCCACCCGTGGTAAATCCCCGTTGTATAGAGACCCTATTAGCAATCATCGACGAGAACTTTTTGACGGTGCCTGACTATCTTGAGGGCGAAAAGCACTGACATCGCCTACCTGCTTTTGTCAACACCAAGCATTGCGCCAATCGATAATCGATAACCATATCGGCGCAGTCGGGCGCGGGGTTCCGTGGGTGCTACAAGAACACATTGAGACAATTACTTCATAGAGAATTGGCCTTACGCACTTCGCCGCCCAGCTGCCACGGGATACAGTCATTGTCAGATCCAGACGCAGTGAAAGTCTGGTGACGTCTCGAATTGAAAGTGTACCGCGTGCTGCAAAATATTTGGAATAGTGAAAAGTGCGGCTATAGGCCATCTTCGGCGGACGTGGTTGTTATTGAGACGAGCTATTTTTTGGGAAGGAGTTGAGGAGGAAGATTTATTGAGGTTGCCCGGATACGCGACAAAAATATACCTCGGGCACTTAGAGGTGAGCCATTATACCTTCCGAAATCTACTGCAGTACGAGAACACTCATAATCACCGACAGAAGCCCCCTTTTATATCTATCTCATGCTGGCCTGCTTTTTCTGTTATGAAAAGATCTTATTGATGTTCACGACTTTTGTACTTCTTACCCACAAAATCTAATACATAATGGCGTCGACCACCCTCATAACCTTCATGCTGTAAGCCCCGGAATCCTTGCCACTACATGGTATACAGCTCACCGTTCCATAGTCAAGCGCCTCTCTCTGTCTACTCTGTCGAGATCCTAGGATCATGGGACAATTTCTCTAAACCGTACCAGCTGCAACGGGACGCACGCACAGGCCCAGGCCACTGGCGAGGATGCCACAGCTTCCAGAACATCACCTGTGATGGTGATACTCTTGATGCGTCTCAAAGCCGTGACGGGGGCTTGAAGATGGGAGGCACTTACTGGTACTACGTGAGTCACGTTTCAGACACGCGGAAAGTCACTTCCGCGCCCCAGCAGCTAATGACCTATTTAGTACTTATTAGACAACGATGTTGAGTACCATGATCCCGCAGAACCTTGTACCAACTCTTGTCCACTCCTGCCCGGTCAAATTGTCAATGTCCTCGATGTTCCAGTGCAAACCAGGGCGCCAAGCCACAATGGGTCATCGACATCCATTGATTCCATTTTGGTGTTTACTCTCGATCCTCAAGACAAATACCTCCCTCCAGGGGTCCGTCGCGCAGCTACGACTTCCGCAATCCAACAACGGAAGGCCAAACTTACTATAACGCCGAAACCAAGATACAGTGTAGCAACCGGCGAGCCAGATAGGGAAGACACTGTTCCACGGACCGGCCAATCAACACTGGAAAGACAGCGCTCACTTTTGTCAGTTTTCCACAAGCTGCGCCAAACCAGATCTGCGGGCTCGAACGCGAAATCTGGCCTGGCGTGGCCTGGTAAGCTTTTCTCACGATCTGGATCTGGATCAAGGGGCGGGCAGTCTGCGACTTCTGAAGATATTCCAGAGGTACCAAAATTGCCCAATGAGCTACTCAACAGTGCTGTGACAGGAAGCGGTGATGCGCTTAATCTACCCATACAAAGACCTGATACGCCACCGCCCATGCCATCTAGAGATGCACCTGTACCAATGGTAGACCGAGTTGAGTCCATGAATCGACCATTTTCTCAAATAGAGGCGATCCAGGGCAAGAGTCGAGAAGACCTAGAGAATCCAAAAGTTCAGGAGGACGGCTATCTCCCCACCACTTCTGTTCCCAAGCTCCCCGATTCGTCTTCAACAAGCACTGATGCTTTATTCGAGAAGCTTAGCGAACAGCTTACACGCTTCGCAGAGTTCACGGCCGTTGCAAAGAGCAGCGTGGCAGGATCTGACCGTCACGGTACATCAAGGGTAGAGAAGGACGTCCAGATAGCCGCCAAGAATGCAACGTTGGAGGAAACTACCACAGCCACTCATGCAACATCCTCCTTGAGCCCGATCAAATGTCCGAATATGTCCGAACACCTTTGCCCAACCACTCATAGCTACGCAACATCCTCATATGCTGCGAGCGACGACCAGTCACCCTACTTTGACTCAAACACGACCCACTCAAATCCAATGTCTCCCCTCCATCTTTCGCAACCGGAAACGCCTGTCTTGAGCGAATTTGGCGACGAGCATTTCTCCATTCGGCGGAACTCGATATCTATCGCGCAGCTTGCTATAAGCGACAGCCACGACTTGGACCAATCACCTCCACGACCACCGTCCCGGGCCGCACCACCCCCGCCAGCAAGCAAGCCTGCGACTGCCTATTCTACTCTGGGTGGATTCCAGGGCTACAGTATTCCAGATTCTGATCATACGTCTGTGCTGACGATACGAAAATTGCCAAGCACTACGCTCAAGCCAGCTGATACGACATCAACCTTCGGCCCCCAAGGCAATAAAAAGGAGCTTGTCGAATCCTGGAACGATGGCTCAGGGCACCGCATGAGCGCTTTATCGGAGCTCGTCGAAGATCTCGGCTATCTCGGCACCGTTATCATATAACGACACATCATCTCCGACACCCCTTTCAACGCTTACTAATTCATGTGTTTACCTTTTGATTACATACTGTACAAATATCACCTCGCTGGGTGCAGTACATAATACTCATCATTGATTCACGATCTGTTCTTGTATGGCCCTGGTTGTCGGCTTTATCAGCGAACATATACCCGAGCCTGCGTGCTCTTGCTCTTTGGGGGGATATGGAGGATCAGGATGGAGATACCTTTGACTTTAAGGTAGGGATGGGGACTATGAAAAGAATACGAACACGGATGTTATTGTGCTTGACTATCCTGTGGATATGTGGCATGGGACACAGGTAATTTAGGTGGCGGCACGTACATATATGTATGCAGTATGTTAAATACCCAACCATACATGAATACTTTCCACATCATACTCTATCTACTCCCCGTGCCACTATAAGAACCTGATACAGATAATCATCACCATCACCGTCGTCCAGACCATGATACATTACTTCCCCCACTATCTGCTCCTCTCCCCCTACCCCCCTACCTACTCCCCTCCCCAGTCTACCCCTCCCATCTCCACAGCCATACCCCACTCCCCACTATCTACCTTACCTCCCACACCCTCCCATCCCAAATATTCCCTTATCTTACATAAATAATTCCCGAAACCCAAATTCGATACTTACCTTATGCGTCAGCCAACCTCTTATTTACAATCCACCCACCCATCCATCAATCACTCCATCAATCCACAAAACACATATACGTATCCAAGACTTGGAAGTCAGTATAGCTACCACCATACCTGCCATGGATCAAAAATCTGAGATGGAGATATTGGAAACGGGGAATTCGTGGGGCTCACATTTTGGGGAAGATATTGATCGGTGTGCTCTTGCGAGGGTGGTTGAAGGGAAGGGAAGGAAAGGAAAGGAAAGGAAAGGGAGGGGGATTGGAGTGTTCGTATAGATCATGTGGGGGGAGTGGGGGTGAATGTGGATGGTTTTGTGGGGTGCGTGGCTGGAAAGGGGGTAGTGGGTAAGCTTGCACGTGTTACTATTTTTGCACTGTGCTTCTTCTTCATTCATGATATTCTCTTCATTTCATGCCTGCTCATCTCATCTATATGAACATACATACATACATAACCATGCATGCATACCTACGTCTCCATCGTCTATGAGTTTCATCTCTCTTCCTTGCCTGAACCCCCCCCCTGTGCCAGCGCTATGCTAAACCCGTTGTTCTAAAAGTGATTCTAAAGCAGAAGTGAAGAAGGGATATGGGTATCGAATGAAATGGGTATCAAGTAAGCTGGCTGGTTTAGAATTGAAAACCGGCTGAGCTCTAGTGTGAAGGGGATCGAACGTGAGTCTATGTTTATGGTTTGATTGTAGTGTAGCTGTGTTGCGTGCACGGTGCTGCTCCGGACGCCTGGCGAAATTGGGTGGTGTTGACGAGGGTTATGTTGTATGCTGAGGTGTTGTTGGTGATGGGATGAGGTTAATGGGTGGAAATTGGTGGTTGTGATTGGGGAGTCGTGACTCGGGGGCTGTTCGTGTTGAAGAAACGGCAATCAAAGCCTTGTAGTTGGGGATCGAGGAGCAAAGATCTGTTAAGAATGTGGATAGATGAATTTGCAGTAAACAAGCAGCCGGTCCAGCAAAGCATCTGGTGTGTCGGAAGGAAAATATCGTTCGGTTGAGCTCGGTCGAACTAGGAGTTTAAAAGAACCGCATGAGTCCAGGAGAACCAATAGATAAACGTCAGCCGTTAGATCCCCAGGTCCTAGAAAGTGCTCCAATTCCAATCCCTGGTCAAACTCTGTGCAATGCTCCCTTTGTGTCCCTCCGGACTCTTAGCACTCCCTTTATTGATGGGTCTGCTAGACGTCCTTGCAACCTCCCCACCATCTTCTTCTCCTTCTGCCTGCGCCATCTCCCTCCTCTCCTCCGCCCACCGCCCATACTCCCCCCAACAATGCCCGCAAGCCCGCTCAATTAACCCGTCTGGATGGAATTCTGCGTTCTGATCAAGCGGGATTGTCCATTCGGAATGCTCGGCGCAGAAAACGTTTCCGCAATGCCGGCAATGATGCCGTCGCTCGAATAGACCGAAATGTTTCTGGCATACTGGCGCATCGCAGATTGTCGCGTTGGCGTCGGGTTTCCAGTGTTTACGTGTTGGTGGGCCGGTAACTTCTGGGAGATCTGTCGTGGGAATCGGGAGAGGTTGAGCTTCGTCCTCGGTAAGTTTCCCAAGGGCATTTTGAAGAGCGCTGCTGTTTGTTGTGGACCGCTTGCTTGTTGGTCGATTTTCTGCGTTCTCTAAGCTATCGGTGCTGCCGTGGATGGAGCGAGGAGGAGTGAGCGGGGAAGGACGGTGCGGTCGTTCGGTTGGGCGCAACGCGGCGGGCACGTACATGGGAGATTTTGGTGGGCGTAGTTGGCGATTCGCGAGTGGAAGATTGGGGAAGGTACTAGGATTTGGAGGAGAGACGGGAGAGATGTTCGTAGGGGTTTGTGGTGTCTGAGAAGAGGCATCCATTGGTGGAAAACCTGTTGAGTTTTGCCGGGGAAATTGGGAAGAAGATTGCTGTGGATGTTGTGGAAGATTTGGAGGATATTGAGGTGTGAATTGTTGGTGTGGCTGCGAATTTGGTGGTGTTGTATATGCTTGACTGGGTCGAGCAGTCAGGAAGCTCGTTGGTTGGGTTGTTGCCATCGCGGATGGACCCCCGCTTTATGGAGTGAATTGGAGAAGTGAAAATAATATGTGTGAATTCGAGGGGGGTGGAGGATTTGAGTATGTTTGGTGTGTGCTGTGGTGGAATTGTTTTTTGTAATGATGGTGGGAGGCTCGGAGATAATCTTGCATAAGAGAGGGTACAAAGATAGTGATCCCAGCAGCTTTCCACGTGCCCGGTAAAGTAGCGACAGGGCTATGAGAGGCTGGAAGGGGCCATTGAGGATCCACTTGTGCTGCAAGGAGTAACCAGAAGGAAGAGATAGGCGTAAATGGCGGTGTATGCACACTGGGAGCCGTGAACTCTGGGAGGTGAGGGGTGGTGTTGTTGTTGTTGTTGTTACTTAGGTGTGCGGGATGATGCTTTAGTTATCGTGGGTTGGCAAATGACGTTACATAGCTCAACAAAATGCGCCAGGGCGGACTGCAATCAAGACGTGGAAAAAGTAGTTATATGAAGAGAAAGTGACGATGAAATAAGTGACAGGCAGGCTATATTTACAGTACCCAGCAGAATGGAGAAAGGGAAGGGGGAAATTAATAGTATGGGGATCCCAGGACATAGTTCCACAGGCAAGATGCAGAAGGTTGGTAGCTTTCCCCATCGATCACCAAGAGTCTCCCGACTCGTTCCCCAAATGCATCAACAGCCATCCGCGGCGCCGGGTCCATCCCTAGCCACTCCTCACCATCCCTAGCCATAAACCCTCCCTAACTGTCCCCTAAGCCTAAAACCCGCAGCCTAGAACCACCCTAAAGCTCCTTCCAAGACGTGCCTAACAGGTGCCCAAGATAAGTACCGGGCCCAAACCACTTGCTGATTGGCCATCATCCCTTAGGCCATACTATGGGTAGAATGGGCGTGGAAGCCCACGAAAGGGAATCAGGTAAGGTGTCGCTATGAGATCACTCCTGTCACGGCAAAAGGGTTTACGAGTACAGCGGTATTGGCGCAATTGCGATCCTCAGTTGCATGAGGCAGTTGTCACAAGGCTCGATTAGGATCGTTGACGTCGACATTTCGGGTTATGCGACAGCCCAACCGACTCGCTGGAGTAGGTAACGTTTGGGCACTTTGGGCTCAGAAAGTAACTGTGGGAAAAGGGGATGGGGAGGGTCATATCACCATCACCATATCAATTTTCGTATATATTTTCTGACAGACAAAGTGCCGATGCAGGGACTTATCGTGGCGTGTCGCATAGATAAGTAATCCCTGTTGCTGTCTAGTGCAATCGCTGTCATGAAACGGTCGGCGATCAAGCTTCATGCCCATTGCCAAAAGTACTTTAGTTGGTCTACTACTCTTAAAAAAACAACTCCCTCAATCCGGGGAGCTCGGAAGCCTGCTGCCGGTATGTAACCCTCTTGAGTACACTATATTAAAAAGCATGGTCCTGCATTTTGCCGCCGTCAATATTATCAAAGACGAGGCCGAGATGCGGAGACGCTTCTACTAAACTTCTATGCTTGCTTACGGCATCATGGTCTAGGCTCAGGTGTAAGGAAAATAGCTGCGCTATGATATCTCTTGGCTCTGCACACCTCTTAGCAACCTCTGACATCAAACTGCTCTACGGATCGGGCCCCAACCTCATCTCCTCCATCGCAAGCTTTCCAATTTCCAATTCACGCATAACTATGCCTACATTCGCGCTATTATCACCGGCATCCAGCATCTAATCAATCTCCCCCTAGCCGACGATCATCATGCCCAATGTCTCTCCAACCGATGGCTCCTGGCGCCACACCCTCGGATCTCCCTCCTACCCAGTCGAGCCAGATCGCTACCACCTTTACGGTGAGCTCAGACGTTGTCTTTGCCAGAAACGGCATCTTTGTCAAACATGGGGTGGCTAATAATCAATGCGCAAGTCGGACTCTTTTGCCCCTTCGCCCACCGCGTCATCATCACGCGCGAACTCAAAGGCCTTCAACCCTTCCTTCCTATGAGCATTGTCAAACCATACCCGAAAGAGGACGGTGGCTGGCGATTCCCTACCACCGATGATGAATACCCTGGAAGCACGATCGATCACCTCTTCCACTCTAAATTTCTACACGAGGTCTACTTCAAGAGCAATAGCCAGTACAAGGGAAAGTATTCTGTTCCGGTCCTATGGGACAAGAAGACCAATCAAATCGTTAATAATGAAAGCGAGGATATAATGCGAATGTTTGATACAGCATATAGCGACCAACTCCCAGAAGATGATCCACGCCGGAAGCTCAACTTCTACCCGCCAGAATTGAAGCACCAAATCGATGAAATCAACAGCTGGATGTCACCTGGTCTCAATACGGGTGTTTACAAAGCAGGCTTCGCACCCACGCAGGAAGCCTATGACTCTGCTGCCGTCGTGGTCTTTGAAAGCCTTGACCGCCTTGAGAAGATCCTAAAAGAACAGAACAGTATTTTCATCATCCCAGGCACTCCGCATCCAACCGAAGTGGACATCAAACTCTACACGACTCTTGTCCGCTTCGATACCATATACCAACAACACTTCAAGCTTATGTTGAAGAGTATACGACACAATTACCCATCACTAAATCGTTGGCTGAAGAACTTCTACTGGAATGTTCCGGGCATCAAGGCGACGA
Organism: Cladonia macilenta KoLRI003786; assembly: GCA_000444155.1. Lineage (NCBI taxonomy): Eukaryota > Fungi > Ascomycota > Lecanoromycetes > Lecanorales > Cladoniaceae > Cladonia > Cladonia macilenta. The sequence continues at coordinate 250,277 of KE598561.1, forward strand.
CGAACTTCAAACATATCAAAGAAAATTACAGCAAGTCACACTTGGATATCAACCCAAAGACTATTACACCACTTGGACCGGAGCCCGAGGTAGAACCCTGGACGGATGAGGATGAACGCTGGAAGAGGGGAGTGGTGGGGGACAAGCCACAAAGTAGTGAGTGAGTGAGTGCTTTGCCATTTTAATAGGGATATGTGTACGCGAACCTATTGGTACGAAAACAGTGACTTCGATAGACCGACGTGTCCGCAAGGAGCGCTGATGCTGGAGAATACGGCATAGGTCATGGCTTGGGTATTACCATCTACCCATCTACTGCATCGAAAGGCCTATGCCAGATCATGATGGGGTTCTAATTCACACGACAGGAGAAATTCCGTGCTTCGGGCCTGCCAGACCTCAATTTTTGACGATTGATGTCTGTTGTTGAGGTATTTCGCGTTGCTTGAGCATCCTCAGGGACTGTGCGGCCCTCGGGAAAGGCTTGGGAAAGCCGAAAACGGCACTGCTAACTGTAATCTGGTATTGTTTGTCATTATTCAGCTGTTATGCAAGATGTAGAGGTGGTTTATTACGATCTCTCTATTCGCATAACATCTACATCTAGACGCTATGGCTTAGGGCAATAATTGCAGAGCCGTAATTCCACAGATTGTAAAGCTGCAGGCCGACATGTGTTTCGTCATCTTCAATAAGCCGTACCGAAGTCGCATAGTGTCAATAGCACTGCTGATAACCCGATATTGCAATGTAAGCGGCAAATGTTTGAGGACCAATAAGAAAGTGCCAAGTATTTCTTAGCGCGGGGCACACAAGCAGCGGAGAGCCACCCTCTTAGCCAAAACCTGTCTGATCGACTTGGCTATCGTACACCAGATAGAAAGAAAATTGTTGGAGGGTCTGGGTTTTCATGGTCGAAGAGCTGCGATGACACCAACAAGGCTTCTTGTGTCATCTTTGCGTCTAGATACGATCAGTGTATCTGCCTTCCACTGATCAAAGGCCACAAGATGGATGGCCTAAGTGCTGCGGCGAGTCTCATGGCAATCGTGCAACTTTCAGCTCAGGTCTTCTCTTTGTGTCAAGAGTACTATATTGGTGTCAAGCAGTCTCGCGACGAGATCCGGCGTCTCAGCAATGAAGTGTTAGCCATACACGAGATCATTGAGAAGATATCTGACTTACTTGATGGCCCTGATGCAGCTAAATTTGCAACACTGGCACTATTGGACAAGAAGAATGGCCCTGCTCGGCAATGTGCTGCTCAATTGCAAGAGATCAAGATGCAATTGGATCCCCATGAAGGTATGAGGAAGCTAGGGTGGAGAGCTTTGAAGTGGCCCTTGAAGAGTGATAATGTGAATAAAATGGTGCTTGCCCTTGAGAGATACAAGTCAACTTTCTCGTTAGCTTTGACGACAGACCAAGCGTAAGCGTCGAATCATTCATTGTGGCTGGGATGCAACTCACATGTTACAGCAACCTGAGCATCGATATAGACACTGGCATCAAAGCTTTGAGAGAAGACTTTGCCAACGCTCGAATTGACGAAGGTATAGACCGGCAACAACAAGGGGAAGAACGCCTCAAGAAAGAGATAATACGCTGGCTTTCGACTACAGATCCATCTGCTCACCACGCTGAACAACGTAGGAAGTATCAGCCAACCACCGGTCGCTGGCTACTCGATAGTAAAGATTTGGCAGACTGGAGCTCAAGTCCAAACTCCTTCATGTGGTTGCATGGCACTGGTAGGGTGCTCCATATATAATGTGAGTAGAAAGCTCTGACTCTTCGATAGCGGGCTGTGGCAAGACCGTCCTTAGGTGATTCGCACCATCTATCTCAAAAGGACTTTTATAATGAATTCCAGCTCTACTATCATTGATCACCTCCAAGCAAATTGTCTGGAAGACAGCCATTCCGCTCTCGCTTATTACTATTTCGATTTCAATGAATCCACAAAACAGAAGGTTGCTAGCTTCCTGTCGTCCGTCATCGCGCAGATCTGTTTCCAATGCGACGTACTGCAAGATGGAGTCAGAATGCTCTACCAGAGATGCAACGATGGAAATCAAACGCCAACCTGGAAGGACCTGCTGGCTGCCTTGAAGGGGAGTCTGGAAGGATTCGGAGACGTGTTCATAATTGTTGACGCAGTGGATGAATGTCCCAAGGACAACAATGAACGCGAAGACCTCCTAAGAACTCTCAAATGCATACACGGGTGGGCGAACTCAAACCTGCACTTACTCACCACGAGCAGGCGGGAAACAGATATCGAATCAGTCCTAGCTCCGCTGTTATGTTTGCCTGCGATCTCGATAAGAAGTGCCCAGGTCGATGCAGATATCAAAGTATATGTGAAAAGCGAATTAGAAATAATAAGCAAAGAAAAAAGATGGCCTAGTGATCTAGCAATTGAAGTTGAAGAGACAATTCTGCGTGGCGCGACTGGCATGTAAGCTTTTGCACCCGTCTATGGAGACATGGGGTTTTTACTAGCTTATAGGTTCCGTTGGGTCGTCTGCCAATTGCAGGCATTGAAGTCATGCCTGAAACCAAGCCTCGTGCGGAAGAAGTTGAACTCATTGCCCAAAGATCTTGAAGAAACATATGCTCGCATTCTTACCGAGATTCCAGAGGATTACCGCGAGGATGCACTGACCGCTTTGAAGTGGCTGACATTCTCGGAACGGCCTCTCATGCTTGATGAGCTAGTGGAGGCGCTTTTGTTGTCGCCCAGTAGACAGCCCGCCTACAATCCAGAGAACCGCCTTTCTGACCCCTATGACATTATGCAAATCCTGCCAGGTTTAATTTCTATATCCACTAATACCAAGTTAAGCAAAGAAGAAATTCGACTCGCACACTTTTCCGTGAAAGAATACTTAATGAGTGAGAAGATACGGCGTGAACCGACTTCGTATTTCGCAACTGACCTTGTCGCTGCTAACCAATTCCTCGCTGAAGCATGCTTGGCATATATACTCCACTATACTACAGCCAAGGAGCGCACAAAATCCACAGAAGACCTACATTCGTTCCCACTCCTCTACTATGCTTGCCGCTACTGGTATGTCCATATGAAGGTGATAATGGACGAAGGACAGCTTGTATCAGATTCGCGAGCATCAACCAGTCTACTATCTATGCAGCTTCTTCAATCGGATTCGGCGAGGCGAAGTTGGCTCATGGTACACCGACCAGACATGATCAAGAAGAAGCCATTTCCCAGCTATATCCATGCTAACGACTTCGGCTCTGCCCTCTACTATACGGCTTACCTCGGCTTTACAGACGTAGTCAAAGGCTTGATTGATCATGAACCACCATGCAACAGAGCCCAAATTGTGAATACTCTAGGTGGTTGCTATGGCCTACCGCTTTGCGCAGCAGCTGCAATTGGCCATGTCGACATTTGTCGGATTCTTATTCAGAATGGTGCGAACATCGAGAAGGAGGGTTCAGATTTTAAGCATCGGGGCACAGGCACAGCATTGGGCCTCGCTGCTCGATTTGGTCGCATTACCACTGTGAAAATGCTGCTAGAGAATGGTGCGAATGTCGAAGGCAACAGTAGCTTTTATCATGGTCCAGCTATCTGTGCCGCTGCTTATAATGGGCACGAGCACATGGTTCGACTGCTTCTCGAGAATGGTGCAAATGTTGATGGGCAAGGCCCGGATGGCAAGACCTCCTTGCACAGTGCGGCTCGTGGTGGCCATCTTGGTGTTGTCAAAGTTCTGCTCGAGCACAATGCTGATATTGAAGCGCGGAATAGATACGAGGAGACACCCTTAATTCGCGCTGCCATCAATGACCAAGCCGAGATGGTAGAGTTCCTCATCGACCATGGTGCAAATATCGAAGCCGAAGATCACCAGGGTTTCACTGCTTTACACCGCACCGTAAGGCACGGCAGAAGTGCTGCTTTTGCGATGCTCCTCGAAAAGGGCGCACATTTAGGAACCAGGGGCGGGAACGGCAAGACTCTACTACACAGTGTCGTGACTGAGGACCGCATAGACATGCTCCGTATACTTTTGGGCTCAGGTGTAGACCTCGAACCGCAAGACCATGAAGGCTTGACTCCTTTGCATGATGCGGCATCATATGGCAAAGAGAGCGCCGTTCTTCTGCTTCTTGACAAGGGCGCAAATCTGCAGTCAAAAGACAAACATAATGAGACACCCTTGCACAAGGCAGCCTGGGAGGGTAATGTGAATGCAATGCGTGCCCTCATCAACAGGGGAGCAGACTTGGAAGCTGAAGATGAACTACGTCAAACGCCCTTACATATGGCGGTCCAGGGTGGAAAAGAGAATGCAGTACGGCTGCTCCTTAGTCTTGGTGTCGATATCGAAGCACCCAATACGGAAGGCGAGACCCCGTTGTTCGCGGCGATTTACACCAACAAAAAATCAAAGAATATTGTTCAATTACTCCTTGACAACGGCGTGAGAATAGAAGCGAGGTCCACGGGTTCTGTTGAGGGTTGGACAGTGTTGCACTGTGCAGCTATTGTAGACAGCGTCAAACTAGTCCGGATGATTCTAGACAGGGGAGTAGATGTCAATGTGACAGATGCGAGTGGGTTGACGCCTATGGGGGTGGTAGCGGCCAGGGGCCTCAAGAACACTGACGCAATGGAGGAGTTGAAACGAAATGGAGGAGTACTCTAAGACATTCCTTAGCTGGTTGGAAGGGAACTATACCCTCGTAGCTAAATGTGCCTTTTCTGTATATGGCACGCGCCGTCTACACTGCAGCACCGCCGCGATGACGAGCGAGTAGTCAGCAATATATGGAGGCGGCTCAGCAGGGAACCTGCAGGGCGCTGGGCCGCGCTATGCCCCTTAAAATAGGAACTGGCTTTGCCTCGTGGGAGACCAAGTCAGACATGTCCAATGCCTTCCCATAGGGTGCGCTTCATTCTCAGCATTCTCCTGCCCCTACGCTATAAAGGTTCGACCTGGCCAATCAGATTGGAACATCGATCTCCTCGCCCTGTTACTTGTAAAGGTCGGCTAAAGTGCGGAGATAGTTTCCTGCAACCCGTTACTGCGTTGCCTTGTCATACCACAGCATCATTTCAGCTACTTCATGCAAGACAGTGATTTCAATTCTATGACATCGTTTCGTCTCCACAGCCATCAGCTATGTGTTTATGCTATTCCGGCAGATCGAATTGATGATGAATTAGGTAATGGCCCTCCGCCCGTGAAAGGTAGAGCTGTAGGGCGGTGGCATGGGTCTGAGGATGCACTGCCGTTCTTCACGGCCATGTCAGAAGTGCTCATCGTTCGGGAGGGCACACGTATCCTTCCCCGCTGTCATTTCCATGGCCAAACACCTTTCGTTGAGTATCATATTCGAATTCATACTATGACTCTCGACTCTTCCTTTTCATATACCTTTTGAACCTGGTCGCGATGGCTGCTGCTGAGACAATGGAAACGGCGTCGAGATACTCGCTAGTGAGCGATCTGTCTGGAAATACTCTGTCGCGTTCAACGACGGTAAATTCATTGCACGATTCGGATCTCATACGAGAATCTTCAACATCGCCGCTTCAAGGACCTCCAAACCCAGCAACGGGCCCTTGTCAGCCCGAAGGTCCACTACAAGATTTGAACTTTGACTTACCAAGCGCAATTACCAGCATCGACCAACCCGTAGCTCTTTCTGGTCACCAAGATCAAAGAGCTAGTCATCATGTCTTTGACTCAGAAGGTCAACATCATGTCCTGAGCTGTTCCTATTGCCTGGAAAATTCAAGTCCTGAGACGCATGTTCACCACGAGACGAAGGCAAACCAACAAGCGGGAATGGAAAGGCAGCGGTCTCCCCAAAGGAACAGGATTTGTGGCCTCCTATTATCCCAGATACTCATGGCGCGGCGCAACAAGTCTAAATACCATCCTAATTTCAAGTTAAGAGGAGTTAGACGCCACAGGTCAGCCCTTTGTTTCATTACGGTTTATAGCATCCTCACTGTCGCGATCTGGACGATCACTTGCGTACTATCCTACAGACCTATCTCGTTTGCGACCTACTACGATGAGACCGGGCGGTTCAGTGATGAACAGTACAGAGAGAACGACCGGTGGCGGAAATTTGCAAAAGTAATGCCGTCGTTATTGGGCACAATCAGCATACCTGTCACGTCTATCATTTGCGCCAAAGCAGCTGAAGTATATGCTCGCAGGTGCTCAAAGAAAAGCATCACAGGAGTGACCATTGAACAGAGGGTAGCGTCGGACAAAAGCTTGCTTGATAATGGAATGTTAAGAGGTTTGCGAAGATCAAGCTCGGACCGGGGCATGTCGAGCGCTCTTCTATTCTCATTGGCCCTCTTTTGTGGTCTCGGTAAGTGACACGATCCTCTGTCTATCAAATGAATGCTAAGAAAGCTACAGCAATCATGATATGGGGTCTACAAGCAGGCTTCGTAGATACTGTCCCGATTAGAGTGTTCACCTCTGCGGATGCTACAGCGTTGCCTTCTGGCGCCGCTATCCCCGTGGGATCCACCTTGTTCAACATCAATTCTACTGCCGATGAAGCAACTATTCCAAGGAGCTTTGTTGACCTACAGGACCATCTATGGCCTATGAATTCCAGCCAGCGTTTTCCAATCGACTTGCAAGCGCTCTACAATCAAAGCAATAATACCTCAGTCCCACAGTTCTTCACAACGTCAATACCAGTTGGCACAGATACAGGCGTTTTGCGAGCCGTTGTGCCGAGGCTAAACTCCTCTTTGAGCTGTGAATCCATTCTATACAGTGGTTTGCCGTCTAGCTGCTTTGGAGACGAATCAGAGAGTTCGATCCCTTTGGCAAAACATGCTGTTCGAGTATGCGTAACAGGTAACTTTACTTTGTCGAACTTTACTTTGTCGAACTTTACTTTGTCCGCTGGGCGGGATATCTTCGAAGACTATTGGTTCAACGTCCAAGTGAATGACAGCACAAAGGCCTCTTCAGCAGCCTCTGCCAATGATTCTCCCGTCCAAATGGATCAAGGGCAAGACTTCAGCCAGCATTGTCAGCAAAACACAACCTTAACCTATTTCGAACCACCCAATCACTGGAACAATCACACCGTACGAGACATCACCAACATCAGCGCAACCGCCACACAATACCAAACCGGGCCCAATGTTCCACCCCAGCCTCCAACCTTCAACGCACAGTTCCCCACCCCAGGCCCCCTGCTCACATCCATTTTCGCGCTCTTTGGCAACATCACCCTCATTAACACCGCCACCACCACGGACTCCAACCCTCTGACCTGCTTCCAACTCTGGCGCCCTTCCACCAGCGTCATCTCCTCGCTCGCCACCGCTCTCAATCTCTCACACCCAATACCCCCACAATTCCACTGCACAGACGCAACGCTATCGGCCTATCTCTCTAGCTGGCTCCAAGCCCTCGCGAACCCAAATACCCTCACTTCCGCCCTCACCATTAACTATTTATATCTCAGTAAAGCTATGTTGGAGCCCTCCTCCCACAGTACTACAGGCAACAATGCGACAATCTTCACGAGCCCGGGCCTGGAGATTCGGAAGGTGCATATTCCGTTTGCGGCTATGGTGGTTATCAGTGTTCTTATCTTGATACAACTGGGGGGTTTGTGGGGGTTGGCTGTTTATGCTGATTATCACCGTACGGGAATGGGAAGGGGAGATGACGAACGATGATGGTGATGGTGATGTGGTGAGGGTGCAGGGGAAAGAGGTGGTGACGGGGGGATTAGAAAGGGAAGAGAGGAAGAAAGATCATGGGCAGTTGGCGCTATGGGTTATAGGGAAATGCTTTGCGGGTGTTAGCGGTGTTTATGGAATGTACTATACGAGCAATATCGGTATGATTTACGACGGGATTTTGTTTCCATCATGTAGGCGTTGGTTGGTCCAGTTGGGAAATCTCCTATGAAATACCCTCCAAATCTCTCAAACAACGCTACCTATGCCACCACGACTCCATTTAAAGCAAGCAAGCAATCCTTTATCTCAGTAACACACTACTACCTACCATATCAGCTACCCTTCAATGCAGACACCAGCTCACCTATCCCCCTTCCTTACCCACCCCGCCCCCACTTCCTCCCTTCCCCCCCCACCCCCATCAACTCCCCTTCCTCGCCTTTCCCCAACTCCCATAACATTCCCTCTCCCCTTCCAATCCTCAACCCCAGCACCTTCCCCTACCTAAACCTCCTCTCCCTCTCTCTAGATCACCGAATCAGCTCATACCCTATCTCAACCCGCTTGAATTGATATGGATCTCATTCGGCGTACAAGTGTTTAGGTTGAGGGAGAAGAGTTTGTTGGTGCTGTGTGATAGTGAGGGATGGGGTGGACTTTGGGTGTGGGTGTGGGTATGGGTATGGGGGGTGGCTGGGGTGGGAGTTCTAGGGGGATGAGTAGGCTGGGGTGTGGTGGGGGGTGAGCGTGGTTGGTGTTAGGGGCTGGCTCTAGGGATGTAGCTCGGCGCCTAGGCGGCAAGCTCTAGGGCATTCGTAGGGGGTGTGCTAGGGGGTGCGGTGTTAGCCTGTACGGCTAGGTGTCTAGCGTGGACGAATTTTATTCTAGGGCACGCGTACTGTCGCAATCCCTTTTCTCGAGATTTTGAGCAATCACGCTCTACCAGTAGAGTCTGGTAGTGGACGTTCTACGACTGAATATCATCAGTAGTTTTTCGAGTATCTGCGCAATGCCTCAAAGCGAGGTTAGGCCTATGCCTCTATCCAGGCATTCGGATTTGTACATGGACTCGACTGACGAGTCGAAGGCACTCGGAGATAGCTCGCCTCTGGGCATATCAACCCTCTTCAGGAGTCTAGGCGGATGGGGAACTGTTAGGTTGCTTACTTTTTCCCTTGAAGAGTGCTAGGCTGACGCGTTGTGCTACCAGTGGGCCCGGCATGTTGTAAGCATCGTGTCCCCGCTTCTCGAGCAGGCTCCATTGAAGCGAGGAAACTCACCGGCTCTTTCAGCATGGTGCGCACACTAGCTGTTGGTAGTGCTTCTGGGTGCGTGTTTGGTTGTTTGGCCTGTATCACTGGCAAAGATTTGCTGAAGCCAGTTGGCATATCAGGGTAGACTGAAGACTCATCCTGTTTATCCCAACACTTGGTCCTTACGCGTTGCAGGCTGTAGGAGGTGTCGCAGGGGCCATTCTTGGTACACTTAGTAAGTTGATCTTACCGTGAGTTTAGAGAAAGCTGAACCGCCGCTTCCAAGTGTTCGGGACTGGCGCCCTTCCCTTCGTATTCGGTGCATCAATCTGCTTTGCTGGCGGCATGATGGCCTACTATCGCTCCTGTCTTGCACAAGCTTTTCTTGCACTAGAGAAGCATCCACGGCTGCTGCTTCTACACCTGGACCTGAACTATCCCGTATATAGGTGGAACCAGAAACGCATAGGCACAATATTGGAGGGCAGAGATAGAGGGTGGGTCGAGGATGGCATGCTGATAAGTTCTTGGCAAACAGCTGGCCCAGCACTTGATGTGAATATGCTTCTGATAAGGCTCTAGATTCGGGGTGCTGGCTAACCCGGAGTAGGAAATTCATGCTCAAAGAGAAGGTGCCATTGTGGCGAGTATTGTGCAAGAAGACTAATCACCTGGTATATATAATAAAGAATGACGAGGGACAGCCGTGGTGGGTATTATTTTTGGCAACCCCACCTCGTTAGCCAAGGCTTTTCTGAATGTTCTCCTCTATATTCCTCTTTGCCAGTTTTTCCCCCTAAGTTACATTTCTCGTTCACGTCTCTGATGTACTTTGAACGGAAAATGCAGCCGTACAAATGGGACTTTCTCTTGAGCCTTGTTCTCGCTTTTTGTTCACTACTACTATTATCCAAGTTTAGTGGCCTTAGTCTGTTTTGCGCTAGCTTAGCGAAGGTCTGAACGTCTACTAGGGGAAGATATGTATGTCCCTTTCGTTGAATGCGCAGGGGGGTGTTTTACCCCACCATGCATGCTCCTATGCCAACCGGGCGGTGGCTCCCGCATTTGCGGTGAGGCGACCAATAAACGCGACTTCTACCCAAGTAAGGCACCCGTCAGCCTGACCATTTTTCCTCCCTCGAGGCACCTCACCTCCACTATAAAACCCCACGGGATCATGAAGGATCGCTCTGATCCATCCCTTGGACCACTATATTAACCCACTACCCTTGCGGTAAAAGAGTCCTACCATATTCGGGCCTCATCATGGACAAAATCTCACGATCCCTTCATGCAAGGCGGATTCACGAAGATACTTGGGAATTATGGCGCGAAGATCTGTTCAGGCTCTATCTGGAAGATGGCATGCTGCGTAGAGACATAGTCAAGAAGATGGCCGTGGAGCATCAATTTGTTGTTACGTAAGAACTGATGGTCTTCGTTTTGAAATGAAGAGGTGTTATTACAGGCTAACCGATAGAGAAGCGAAAAGCAATTGAAGCATCATTTTCGACAATGGGGAATCAATAAGCACATCGGCGCGCAGGACATGGCAATAATGGGATACATGCTACAGAATCACCAAATGCCTGGTGTCGACGTTAGAATTCTGTATAAGGACCAGAATATCGGCAAAGAGAGGATTGAGCGAGCCTGCAGACGCCGGAAGATTGATTTACCTTTTGATATCGGTAGGCCAAATTGCCCGTTGGCTCGATCCAGATTGTTGATCGTATTCACAGTTCAGCCAGCGCACATTGAGGTCCAAGTAATACCTGTTCCAACAGTCGACGTAGGCTCCCCAACGACAACGTTATTAGAAATAAGCGGACTACTAGCGACATCGAGAGGCAACCGTACAAGAAGCCCTCGTACAGCAAAGCCCAAGATGATGACAATCGCATCAACAGTCCAGATCTAGGGCCCATCATTCTCGAAAGTGGAGACCCTAAATCACTCATATTGCCACTAGAGCTATGCAAATCACAACTCATTAAGTCTTTAGACCACCCAATGTTTCAAAGGACGGTCATTGGGGAGCTAGTAACGGTCCGTTTGATAAAGCTCCTTCAGAGCCGATTGCTGCTAAGCGCAATGGATGAACTGCTTTGCTGGGCCTATGAAACGGTGGCAAGAAGCTCTCGTCAAGCATTAGGGATCTCGCATGATTTGGGTGTTTACTCTGCTCCTGTGAAAGAGCCAGGTGACAGTTGTGGAACAACATCTTGTGTGGCTTCTGAGATGCGAAAAAGACCGGGCCGCATCTTTGCGGCGAGCAACTTCTAGAATTCATTTGCTGGTTGATTCCTCAACAGGGACTATAAGCGTGGGATACAGCGGCGTGTCCGAGACCAATCCAAGTACGACTACGTCTGAGCAACTATTAGCCCTTGCCATCGCCTTCATGCCTAGATCCAAAGACCGTACTGTTGGTATCTCGATTATGTTCAGCGAGATCCGGGCTACTATGGGTGCACAGAAAATCTGTCCATGTATACGTACCTTCAACGTGATTCCGAAAGACTCCGCAATCATCAACAGCGTCATGCACAACAAGCTTGAAGAAGTACGAAGCCTTTTCGCCTCGGGCGAAGCCTCGCCTCTTGACGTAGACCCCGATGGGTTCTCGTTATTATCGGTACATTATCAATATGAGAATTTCAGATGTGGATGTGCTGATAGATCATTCAGTATGCTATGTACAATGGATGCTCTCCGGTGTTCTTGACACTTTTGGCTGGTGGAGCAGGGACACAAAACTGTAACCAGTCAGTCTATCCTTTATCGATCAATGTCGATACTCCCTTGTAGCTAATCTTCTCTAGTTACGTTAGCACACTCGATATTGTATGGGCCATCTGGTTCAGATACATGGACCACATATCTCATATTCCAAACCATTCCTTCATCTCGATAAAGCCTCTTGAAGACTTCGACCAATGCGTCCAAATGACGCACGCTGCGTTAAGTCAAGGTTGTGATATAGAAGAGGCTGTTTCCTACAATGCACACAGAGCAAATGCATTATTCGAAGTTAATGAGAGCTTCTCCACCAACACCGTGGCGACTATGAAAGCACTTGATTACCTGATAGAGATTGGCTATGATCTTGAGAAGCAGGACGATGTAGAGGGTCTAACCCCACTGTTGCACGCCGTAGTGGCCTACAGGCCACGGTCCATCAATTGCATCAAAACATACATTGAGCGAGGAGCTGATATACATGTGAAGAATCTGAAGGGTCAAGGTGCTTTACATTGTGCTTTGACCGGACCCCACAGTCTCCGTGAATGGAAAGGCATTCATGCCGAAGTCCGTGCGGAAGGCGATATCTTCGACGATGAGTGGTATCTTAGAGGAGTCTACCACACCGATGAGGACGAGCCAGCCGACGATTACAATTCCAAAGAGAGCGCAGGATTCGTACCACATCATCCCTGGAACAATCAAGGTATGCCGTCCTGGATGGACACAGTACAAGAGAGTTCGTGGCCTGAACCATCCTACACGCCTGGAGACCTCCATGACGTGTTCCCCACGAATAATTTATTCTACGGCGATATGGTGGCGCCATACTTCCCTATCAGCTCCTCACCTGATCATTATAACGCTGACCATGCGTCTACTCCAGAAGATGATGTGCTCGAATATATCATCTCCAGAGATTATGAGGGAACTCGGCACATCATTCGAAACCCTATCAGGGTCCTCAAACTCCGGCTGAGGTACATGTTGCTGATGTTGCTGGAAGCTGGATGTGACCCGAACGGACTTGATGACGAAGGGAAGTTCCCAAACGACTACTCGCAAAGGAATGATTTGTTACCACAGTGGACATGGGCACTGCGGAGAGCTGGATATTCATTGGTCAATGGGCAGTGGGAAAAAGATACGATGTAGCCCTCGTCGATAACTCGGTCCCCGTATATGTTGTGTTTATCAATTCGGCGCGATACTCAAGATTCTCATTCCTTGCAGCTCGATGGAAATCTATGCGACAAACAGCGAACACAACAAAGAAACCGTCACCAACAACACCATTAGAAGCGAAGCTCTCCAGAAACCAGCATTCTAAACGACGTCATTACGACATAACACAAACATCTCACTTTCCCCCATCACTTCCTGCCACCGCACTATTGCTACCGGTTTCTCCTCTGTCAACATATTTCCCTTTCGACACATGGATTGCCGAGGAGCTCCCAATACCATGCCATGGCTGGTCGTGGAAAGGTTCGTCTTCCCAACGCTTCATTGCTGGCGAGCTTTGGTGGGCGCTCGACTGCTTCGGCTTTCCATGCTTGTCGACATTTCTCCCCAATTGATGCCAGGTATTGTGTGCCGTGGAGCATTCAGGATTGTTCGACTGTGCAATTGCATAAGGGCCCAGATGACCAGGAAAGAAAGGATCAGTATGAGGATGATTACCTGTTTTTCTGCCCCATTGGATCCATTGCCATAATGATCCCCAGCGTCACTTGCGCCATTAGCGTATCCTTGGTGCTCTGCTTGGTTGGACATTGGCAGTTATATCTGTTATGTTTATAAGCTGATCATGCCGACATTAGATGACTTATATTACCTGAGAGGTTCTGGGTAGGGAATGGCTCTATGACTGTTGAAGACAGGAAGATGAAGGGAATCTCAGAAGCTGGCAGACTAAAAGGCTTTTTTCGAGTGGAAGCATCTCCAGCCAACCATTGCGGGTTCACTGTAATGGTACGACATCATGTGTGCTTTTTGTTTGCAATATCCGCTCGAAAGCAGCGAAAATGCGAACTTTTATCCCTTTTGAAACCTCGACTCGCTTAGTCCATGCCTTGGCTTTTCCAAATTGAGTTTGATATGTCCCTTTTGTACGCTAATCAAATCCGACTTAGTCTCAACGGATGGGCTGTTTGCCTGTACCCTCAGCTCGGCAAAAGTAGGCAAATGCAGGCAATCATTCGCCAGCCTAGACGCCAGCGACTTGAGACATAAGATAGCAACACTCCGAAAGATTTACTTCTCTAATCATTCTGTCCAGCTTCATAGATCTGGATGCTTTGGACTCTCCATACATCACGATAGCTTAAACTTCTGCGTACATGGCTGCCATGGGTGATCGCCAGCGCGCAAGGCGTATTCCGGACTCCGAGTGGGAAGTATGGCACCAGAAGCTGGTTTGTCTATATGTCGAGGAGGATGTGTCTCGTAAGGACATCATTCGAATCATGGCTGACGAACACAATTTCGTGATAACGTGAGTATCATATTGCTTCGCGGTGCTGTTTTAGATTACTTCGTCTCTGCGGTCCGGCAGCTTTGGGGACCCCTGCGAAGATGCCCTTCTGTTCTTAGGAAAATCTCCACTGATACATCTTAACTTCTCACAGGGACACTCAACTCAAGCACCGCTTTCAGAAATGGGACGTGAAGAAGTACATCAACGAAGATGACATGACAACAATGCTAGCTTTGAAACGCAAACGACAAGCACTTGGCAAAGATATACGCTTCCAGTACAAAGGTCATGACGTCGAACAGGAGAGGCTTGAACGTGCTTACAAAAGGCAGAGAAGACAATTGGCCTCTCCAACATGTAAGCGGTAGACGTATGTGATCAATGCCTGTTAACATTTCATAGTCATTCAACCGTACATCAAGGTCTACACCTCGCCGTATCAGAGTCCTCAGCCAGCATCGCAAGTCTTTGGGCGTGGTTACAGCACCTCACAAGGTCTTGAGCGGCATTTCAATCCCAGCACATCCGATATAACTTCGCAGAACATGCAGGCGTCCTTACTCATGGAATGGACCAATGGTAGTCTCGATCCCGGCCAATATAGCTACACTCACAATACTGGAGGATTTGGCTTTGTGGAAGTCGCCCAGACGTCGCATGATGTACTTATGACAGATGCCACCCAAGAGCCTGTGGACAGCCTTTCTGGTCCAGAAGCGATCGAAGGCGACTTCAACCCGAACGCATATGAGCCCTTGAACACAGAGGCTACAAGCATACTGGACCAAAACCAAGCTTCTAGCAACATAGGAATCGGCCAACGGTCTCCAAGTGGAAGCGCTCTTACTGCTGGAGCCTGGACTTCATGGATGAATTTGTCTCCCAGTCCAGCACCGCCAGTTGTCGCCATTGACGAAAGACCCAGTGACCGACTGTCGCTACCACAGGAGACGGTCCCATCCTTAGCTACCGATGTCATGCCAACAATTAGGGGCGTCGAAAGCGAAGGAGAGTCGCTTGGAGCCGGGCTTCGTGTCCAGATCGCGGATAATCAGCATATAACATGTGCGGGCTTCGATCCCTCTAGCGCGTTACTACTGCTCCTACTCATGAAGTCGCACCTTGAACAGGCCTTCGACTCTGATACTTACATGAAGTCCTATTGGCGTAGTTCTAACCTCACCAAGCTCCTCGATACAATTCATAGCGAGTGGCTAAAGTCTGAATTAGAAAATGTCGTTTGCTGGAGTACCGAAGAACTCTCCAAAGACATACGTGAGCGTCAAGCGCGAAGACGAAACGGAAACCTTGATGCCCCTTTCCAGAAGAGCCGTCAACCGTCAGCTCATCGAAGACGAAGTGGTGACGCGATTGAGACTAATAATGAGGCCACATTTAATGGAACAAGCTGTGTTTGGAGCGAATCGCACAGAGGTATTCTCCGAGCAACTCTAGGCAAGCTTCTATATAGGGGAACACTTGCCGATGCCCCTGAGGCTCTGACGATCTCCTTCATACCTAAGGAACGTCAACGCACGGTTGCACTCTGTGCAACATTCGTTAATGTGATGAATGAACTCAGGAATCCCAAGATTAGTCCACGCCTAAGAACCTTCAATGTTGTGCCTGAGGATTCAAAGATTATCGGCTGCATTAAGCGCAATGACCTTAATGGGCTGCAGATGCTATTCGACAAATGGGAAGCCGCTCCCACAGATGTCAATTCAAGAGGGTTTTCACTGCTTTCGGTAAGTCTCTTCTAAGAGAATAGTAGGTGACAAATTCTAATCGAGGGTTCAGTATGCCATACATCATGGAGATTGCGAGATATTTCGACTACTTTTGGAAGGTGGGGCAGATACTCGGACTTGCGAGGAGTGAGTGCCCGGCACAAGCTTCCCATGATATTGCAGAGGTATTTACTGTTCATAGTCTATCTGGAAATTCGTTGAACATGGTGTGGGCCACTTGGGACGCATTTGCCGAAGTACAATCGGGCAATAGCTGGCTGTGTTTTCCGCACTCGCTCACCCGAAGAATCGATCAGTGTATGAGCATGACAGATGCTGCTCTACGTTACGGGTGCGACATTGACAGTAGCATTGCTTATAATCCCTGGCATGCCAACCCTCTATTCCAGCTGATAGATGGAATTCGCAATGGAGTACCTCTTCAGGCAATGACGGATGCCTTTCGGTACTTGTGCAATATCGGTTATGATATAGAACAGAGGAATTCCGAAGGAGTAACAATATTACTCTTTGGAGCCTCGCGGCTTTGTCCGTCGGTGATTAGTACTCTCAAGTTCCTGATCGAAAAAGGAGCCGATCCTTGCACAGTGGACCCATATAATCGTGGTGCTCTCCACTTTGCACTGACTGCTGACTATGGCTGGGCTAGTTGGGGTTGGGGCTCTTCATGTACGGACATTTGTGATCATGACGACAACCATGAACTTTGGGCTAGTTGGCTGTTCATGACTGAAAGCGAGAGCTACGCAGAAGACTATTGCAATTACGGCTTGACGCCAGCACCATCTACTATCGATGACTTTGAGAGTGATCGTCTTGCTTGCGATTCTAGGTCCCAAGAACGCCTATACTGGGCATCGGGTGGAAATTTCCCAACGACAGATTCAATGAGACCTGGGTCCCACATTCCAAGAAGCCGACATGGACAATACATCGACTTGGATGAGACTGAGGAAGGGTCAGCAATTATCCGAGATCCGCTTCCAATTCTCAAAACTCGATTGAGATTCAAACTACTTACGCTCTTGAAAGCGGGATGCGACCCGAATGTCTTGGACAACAGAGGCAATTCACCTAGCGACGATGCGAGATATCATGGTCTGTGGCCAGAATGGACTTGGGCCCTGCTTAATGCTGGCTACGTCTTCGACGAGGATGGCAATCGTTGGGTGAAGAGGCTGGGGGAAGAGGTCTCTCTTGGTTAGTAGGCTCGGCTGGACTGAAGGGTAGGTAATCGTGAAAGACTTACCGGATGGGCATCACGAAGGATGTTCACAGGATATACGTGATCGGAGGGCTTTGTTCGGAATGGAATGAAGGAGGAAGGACACACATTAAGGCTGATATATGAGATGGCATGCATTGTATTTCGATTACGAGAGGGTTTCGAGCTCAGGAAACAGATTTTCATCTCTTGAATCAGCTACAGCAGCGCTCGTTACGCAGGGAAAGGTTACGAGAAGGAATGTCTTTGGCCATAATGGTGTATTAGACATCGTTCGAAGCACCAGGCCTTGGATATCTACATCACGGCGCAAGTTCAGTCATCAAGGACATCTGTCGTCATTGAATTTGACTCTTGAGCCTTAATGTGGGGATTCCGTTGTGAATCCATCAAGCTTCTTGAGTGTTGTCCCGTGCATTCATACATGGAGCGCTATCAAGCCAATCACATGCCGCTTAGTTCCAGATATCAATATGTCCGTTCCGAAATATCCGTGCTTGTTCTGCCTATCCTGCTTCGAGGCTGTAATTAACGGTAGCATTAAACAACCATTACTTAAGCCCAGCCTGGGCTCTTCTGGGTTCGTTCTTGTCATCGAGAACCATAGCACGGTATCACTGTCTCCGCTGATGATGCACCACAGGCAGTGACAAGACAAATAGCTATTCAAGACGTGGGATCTGCGGTCAGGACATACTCGTGAGGTGAAAGGAGAAGCGTAAGAAGCTGTTCGTGATCAAAATGGCAGCCCAAGTCCTGGCTATTGCAGTGTAAGACCACTGCTGAGCTATCCTACTGAGAATGTCCATTGGCGTACCAACTCATGCAATGTCAGACTGTCAGTGTTTAGGAACAAATCTCCATTAGTAATAATACATGAGTGATACTTTCTTTATACACGAGATGCGTACATGAGAGTTATCAGGATTGCGCCGGTCACAAGCCCTTCCCACCCCAACATCATGCACCCATTAGACTACCTCCCTCCATCGACACCCAATATTGCCCCTGTCCGCCCATGCATACTCCCCGTCACCCTCTCCCTCAAGCCCCCTAGCCTATCCTTCGCGCTCAGCGTGCTCGCTGCTCTTTTCCTTGGGCTACGCCTTACTGCATTCTTCGCTTCGATCTCCTCGTAGGTTTCCTCGGCCAGGACGCCGGCACCGCCGGCGTTTTCATCGTCGAGAATTTGTTGGCGGGAGGAGGCGGCTTGGAGGGTGGCCTTTCCGGCAGGTGGTTGAGGTAGGGAGGTTGCGGAAGAGTCTAAGGGAGTAGATTGGTAGGGATCAGGGGATTGGGTTGTGCTGAGTGCGGGGTCGGAATTTGTAATTGGCTGGAGGTGTTCATTGTCAAGGGCTTTCTGAGCGGCCAGGCGGGAGCGCTCGTAACGGGCTGAGACATCGCCGCCTGTCCAGACGGTGCCTAAGATGCGGTCCCAGAAGGTGAAGAAGGGTTGGGAGAAATTGGTTTTGATACCCCAGCTTTGGTGGTGGACGTCATGGTAACCAGCGTTGTTGGAGGTGATGTGCTGAAGGAGATCCCAGGGTAAGGCGTAGCCGCAGTGGTCGTCGACTGTTTTGATCGTCGAGCCGGTGAAGAAGACCATACCCTGTCTGGTGTTCATTCCTGCGACCTTGTATGCTATGCTTGCGCCTAGGGTATCTAGCAGGAACCCTTCGAACGGATGGTTGTAGAGCGCTCCGTATGCGTATGGCACGTAAAGTCGGTGATGGCGGGAGTGGAACGTAGCTATCAGATTTTAGTGGTTGTTGAGCTGCCTTGGAATGCATTCACTTACTGTATAGCCATTTATTCATGTGCATCGCCCTATGCAGGAAATACTGCCAGGTGTCTACTACGACGATAGCGACCCCAAATTGCAGTAAAGGTACTAGCACCCAGTAGATCGCAGATGCGAGCGTGAGCTCCCATCCAGTAAAGGAATTGGTCTGGAAGCCACTCCCCACAGCCTTCATGCTATCAACTGACGGGTAATTTCCTCCCATGAGTATACCCGCTAGCATCGGGTGCGAAGGATTGAGGTTCTGTGCCAACCCTTTGGCATCTAGTCCAATCGTAGCTAAAATTCCAGGTACCGCTCGTTCTGCGACGCGTATTCTCCTCGCCCATACCGCAATATCATACTCCTCTTTTCCAACAAAGTCGTCTGGTTCGGTCATACCTAAAACCCAACCCACAGCAGTCTGCACCACTTGTTGGATCACCACGTCTCTTACAACCTCCCACCTGGAGACCTTGTTCCTTTTTGCAACTTCTGCTGGTGTGTGCAGTCTATACTGTGGGAAGTAGTCGTTTGTGTCGATCCAATGAAAGAACATAGAAAATCCCCAGTAAGCAACGATTGGTAAGAGGAGCGTTAAGAGTTTGTCTGGTATTGGCGGTAGCAGGGAAGGCAGGGGAGTAAGCTGGTATGAAGGGAGGGGCGGAAGGTCGTCGAAATTATCCATTACTGCAGTCTCAACCATAGTGAGGTTGCCAAATGTTTAGCTGGATGTTTCCTTAAGTATAACTCGGCAAGCGCCGGATCTGAGGCCTTTTCGGCCAAGAGATGAGGAAAACCAGGCGCGAAGGATGGTCGAAACAATTAGGGATATTGTACAAACAGCGCTATGCAGTTGGTGAGAGGATAAGGGCCAAAGGAGCGTGTAGAAGAGAAAGAGTGAGGATGAGTCTGTTATTCTTCTCCCGCACGTCACTACTAATACCGTAAGCAAATTTGCCACTCGCAGTCATGGCTAACCGAACACGGCAAGGCTGACACGGAAGCTAATTCTTATGTTGCACAGCCGAGACCTGCAAAAGTTCTTCACCCCACTATTCAATTTTGCATATCCCACCCTCACAGTACACCGTATATTCTGCTGCGCACACTCCTTCCGAACAGAACGGCACCTGGACGCTCTGTAGCATCTGAACCCAAGTATATGATATACAATCTATCATCATGATTATTTACAAGGTTCGTGACCATCCAATCCCATTCACGGCCCTTAGACGCTGGCTCTAATCTGAAGCTATGGATTCCATCATGACCCTCATGGCTAATTGTTCTCCTCATAGGATATTGTCTCAGGCGATGAGATCATCTCAGACAGCTGGAAGCTGATCGATGTCGACGACGTGGTCTACGAGGTCGACTGCAAAATGGTGACCCTGGGCTCCGACAATGTCGACATTGGCGCAAACCCCTCGGCAGAGGAAGGCGAGGAAGCTCTCGATGACTCAACGAAGCAAGTCAATGATGTTATTCACTCATTCCAACTATCAGCATTGTTCGATGAGTCAAGCAAGGTGTATCCCGATATGAAGGCTTTGTCGAGTCAGCTGAAGGGTACGTGGTGAATCCTACTACGAGTGGTGTGGGTGGGAAGATTCGTGAAACCTAGCTAATGTCTTCTAGCATACCTTAAAGCTCTGGTGACGAAGCTGAAGGAGGAACATAAATGGGACGAGCCCCGGATCAATGAATTCAAGACCAAAGTCCAAAATTATTTCATGAAGAGCATAAAGCCCAATTTCAAAGACCTGGATATTTACACTGGCTCCAGCATGAATCCAGAGGGAATGTACGTATATATGATCACGTGCCATTGGAGGTAGTAGTCGCTAACGCAATTGTGCAGGCTCGTGTACCTCAATTATCGCGAAGACGGCGTCACACCATATTTGATCATCTGGAAGCATGGCTTGAGCGAGGAGAAGGTTTAGATTATGATGTCCGGAAAACGAAGTGCAATTATAGTCCCCATTACATAGGAAAAATTTTGGCCTGTGAAGATCGGTGAACATGTCATTACGTCCTATACCATAACCCAGTTGACGAACCACCTACCCCACACCCGCCGTACATATCAGGGCCATCGACATTCATACAGCCTATTCCCTTCCTCATCTAGCCTGACCACAGATAAATCCGAATTATAAAAGGAGACACCTCAAGAATTAATCTCCCATGATTATCAGCACCTGTCACTCCATGCCGTAAAAAATGCATCTTAACTCAAGCATATAAGGACGATGAAAACTCATGATGACATATTTCTATATACACCGTAAGACTTGGAATCTTTCAAGTCTATCGCCCACCAAGACTTCTATACGCATGACTACCTATGATACATTCTCTTACAACCCCTGTCTCAGATCCAGCCACCTAGTATCCAGCCCACACATACTCCAAACCTCCTATCCCACCCCCTCCACCTCTACAACCAAGGATCCACCACTCGCACGCCTAAGGATCCATCCAAGCCGCCAAGATAACAGCAATACCCATCTTTGACTTCAGCTCCGCCAGGGTATATATACAAGGTATAAGGTAAAGCAAGGCACTTCACTACCTACGTAAAGTTGAGATAGGAAGTAATAGCGCAAAAAGATCACTGATTCATCCTTTATATGACACGAAAAGAATACTGAAGTGCATAATTACGTTGTCATGTTCTTTGATATCTAGCTTACGCTCAGAAGGAGACAAGGGAAGAATAGGTAGGCATAGATCAACTTGGCCACCATAATCTAGAAGACCACTCATACTGCAATGCATACTTAGCTATTATGCCGAAAAACTCGCTACCTACCCACGAACCGGGGTCAAGGGTTCGAACTGTTTACCATAGAAGTGTGGTGTCGAATAGAGTACTTTCCCAGCAGTAATACACCTTACATACATACATACGTTCGCAGATGGAACAATTAACACGACAACCGACTCCCATTCTCATAACTACGTAGCGCTTATGAACCAATACAATGCGCCACCCACCCCCAAACCTTAGTATTCCAGCCTACATACTTGAATCCGACCCATGCACCTCCTCCACCTCCTTCCCTACCCCATTGCCACGCTCATTTCCCAAAATCCCGATATGTCTAAAATCCTTTGAATGGATCGGATCACTCCTAGTCGGCGCTAAATCCAGACCCAGACTCTGATCCGACGGATTAACGTTATCCGAGCGGGGGGTGTCAACTTTTTCGAGATCGCTATTGAGTCCGCTGTTGGAGCTGCCTTTCTTGCGGATGAAGAGGGGACGGTAGGTGGGGAGGCAGGCAGAGAGGATGCCGATGTTGAGTTCGACTATTGTCCAGATGTTGACGGGGATGTCGGACCCTAGAGGGAATTGTCAATGTTGTTGTTGTTCATTGGTTGCCTTGGTGGAGGAAGGCTTGACTTTAGTCAGTTACTTACAGCTCGGGTCGGAGTGGGAGAGGTCGTGAATGACTACTGTGCGGTAGATGCTGGCGAAGCAGACGCTGTGGCGAGGTTTAGTGAGTGCGATCCCATTGACAGGGAAGTGTCTTGTCAACTTACAATCCTCCCAACATGAACATGAACATGATTTGTAACTTCTGTTTTAAAGGTTTCTTTAATTTGTATAATAAGGGCATGGGCATGATCAAAATGGCGAAGTCTGTCAGCACATTGAAGGCGGCGATGATGGTCGCTCCGACGTCTGTGTTGATGCAATAGTGGGGTTTTCCAACGGTCCAGTTCGAATCGATGGGCATGCATTGGAAAATTGCGGCGAAAGATTGAGTGATGCTATAGGCGGCTACGAAAAGGCCCACACCCCAGAGACAGTAGGTGAAGGTGCGGTTCACGTAGAAGACGCGGTGGTAGAGGTATAAGAGTGAGCCTTTGATGGCGGTAATGGCGAAGTTGTAGATGACTTCTGCGGCTATGAGACCCTATCGGAATTCCATGTCAATTTGTTACTTCGGCTAAGGTGTGATTGCAAGGCGCTTCGTACTTTTGCAAAAAGTGCCGGATTCGTTAAGAGAATGGCATGTTTGCCCGATCCGAATTGTATGTCTGTGATATGTTATTCAGTGACCCCAGTAGATGATTCTCTAAACTTTGACGTACTCCAACAATTGAGAATGACTATGCCAAGTGTGAAGAACTAAGGTAGCGGGCCAAGATCAGTCGATGATTTCGGATTCTGACTAGAAGGACAGAAGATGTGTAGAATAGATGGCAATGGTGGTCTTACAAGTCCCGCTACACATAGCCAGTCGTCCCATTCATATCTGATTTTGCTGATCCGGCGAGAGAGGAATCTTAATGCAACTGCAATGATTCCAATCGCATAACAGGTAGCACTCGCGGCGATGATAGACCCAGACTTATCATCGGTGATGTGTGCTTCCTGATACGCGATCTCTTGTGGGGTTGGGAGGGAGGCCATAGTTGCAAAAGCCTGTTAGGAAGAGGTGATGGAATGGAGGAAGACAGCATGAGTAGAGTAACATGTGCTCTCGAGCTCGATTTTAATATTCTTCCTACACCGGACCATAACGAGGCGTTGACAGATGATCTCCCCCGGCTCGTCCTATCTCATCATTGATGAGTCCAAGCGGTCTGACAGGACTTACTAAAGTACTCCAAACCAAGGCACCAAATCTTAGTCCTGGTTTTGGGGTAGTAGTCAGGGTCTCTGACAAGACCAACGGGGGGTTGGTGGTCTTCCAATTGGATATATTTCCTGGGGCATAGACACAACCGACGGGAGCTTCTTGAGGCTATTGATGCTAGCTCTGAGTATTGCGTGGAAAATACGCTTTGTGCTCTTTCTCGATTCGTGTACGCGCATGTAAATATTCTCCGACCCTCAATGGCAGCTTTAATGTTCCCGACATTATGTTCCCGACATTCTGTTCTCGACCACTGCTGATTCTTAGCTCGATCGTTCATCTGCAATACAATGGTGTAAGTAGCACAGGAATCATACCTGTCATTCCTTGTTATTGTGGTTCTGCAATTAAGAAGATGGCTCGGGCCTTCTATTGTAATTGCCCCAATGAAACCCACATCCCTGGCGCCATATCGAGGCGGCTTTTAGGAATCGAGCAGCGATATTCATAGCGTTGATTGAGGCTGTATATCATTGGAGCGCAAGCAAAACTCGTGGCTCGATGTGGGGACGGACTACCTGAAGGTTACCTTAAGGTCGGTAGTTCCAGCGGTGCAGCGGGACGCTTGGGAAATTAACGTGGAAGTGGGACGGGCTATTCTGTGTAAGTGGCTTACCTGCTCTTCACCCCCGATGTGCACTATAATAGTATGTTCCTGGCGATCTTGCCGTCCCTATCGCGAGCCTAAAGCTGACCGTCTGGCTTCGTTTCAATGCGGTCGAAGACTTGTGGAGTGCATCATTTCTCCGATCCAAGGACAATGCGCAACATGGGATGGTTGCAAATTCTCCGAAATCCCGTGCAATCTCGATGCAGTAGGCTTACTGAAGAGATGATTGGCGATTTACACGGCTGGGACCTGTAACAAGTGGGTTGCTGGCGTTGGTAGCATCCAGCATCGTTGGTAGAAGAGGTCGTTGCCCCCTGAAGCCCAGCCTTCCCATTTCGGAAGAGCCTCTGTGGTTCCATACGAAGTAGAGATCTGGTCATAGCTCTTCCTCAAAGTACTGGCGATGTGTTACGATTTTCGTCCAAGTAGAGAGGCCTGCAGCCAGAAAATCCGGTGCTACTTCGTACAGGGTATGAGCTGGGGAGGGTAGCCCTATCCCTCGGATGCCGCTTCTAAGCAACGAGCCGGTAGGACGACTAGAATGACATCGGTACTTCGTATGTTTAAGCCGTACTCTGCTACAAAGTATGATACATTCTTAGCGCTGGCTTTAGAAGAAAACACTTCATCTAGCGGCCTTCTAGGGTCCGAATAATTGTGAGGGGTGAATGGCCTGATCGGTCGAAATTGTTGTGTAATGGCCAACAAGGGCGCTTTGGAGAGATCGATCGAAAAAGATATCTGCCAGTGCTTGACCGTCCAGGGTTCGCTTATACCTGAAGCAGGTAGAAGTTGGCAAAGCATGAATATGATATTGAGCTTGCAGTCTTGGATGTTGCTTATGTACTTCTACGAAAAAATTGGGCAAAGCGCCAACACGATAGGGCCTTATTACATCCGTACGTTACATGTTCACTGAACAAGCTTACCATCTAATCGTCACAACCTTGCTACTGGTTCAAATTTAGATCCTCCGCTCAGATCTTTCGCTACGCCTCTCGAAATCCAGTCACTGATAGCCATATTTGTGATCATCGGGTTGACACCACTCGCGCTTGGGAACACACTTGCATCAGAGATATACAAACCTTCCACACCCCAAACCTTGCCATTGGGGTCCACGACACCCGCTTTGAGGCTAGCGGCCATTCGGCACGTTCCCATTTGATGCGCGCTTCCCCACCCAGTTTCCGGGGGATTGAGCCCAGCTTTTCGTACTTCCGTAAGCCACGACTGGAACGCAGGATCATTAATGCCATCGCCATTGTCCTTAGCAGCTGCATCATCAGAACGTCTGAAAGCAGGGAAGCCAACAGTGGTAGTAAAGATCTCTTTTGCTCCCTGGACGTAGGCGATGCGAGCAAGTGCGAGCAGCCCTTCCATTGCATGTTTTTTGTCAAAAGCACTTGGAGTATAAGCGATTCTACATCGTCCATCCGTAGGATCTGGATATACACGGCCAGTGTCTCGATCCCGCGTAAGAGAAATGTGACTGGTCATATATGGCATTTTGGAGCAAAGCAACTTCCAGTCAAGGGCACCTTCCCAAGACTGGAAAGGGAGGAGCCACGACGGCAGCATGGTCATGCATTCAAGCTTGGCCCCATGACCGTGACCATCTAAGTTCTGGAACTCATCAACAACTGCGGTGAGGATGGCGCCCTCCCATGGATTGATGCGAGGCTGGTCCGAGTAGATGGCAGAGAGGAGGACCACAGGGTGCAGATGGAGATTCTTGCCAATTTGAGGGTTGGTAAGACCACTTCGTAGAAGTAGCAGAGGAGTCTGAAGAGTTCCAGCCGAGACGATTACACGCTTCGCCTTTATGATGACTTCTCGCGTGGTTCTGTCCTTGCCGCTGACACCGCCAGAGCTATCTCTCGAGACCCAGCGGCCTTCCACTCCTACCGCCGTCTTCTTACCCCCAACATTTTCGAATAGTACTTTTTGCGCTTCAAACCCTTCTATAAACTGTGCGCCAGACCTTTCAGCGTCAGGTAGGAAGGACACCACAGGCCCTTGCTTTTCAGCTGAACCACATCCCAAGGTGCAATATCCGCAGTAGTGCTGATTGCCTCCTGTATTTTGAGGGACCATCTTGTAGCTGTACCCGAGCTTTCTCGCGCCTTCTGATAGCGTCGAATTATTCTTATTGTGGTCAACGTGCTCAGTTGAGACACCCATCCGGTTGCACACGCGATCTAGGCAATTCTGAAACTCGGACGATGTAAAGAACGGGAGGCCTCCATCTGCCCATTCCTTCCTTACGTATCCTTGAGTCTGCAAAGAAGCAGACCAGTTGACTGTCCCTCCACCTCCCCAGGCTTGACCAGCGATAACGCCAATGCTACTGTCATCTGCAGCCTCTAAACCACCGTTTTGGAAGAGATGTATGCCCGAGTCTCGTTCCGTCATGGGCAAGTGTTCTGGGCCCCAATGATATGCCTTGTCGACCACAATGACTCGGTGACCTGCTTCTGCTATATTCTTCGCACATACACCTCCTCCGCATCCGCTGCCTACAATCAATATGTCTGTTTCGAGGGTCTCGGGCTCAGGATTCGGTGGAAATTGTAGGAAGCTGTAATCGAACCCCTTGCCCGGTTTTCCATGCATAGGTGCTCGCGGAAAGCCAAGCACAGGGCCCACTGTAGGACTGGTCTTGGTCCATATCGAAGTGATCAATTGCTGTAAAGATTTGGCACTTAGTCTGAGTGGGGGAAGGTAAGACCTCGCCCAATTTCTAAGAATATCATGCCGCACATTGACCGGCTGTACGTGAAATGAGGTCGTAGATCCAGTAGTCAAAAGGCAGCCAGCACGGGTGCTTCACAATGTGAGAATGAGCGCCGTTGAAAGTGCACAGACTAGACTCACTCCAATGCTGACAGTATGACTCTTATCGCTTTCTTTGCATCCTCATTCACATGGTTGGCAATTGTCCTTCGAAGAAGCTCTCTAAAGCCAGGAATAGAACTCGCGTTCTCTCGCAGGTATGATTGAACCAGCTGGTCTTTTGATCCTGACGGCAAACGCTGGTTGATGTCCTCAACGGCCCTAGCGTAGTCGGATGTTGGTAGGCAGAGACTATTCGTTGAGGTCGTGGACGAGACTTCGATCCTGGCTATGACTGTGTCTGCAACTGCCATCAAGGTCGTCCATTGCGATTCAGTGAGCGGCTCGCCTTCTGGGGGAGACGGCAGAGGAACATCAAGAGGCGCAATGAGGTTGAGCTGTGTAGTAGTCATTGTTGCACGCGTTCAATGCAGCGTAATGTGCGCTGCAGGATATGGGGAAGACCATTCGCCTGGGATCCAGGGGACGAGTCATTATATGGGAAGAATGTTCCAGCCTGCGGATATACCACTTGGTTTGTGCACCCCCAATTGGTCTGCTCGCACTTTAGGCKGTGGAACTTGCTTGGTAGTTCTATTCCGTAGATGTGCAAAAGCGGGGGTCAACCTCGGCAACAGTTGCTCTTCTATGTGGCCGTTCTTATTTTCAAGGGATATCAAACCCTTTTGGGGTCCAAGTGAGATGATAGAGCATTCTCACTTCACTATAATCCAGTTGACAAAAGACTCGTTTATCGTTGGTCGCTAACACTATCGCACCTAGAAGAGCACGCCCCTCAATCCTACAGCCCCTTGCGAAAGTTTGTAGGGTTGACAACTAGAGACCCCTCGGGATAATAGGATATGGGCTAAAGAAACCCGGCTCTGGGGACCAACCCTATCGCCTACACCGTAGACAGCCGACTTTAAGGTACTTCTAGGGGACTATACGGTTGCGAGGTGACATGGTTAATAGGTGCGGTTTTCTGCTGGTATTGCGTCTAGCTCGTTTGGCACCAGTCGATGTTCTCAGTTCTCTTTCATGAGCTTGGCCGCAGAAGTCACTCGGTGACTCTTAGGTAGCTGCGGAATTTCAGTCCTCTGCATCTCTCCAGTGCAGGTCATACCATCATTGGCTTCGCTGGGGTCAAAGGAACCAGCATTATCTCCTTCACCACAAGGAATTTCGCAGTAAGCTAACAGGTCTGCGCGAAGTCCATGAGGATAAGTGAGCTGCGTCATTGCCAGTACTCAATCCGAATGAGATGCCTGAGTTGGCTTTTTGTCATGTTTTGTGCTTGAAAGCACTATTTCATCGTCGAGCGGTTAAGCTCCTTAACATGTGACCTTGCCCAACAACCGTAAACTTACTGAACTACGAATACAGCGCTATTCCTATTTGATGTTTCCAGAATTTACTGTCCAATTCTTCGGATTAGCATATTCCTATACACTACTTATAAAATGTCACGCTGGCCCGATTAGGAATACCCAACATCAAAATGCGATTGCGAAGGTAAGACGGGTATACATAGACTAGGTCCACAGCCTGTTAGTAGGAGTCCATAGGTAATGCGCTGGTTTTCCTGTTTTCTTTCTGCTTCCCCCTTGCTTTACTGTGGTGTTTTCGCAAAATAGTGTTCCTCTCTTTGAAGATGCAATGTATATCCTTGGATCGAGCAACCTACACCGTTGTACAATGAAACGCCGCCTCGGCATTTACAAAATCTTTCGCACTCCGCGTTGGTGTAGTACTCGAATGAGTGCTTATTGGTCTTCACATCAAGAAGATGACCGATGTATGTGACTCCCTAGACACTAAGCTTGTACTATGTACCGCTCCACCGAACGTTATCACTGGCTGGTCGTAGCGCTGCTAGAAATCTGTTGATCGCTTTGCTCTAGTCGTCGTACGCGGGCTAATATCTGTAATAAGCTGTCCTGAAAGGTCTGTACATTCTGGTCCCGGACACTCTTGCCAGCCTCGAAATTTGGATCCTTAGAAACACCTATGAATGCTAAGTTCCTGCTTCTGATTAGCCTATTGGTTCTCCATTCGTGCTGAGGGAGACCGACATATTGATCTCGCGAAGATAAAGATGATAACCCTTGATGTTGGCAACATGCGACTCCGCGCATTGGACCTCTGGAATCTGGGGTGCACCGCCTGGCCACCTGTTTCGATGCCATCCATAGACTTCTGACATATCTACAATAAGATCGACGTAGTCAGAGCAAAGCTCATATGACCTCAACTCTAACGGAGAGGTGTCCGAGGCAACATATATTTTGCTGTAGACGTCAAAGAGGTAGACCTTTTCAAAATGGCAGCTTGCTCTCATTGTATTAAGCAAGGCTTCGAAGGTCGGTAATTGGGGGACAAGCCCCTGCATGACCCTGCTCAAGCCCTCAAATATTGTGTGATCGAAAATTGAGGTTCCATAATAGTTGATCGGAGGATTTTCAATACCGGCATCGAAGAGCTCATCCGATATGCGTTGAACTACATCACGAATGGTCTCCTCTCGGATATCTTCGGTAAGAGAGTCGATTTTATGTATGAAAACCGTGTACTTGATGTGGGGATAGGACTTTTGGAGATGTAGAATAAGATCTGTGAGGCGACCAATGGGTTCCATGTAATTGTCGACCGCATCCAGGACCCAGACCATGGCTCCAACGCCACTAAATATGCTATCCGTATCAAAATTGGAATCGAGGTAGTCGATCTGACCTGGGAGATCCCATACTTGGAAGTCCATGAACGTGCTGAGCTCTGGCTCAGAAAATAATCACAGGCGTTTTGGAGGCTACTCACTGCATAGACTCTTTGAGAATGGTAGTCGTTGTTTCAAGGAACAACGTGTCCTGGGGAGCCATCTTGCGAAACACCACATTTGATATTGAGGATTTGCCACTTCTATACAGGTGAGTATCAGTCTCCTACAGCCTCACATGATGCGATAGTCTCTTCTCACTTCTTTAAGCCCATTAGGAGCAAGCGCGGCTTAGCACCAATTTGATTCGTTCCATCAGATCCAGCGCTTTGGCGACCTTCATTGGCCTACACATTGATTTACTTCATCAGTCAAACGATAGCATGACAGGCTTTCACCGTGCTCTGTGGCATGCTTTCGGGTGTAACAGGAAGAGCGCCCTTCTTTAGGGTTCGAATACTGCGATGTCTGGACATCGCTCGCACGTGGCAGGTTGACTCTGAAACAACCTTGTACACCAAAACATACGACAAGAGCCATCACCAGCTAAGAGCAAGCAAACAGGAAAATATCTCCTACCTGGGCTATTTCGTCTCCGCGCGACATTCTTTACTCCCAGGTGAAAGTGAAGGAACCGGAACTGCTCTGCGAGCGAACCCATTATCGAAGCGGCCATCGGGGACTTGGGAGTCCGACGCTAGTTGTGGCCCGAAACAAAAGCTTAACGGCTGATGTCAAGGTCTTGGTAATCTTACCTTTGTCGTGGGGCTGCGGCAACCCGATAGGTTGGCAACACAATGGCGCTATCTTTCACCGGTCGCCATTCACAAGGCTGGCTCAGGCACCTATTTGGCTATTTAATTTGGCGTGCCCTCAGAGCTCCTACATTTATCTTGAGATCCAAACCGACAGCCACATAA
This sequence comes from Cladonia macilenta KoLRI003786, assembly GCA_000444155.1. NCBI lineage: Eukaryota > Fungi > Ascomycota > Lecanoromycetes > Lecanorales > Cladoniaceae > Cladonia > Cladonia macilenta. Next base: position 280,966 of record KE598561.1, read on the forward strand.
TCCCAAACCATAGGCATACAGTACACTTCGCGATGAACACACACCAACTATTCACTTCGTCGTACGTTGTCTAGAGCCTTTGGTCGACTTTGCTTGGCTAATACTACAATCTGTTTATCCTGCATTTCAACGTGTGTAATCTTCGATAAAGGTGCCATCCTAGATGACCGAGTAGCCCGTCGAATTCTGGGTCCACCATGGAACCCTGCACCCAATGCGAAGCGGTATCAAAGGGCTTCTCGTCTAGCCATGACAGTCTAAAACCAGGAGACCAATGCTGTGGAGAATTGTCGCTGCCAATCTTGCAGACAACGGCTAGTCATAATGCAGGAGATACCACTCAACCAGATGATCCGGACACCTTATGGCATGTCTTCGCTGATGCTCTTGAGGATACCTCGAGTAAATTTGACACTGCCACCACGTCCGTTGGTCTCCCTGAGACTAAGGAGGCTTCTCCGGCGACTTTAGCCCATGATCTAGCCTCCTTTGAGAGCGAAGACTTCGAGATGTGGCTCAAAGCTTTTGGTGCCTCGCCTAATATTGAGTATGGTCCGATAGAGCCCGGATCCCCTGGAATCCCTTTATTTACTCCGGGGGAGATCCACCCAATGTTGTCAGGCAACCCAATAGCGGACGACTACTACCATACGGATGCAGCTGTCGATGATTCTCTTCCATCATCATATCCGTGCTTGGCTTATAATACACCCTATGCTATGAATGTCAACTCACCTAGTGCACAGGAATTTCTCTCCATCACCCCAGGTTTTGACGACTTTAAGAAGTCTAAAGGCTCTGAAACGAGGTACCAGCTTATAAAGAAATTAGCTCCAGCTGCGGAAGCACAGTTCATGACACAACAGCAACGGACCACAAACAACGAGCATCTGTTGGTGCCTGCCACACAGCCAAGGAAGAGGCGTCAGTGTTTCGACCCAATGAAAAGAGAGAAGATCAAGCAAGTTCGTCGCCTGAGAGCATGTCTGCGTTGCAGAATATATAAAGAGCCAGTGAGTTCCACGCTAGATCTTCTTTCTACAGTTGACTGATGTCAAAGTGTGACCAAAATACGCCTTGTGCAAGATGTCTGCAGAAAGCAGAAAACGTCAGATTGTTCAAGCAACCCTGTTATCGTGAATCACTAGACAATGTAGTGCCATTCAGGCTGGGTATGTGGTACAGCTTGCACGCTCCCCGATACCTTCCATATGCTTAACATGGTTAGGTTGTGCACGCATGGGACAAATGCGGGCCGTTCCACCCACATTCACATGGTCGTCCGAGGAGCCAACTATCAAAGTCGTGCAATTCCTTTGCGGGGGCTCGCCTTCTGACAAATCTCCGACTCTTGCTGTTGAATGCCGTCGGTTCGTCCCGGCTCCAGGAGACAAGATCGATTTAGAATGGCGAACGGGCGATAAAGTTACTATCGTCAAGATGCCCCCATATGCCATTGTGAGTTCATGTTAGAGTCTGTTGCTAGCTCTGCTGACCTCCGACCAAGTATGACACCGAAAAAGCATTCAAATCCACGGAGGCTTTCCTCGATAACTGTCAGCCTGCTCTGAGGGCCATGGTCTCGGAGACAAATCCTGATGAGGTTCTGGCGCTTACTCTCGCAGAGGCCAACCGTTACTCTAGACATCATAACGATGCTCTGCTATGCAGTGCGCTCAGGGTCCGAGCGTTTGCGGCTACACGTCTGCACCTCCGTGACAACGAACTCTCAATTCCAACCCCAATAGCCAACAGTCAGAATTTCAAATGGTACAGACGGAGTACTTGTCCTCCTTACATCAACTATCATCTCGATTACATGATAAATCAACTCGTTGATAGACATCGCAAAACCGTTCTGAAGGGCTTGAAATCCCTTATCTTTGGAGGAAAGAAGACAAATCGTTGGTATGAGGCGTTTCTGCTCATCTATCTTCTTCTAAGCACTCTCGAATTTGCCTATCAAGACCAGCTGGGCTATACTGCTGAGAGATTGGGAAGGGTTAGTACTCAAGTGGGAGACATTGAGCGATTTTCAGGATAATGATAACCATTTTAGAAATCATACGGTGACGTCGACTACGTTACAAGGACTTATTATGCAGAATGGGAGTATTCAGCTGGGATACTAATAACACATTTCAAATATATCCTACGAGGACAGATACCGTTCTTACAATCCGCCGAAGAAGCGTCGAAAAGCCATGCACGAACGAGTCTGGACGCTCAATCCCTGGAATATCTCCAGAAGATTACCTTGATCGCCAAAACCCGGAGTGAGTGGTCCGAATCCCTTCAAAGCTTCGAAAATGGATCTGCTGACAAAGCTATCGCATTAGATCTGGAAACGACGGCAAGGCGTGTACCCGAAGAGAACGAATACAAGTTCAGGGGTCTAGGTTCTTGGACATCGCTGCTCTTTTCAGACAATTAGCAGCCATTCAACAAGCTAACGCTACCGGTATATTGCAGTTACTTTGGAGATTCATAAAGAATTTCTCACCAAAGCTACAGCTACAGCTATCGTCTCTCTTCTAGCCTCGCAACACAGCCCTCTGCAATACGATACAATACAACCTATGGATGTGAAATCTGATTAACTGAATCAATATGTAGACCAGGACAATTACCTTCTCCCCCACCCTTCCCCCACAAGGTATAATCTATAAGCCGACCCTATCCCAAGGAATCTTCTTATATAAACGCTGCCGTCCCTTCCCATCACCACCAGCCAGCATATCCCTCACCACCCCTCCCGTCCCCCTCACCTCATCTATCCCCACCCCCTCACCAAAAAAACAAATCAACCCCTACCCTCAACCCAAAACCACAGCACCCAAACGAAACCCTGTCCTTCATATCCGCCCTCAAAGTCCCAGCTATAGGAAATCCGCTTCTCCCCCCCTCCATCACCGGGGCCCTACTCCCTCCAGAAGTTCCCAACTCAGGACAGAAAATGGGCCCCCTCTTACTACCACCCCCTCTTCCAGCGCCTTTTCTTTGTCTTTTTCCACAACATTTTGAACATGGACCCCCATCAACTCCTCCCATAACCCTTCCCACTCACCTACAGATAGACTCCAATATCAATCCTCCACCCACAAGCCCCCTGTATCTTCCATACTCTCTTCTCACCCACCAGAGGCATTCTGCCTAACCTATTGAATTTATTTCAAGAAAACTGGAGGTTCGCATACGCATTGGGTGGAGAGAGGATGGTATGGGATAGAGGGGGAGGAGGGTGGGAGGATAGGAGTGGAGGAAGGGGGATGTGGGAGAGTGGTATGGGATAGAGAGGGGAGGGTGGTATATTGTTGACGGGGTGAGAGAGTGTGGAATGGGATGGTACTGGTACTGGTAGATAATATAGTCTCATAGGGTGGGTTATATCTAACATCTCTATTCCATATAACTTTTCCATACTTCGATATCCATCATCTCCCTCTTCCCTATCTTCACAAGCCAACGAAGCGGCTTCGCTCTCAGCAAGACATCCTCCGTCCTCTGCATTACCTCTACCTCACCCACCCTTCTTCATCAACCAAGCAAGTCACCCAAAAAGTCCAATACTAGTTTCACTCCCCTTTATTTTCCTTTCCCCCCTTCAGACCATACCCCCCACCCCCCCGACCGTCCTCCCCTCTTCCCCACAACCCTCACCCCCTCCATCACGCAACCCCTATCAACCCCCTTCACCATATCCACGACCGTCAATCCCGCGCCTACGACACCACACAGCGCTTCCATTTCCACGCCTGTTTTTCCGGTCGTTTCAGCGAGGCAGGAAATACGTATACCACCATAAATCCCAACCGGTCTCGTTAACTGTTGCGCTTTCTCAGTCGCATTCTCAGTTTCAGTACCATTTTCAGGAAGAGGAGCGGTAATGGTGTCGTTCCCCTCATCCGTAATTTGAGAGGCGGGGGTGGATGTATTATGAGATCCGTCGACGACTTCAACACGTATCCTAGCGCCCTCGACAGCCACGCCTCCATGTGCTAAAGGGATGATAGCAGCTGTGTTTTTGAGCGCTGTTATCCCCGCTACGCGCGCTACAGCGAGTACATCGCCTTTTTTTAGGGAGTGGGAGCGTATTAAGGGGAGGGTGTGGGGGGAGGAGAAGGTGATGTGGCCGATGGCGAGGGCGAGGCGGTGGGTGGGGGGTTTGGGGGAGATGGATATGAGGTGGATTTCGGAGGTGGGTGTTAGGTGGGGGAGGGATGAGGGTGAGGAGGGTGGATTTGGGGGGGGTTTTGAGGGAGTGGGGGAAGAGGGGGATGGAAATAGAGATGGGGAGGTGGGTGGAGGGGTTTTGGGAGGGGTGGTTGAGACGGAGCGCGTGGAGATTGTGGGGGTGCTGGTTGAGGAGAGGAGGTGGAGGGATAGGGTGCTGGATCTGGAGTCGGGGGTGAAGGTGTGTGATCTTCGCCATACTGGCTCGGCTGAGGGAAGAGGGTGTGTTTGGTGAGGCTTTGCTGGTATTGATCGGAGAGGGGGACTGATTGGTGGCGGTTCATCTGATAGCACGGCCAGGTCAGCATGGATGGTATATACTCTTAACGTAGCATCATAGAATACATTCAAGCCTATAATTACTTCTTTCCCCATCAACCGTAACACGTATTGCACATCCATAGTCCATACATCGTATCACGTATCCACAATTTTCCAAAAATTCTGACATGAGAACCTACCCACCAATCAAGATCATAGGCCTATTTTTCATATTCTCCAGCTGCCCCATCCCTGCATGCCGCTCCTTTTTCCTCTTTACCGCCATCCCTATCACCTCAAGCAGCCCCCGTTCTTGTTCCTCTCCAAGCGAGCTCCCTTCCATCTCCAACCTCTTCAGCGCCTCCATCCCTTCTTCCTCGATGGGCTCTCCGCCATGATTCTTGCGAAGAAGATTCCTCAAGCTAACCTCCGCATTCCCAAAGAGACAAACCTTCAAGCTTCCATCGGCCGTAACCCTCAACCGGTTGCAAGTGCCGCAGAAATTATGCGTCATGGACGTGATGAATCCAACTCTCCCCTTAAATCCCTCCACCTGATACGTCTTACTCGTATCATTATTTCGGTCCTGTACTTTTGCGAACCCCGGGTAATTTTCTCGAATAATACATAGCATTTCTTGGTACCCCACCACCTTTCCTCTCTCCCATTTATTCCCGTCAAACGGCATATACTCGATGAACCTGATTTCAATATCTTTCTCCCGTGTCATCTCGACAAAATCCAGGATCTCTCTGTCATTGACGCCGCGCATGACTACGCAGTTCAATTTCAGTTTTATGCCTGCGCCTAACTTGTTCATTTCTATAACGCGATTGAGGGTGCGCATTACGGCATCGAAACCTGGGCGGCGTGTCATGATCTGAAATTGGAAAGGGTCGAGGGTATCGAGAGAGAGATTTATCCCTGTGAGCCCTGCCTCGGCCATGGCGTCGAGCTTGCGATGTAAGGCGAGGCCATTGGTGGTTATGCAGAGCTCTTTTAAACCCCTGGATCTCAGAGTGCCGATCTCTTGCATAAGAGGTATTATGTCCTTTCGTACTGTGGGTTCTCCTCCGGTTAGGCGGATTTTATTGACGCCTTGATTTACGAATAATTCTGAAATGTAGACTATCTCCGGAGTAGTGAGAAGGTGTGAGGGCGGAGAAAGGGGGACACCGGCTGCAGGCATGCAATAGGTACATCGTAGATTACAACGCTCGGTTATGGAGATGCGGAGGTAGGTGTGTTGCCGGTTGAAGGTGTCTGTCAGGAAGTCGGAGAATGGTTTTGCATCTTTGATATGTTCGCGGCGGGGAAGACGGTGGGGATCCCGTAAGATGGGGACAGGTGATCGTGGATAGGACGCCGGAGAGGGTGGGAGATCATGAATAGATGAAGGTTCTTGAACAGCCGTCGTTGCAGAAGTAATTCCTCGAGGACCATGGTTTTGTTTGGGGACTCGAGGTATGAGTCGGGACGCTTTGGTGGGAGTTAGCTGTCGAGCTGAACGTGGGAGGGCTGCCATGACTGGGTATTCGAGAAGGAAATTCTAGGAGCTCAATCATTGCTCCCGCGAGAATCTTTATTTCTGACGAGAATTAATGTGTGAAAAGCAAAATGTTTTGTCGAGGCGTGCCTTCTCCAACGGCTGTCGCCGAAAATCGTCATCAGCCCTATGAGTAATCGTTATCGCTATCGCAAATGTCCACTCACTTCCAGTCATCCTCAGAACGGGTGGGGGTTGCAGGTGGAAGGAAATGAAAATGCAGGGTCACGATGCAGGAAGGCTGTGGGAGGCGTTTTGCATGATATTCGATTGTTCGGTACTATAAAGTCTATCTAAAAAAACAGTGCAAGCTGTAGCCAACGTAAGGCTGGCTAGAGGCCATCGTCATTTGATGATAAGCCATCATATGAAGGGAATTCGTAGACATTCGTCAGACAACAGACCATTTCTCGTTACTCCATAACTCCGTAAATCCTTGGTTCTTTAATTCCGTGATTCCATAACTCCATAATTCCGTCCCTCCCCAACTATCATAATTGTGGTGTTATTGCAAGTATCCTTGCAGAAGCTGCATCCAATCTCGAACAAAGACGTTCAAATCTCTCTATCGTAGCTGAGCTGACCTCCCCGCTGTCACTCGAGTGCTCTTCAACGATAAGTTCCACCCGTCCAAAGGCTTTCTCCAACTCAATCTCGCCGAAAATACGATCCTCGGGTGCCACTGCACATAGTGGTGCTGTTGATGATGAGATAGGCTGGTCGATGAAAAGGGCAAAAGCGGGGTCTGAGGCGTCGATGTCGAGATGTATGGATGGAGTCTCGATAGGCTCTGGCATTTCCATCTTGCCGACAGCAGGAGGCATTGACTCGATGGTCAGAGGTTCACCCTTGAGATCATCTACTGAAGGGCAGGGTCCGACAAAATTTGATGATTTGCCATGAAGGTTTGCGAAAAGCATCGTGTCCACGGCAGGACCTCGAGGCACTTCAGTGACAGCGTACACTTGCGCATCATAGAGGCCAAAGTCCATATTGTCAGTGTACCCGGTATTGGCAGATTCAGTCGCAGGGTAATCGAATGAAGATTCTTCTGGAATCATAGTCAAGTTGTTTTGTCCTTGTGTTTGTGGCTGGCGAGGAGCAACTTGATTTGGGTTAACATCTTTGCGAGCAGCAGGAGGCTGAGATCGGCTTGCCGAAGCGTGGGACTGTGGTTGAGAGAGGTCGGGGATGGGATTAGGGGCTCCAGTGCCACTCAAGTCGGCAAGAAACGAGGAGAAAGCTGGTGATGAAAGGAGCATGCGAGTCAGATCTCCTAGACGAGCGTTCTCTACCATCAGCGCTTCGTTCTTCGCTCGGAGCTCGTCAGCTTCTTGTGATTTGGCGGCAATCTCTCCTTCGAGTTGGCCAATGTACTCCTTTCTTCGCGACCGGAACGCTCTGGCTGAGACCTTATTCCTTAGTTGCCTTCGCTCTTTACTACTTAATTTCTTTCCTTCTTCGCTGGCCAATAAGCGCTCATCTTCATCCATATCTTCCTCATCCTTCTTTATCCTATGGCTGTGGGATAGACTACCACTAGCCGTAGGCGTTGCAGCATCATCATCATTCGATGACGCTACACTGCTGTGCCTCATCTGGTTCAAAAGTCGTGAAATGCTCTCCTCGACATGAGGATCAGTGGGAGGCCGTGCACTGCCGCCGCTTCGGCTAGATTGACGACTATGCTGACCAGCAGCGCTCCGTTGTTGCTGTGCTATTGCTTGCTGTTGCTTTTGCGCCTCTGCCTGTGCCTTTGCCAGTGCAGCTTGCTGATGATGACCAGGGTAGACGCGACCAGGATGTGTTTGAGGGAGTTGAGGTTGAGGTGTGCTTTCTTGGTCGACGATGGCTGCTGGGTTGATAAAGTCGATGCTGGACGGATTCAGGTCTAACGAAGAACCACCGAAGTCGAGATCCATATCACCAGCTGGTGTTTGATTTGGAGCAGAACCGAAGTCGAGAAGATCATCCGTGTTGTTCATACCGAAGTAGCCATCGGATGGTATTATAGGATAATACTGCTGGTTCCTTGAGTATGAGAAGTTGTCGATCTGGTTGACACCGTAAGTAGTGGCCAATGCACCGACTGACAGCCCCGCTTGCTGTTTGTGTTGACCATACTGATGAGTTGGTGGTGCAAAGATTCGTGGACTCGGTTGGATTGGGAAGTGATTGTTCGAGTTGGATGAAGACGAAGTGGGAGTAAGGCTGGGCTTTGATTGAGTCGATAGAGGTGATATGGACGGAGTAGGTACGACAGCCTGATCGTAATTGATGAAGTTGTCTGGATCGAAGCAATTTGATTGAGAGCCTGGAGTCTCCGAGTAAGGCTCTTGTTTGAAGGAAGTCATAGTGTATGGGTCGATGGATTATAAAGAGCGACAATCCACGCAAGCCGGATCAAGTGGTGTCCTGAAAACGCAGGAACTTAGGCCCTGAAGAAATGGTTGATGCTTTGTACTCGCGTGGTTGCCTAGAGGCCCGCTTGTACCTTGTTTTGTCTTTTTCTCCTTCCCTTCCGATTTTCCCGACCGTTTCGCAACCACAAAGAATGGAAAGGACGTTGTCAGAGCTTAATCGCGAAAGATTGAGATATAAGCGATGGAGTTGTAGAATGATTGATGGTGGTTGAAAATTATCAAAGAGAGAGGACAGAATAGGAGCGAGAGAACATGGAGGGTTAGAGACGCAGAGAGACAGATTKCTGTTTACTTGGCAGGTGGGCGCAGCAGTCTAAATTTACACTGCACGCTGATCCTCACCGTATACCCAACGGGTCTTAGTGACTCCCAGTAGGGACTTTTAACGGGTTTTAGGGCGTGGTTTAAGGGGGTGTTCGCTGGCTTCGGTGACGCGGACATCGGCTTCTCGGCGACGACATTGGACCGGCTTGGCGCCAAGTATCCATCATGACTCGCGTTGCACTCTGAGAATATATCCGATTCGTCATCTCCTTCGTTGCATGAGCAAGGCCCGCGAGTCAAATCATCCAAGTACATCCCGTTGTTGATTCTTCAGCGTAGAGGTCTGTAACATGCCACTGTCGACACAACGGATACTGGGTAGAGGATAATGGCCAACGGCTTATCCTGGTGTCAAACGGTGTCTTCATGAGATCTGCTACCCCTGACTGGACGCTACCTTACTGATCCCAAAGAGCCGGATTTTCGTACACGCTGATATCCTTGCTTCAGTCCTCTTCAAGATCCGAAATGCACTCGACCCCTTCTCCCACATGCGGTGTTTGCAAAGTGATTATTCAGAGCGTTGCGGTTGCTGCGCCTGTGTCTGTCATGGGGTTTGCTCCGCCTCCTTTTTGAGCAGGTTCTGGTTGGATACCATGTGTCCGCGGACGTTGCGTTTCGCTTGGTACCAGCCCCCAAGGGCCCACCTGCTCCACCAGATGAAGATACGAAGACCTCGCTGCTTCATGTACACCGAGTGTCATTGGTAATGGCCTATGGGTCGTGCCGGTTGAAAGAAGGCCCGGTTTGATACGTGTCGTCTGTGGCATGTCGAAGGGATATGCCAAGCTTCGCGGCTTAGACGTCTCTGTCAGCCACTACCCGCATATCTTCATGCTTTGAGGACCTCGTTGCGTAGGCCCACCTCTCAGATCTGGGTCCTATGTGGTCCATGCTATAGTAGGCTGAGATACCAAGACCGAAGCCGGACCTCCCTATCAGCCCCTATCCGCATATCTTCATCCTCCAACGATATCGTCGTATCCCTTCGACGGCTGACCTTCGTCCAGCCCAGCGACAGGATTCCGTGATGTTAGCCCTAAAAGATGGTCCTCAGCCATCAAAGGGATAGGCCAAAATCTCAGCTTTGGACCTCATGTGGTTCACGGTATAGTAGGCTGAAATACCAAGACCAAAGCTACGAAGTAGATGCGGGGACTTCCTGTTTTAGAGGAACTTCGGGTTTCTGGGCTCCAGGCAGACATATTGATTGTTCAAGAACGACTATAGACCATGTTGCTATCAATAGAAAGACAATGACTAGAATATAGGCACCATTTATTCAACCAATCTTTATACGACTCTGCCACACTAGACACCTCCATACCGGTCACATGCAACCTTCTAGAAAAACAGCATCTTCTCTGCAGTGCCATAACCTCGAGATGGCTGACAAGGCCGATACCATTCAGTGTGACCCCCCTGTCCAGTCAGTCGCTCGTATGACTGTGCCCATGCTGCCTCCTTTACCTTGCGATCCTCTTCATACTCAGCGTTAAAATCCTCTTCTCCTTCTACCCCACTCGTCATCTTGCTCAGGAACGTGTCATGATCGACTTCGCTTGACCTGTGCTGAGTGAGCTCTGCCTCATTGGAAAGGTATTCAACTTTGCTTGACCTGTGCTGTGTGAGCTCTGTCTCGTTGGGAAAGGATGCGCCTTTCGGGGCGGACGTACCTCGAACAGACCTCAAGCGTCGGGGTGGCGTGTCTTCCATATGACTGAGAAGACCTCTGGAAACAGACATATTTCGTGTGGACTTCGGATATCGACTCTTTGCATATTCCGTATTAGCAAACGACTCTCGGCGAAGGGACGTACCTCGTGTGTATCCAAGTATGCCGGTGTTGACTTTATCCGTATACTCCTCAACCGGAAAGTCGTCTGCCCATGTCTTCTCCACCTGAGCAGTCTCCCCATCATCCAAGTATTCGTCCCTCAGACTCTCCGCCGCCAAACTCTTCTTCAGATGCTCACTCCCCTCCGACGCCACCGATGTCGCCCCAGTACTCCCTCTCGAATACTCACTCCTCGCACTATTCTCCGACTCAGCAGCCGATAACCTACATCCCTTATCAGCCCGCTTCATCCTATCGCACCGCTGCACATTCGCTCGATCCCTCAGAATCACGTTCCCCTCCGCTCTCCACCTCTTCTCCCACTCACTCCCCGGCTCCGGATCCAACCACATACACGCCTCCGGCCACTCCTCATGTTTCTTCTTCCTCCCAAAAACACACTTCCTAACCGCTCTCACCGCTTCCTCATTCTGTAAAAACAACGACACCTTACAGGCCGGACAATTCGCTATATTGCAGATACTGCACGTATCCCGATGACACTCACTTCCCCCCTCCCCCTTCCCATCCGCCCCCTTCATCGGAAAAAGATGCAGATACGGCTCCAAAATCATCAACACCTCCCTCGTCTCCGCCGACAGCTGCACATCCTTATGCACCTCCCCCCCATTCCCCTCCCCCATCCACCGCCTCAACCTCCCCAACCTCACCCCAATCTCCTCCCCAATAACCTCCCCCAACTCCTCAATCCACCGCCCCTCAAACCACATATGCCTTTCACAGAACCCGAGTGGCGCATTCGTGAAACTCGGCCGCGCCAAAGGAGGTCCTAAGGCTGCGATGCGGGTGGAGAGGAGGGGTGTGTGGGAGGGGAGGGAGAGGAGGGTGAGGAGGGTATGGATTTGATGGGGTTGGAGGAGGGGGTGGTGGGGTGGTTGG
>KE598561.1:292544-387188 GCA_000444155.1 Cladonia macilenta KoLRI003786
TGGAGAGGAGGGGGGTTTTGCTGGGGCAGGGGGGGAAGTAGGGGTTGGAGGTGGGGGGAGGGGAGGTGGTGATGGTGGCGGTGGAGTGGTCGGGCTTGTTGGGTTTGAGGAGGGAGAGGCCGCGGACGATGCTGCGTTTGAGCGGCATGATTGATGTTAGTGGGGGGTTGTGAGACGTACCGGGTATCTATATCGTGGCGCTACTTCAGCTGCTGACTTCAGATGCTATGCGAGTAGTCTTCGACAGAGACCGAGTGTTAGGTATCCTGAAGAGGGAAGGTTATATGCAGGGTTTCCTTGTTGCGTGAACAGGAATGGGGAAAGGGCTATATGTATGCAGCTACAATCTTCCCTTTGACATCTCTCCAAACCAGAGACAAAGAATACTATTATTTGTATGAACAATGCCATTACACCCATCTCTTTGTGAGGAAACAACCCCCTTTTTCATCACAAGCGAAAATGTTACATGCTGAACAATGGCAATATCTCTCGCAACACGCTACCTACACAAGAGGCCTCTACGCCTTACTTGTCCAGTATCATACCACTATGGGTCTTGATTCCGGCGTTAATCGCCCATTACTGGTACAAAATTTATCGCCAGATCTTATTGCCTTCTGCCTAAGCCCTAAATGCCAGCCAACGAGGGTTCCTGGCCAAGATTTTCCTGTTACTGGCATTATTCGCCGATACAGCGGTTTCGTTTGGCGTGAGAAATGCTACCTAAGGGTAAAGATGTCTACACATATGAACTGAGAACTCAATGGCGTAGCGTTGCACTCCATTAAATCAAATTCAGTCTGAATGTAACACTTAATTAAGGATGTATTACGAGGTATTGTATGCTAAATCTCAGCTTAGAGAATCTCCACCGTACTTTATCAAGTATCAGTTATGGCAATAGGTTCAATAGAAATGTGCTTGAAAAGCTGAGTGGTAAGTCTTGCTAGCTTTATAGCTGAGAGCACTGTAGAAGTCGGTGGCTTCTCAATTCGAGAAAGCGAACTTTTCCTTCGTCTGATATTGACGTACCACTTGACTTCTATCTATTCAAATAATTGAATTCGGCTCGGAATCCCGCAGTGAGAGATAGCATATGAAGTCCGCCTGATCACTTGAGCTTAAGGGGGGCAACATGGTGTCTCCGTTGCCAACGACACCCAGGAAACCATGTATGCAATACTGGGAGCGTTTCGGTGCCGGAATGTCTGCTCGCGTTATGAGTGAAGGGTATGAGTTGGGCAGTGTGGAAGATGCAATCATCCCCGTTGCCAAGCATTTATGCGTGAAGCCAGCATGTGGGTGGGGGGAACATCCTAGAAAATAGTGAAGTGAATGGGACGCCTGAGACGCCCCGCGTCCCATTATTTACTTAGAACGGCCGTAACGTGTGCAACAGTTCCTTTCCCCTGCTTTTCAAGCTCTCACTTCGACCCTTCCACTACAACCAATTCAAGTTCCACCTCCATCTCCAAGCATCTTTTGCTTCAACAACTTTAATTTCTCTAGTAGCACTGTTTCTCAGACACTGTTTCTCTCGGCCAAAATGGCCATGTCAGCCGCAGAAAAGTTGTTAGCCGCAGAGAAGTTGATAGCTGCAGCTTCGAATCCAGAAAAGTTCGCCCCCTTCAAAATCCACAGCACCAGCTACAAAGTCGTCAATGAGCACCCGATTGGCGTTGACGTGCTGGTGCCTGAAGATCTGGAACCGGAAACTGAGAAATGTCCTCTGATAGTTCGTTTCCATGGCGGATTTTTGGTATGCGACCTCTGCAGCAGTCTTAACAAGTCGTCAGCATTTATGCCGCACAAAAGATCTAATTCGTTGACTTACATGTGCACAACACAGGTAACCGGCGCCTCACTCTTCCCTCTCTTCTTCACAAACTGGATCCTCGAGCTCGCCCTCCTCAAAGGTGCTATCATCGTCTCCGCGGACTATCGTCTCCTGCCCGAAGCTACTGGCACGGACATCCTAGCCGATGTAGCCGATCTATGGAAATGGGTGCACAGTGATTTGCAATCCTTCGTCTCCCAGAAAGCAAAGATGGCACCAGAAATCGATTTCGACCATATTCTCGTGGAGGGCGACAGCACCGGCGGCTGGCTGGCTATTCAATCCGCTCTCACGCAGCCCGCTGGTAGCATCAAAGCTGTTATAGGCCTTTACCCGCAAGTCGATATGCGCGATCCTTTCTATAACACCAAGTTTAAGAAACTATTGTTTGGGACGCCTATGCTGCCTACTGAGATTGTGGATGAGCATATAAAGGCTATGGCTCCTGGGGCGGTGGTGAAGAGTGCAGAGCTACCTTTAAGGATGGATCTTGCGTGTTCCATGGTGCAAAATGGGCGGGTGACGGAGTTTCTGGGGGAGACCAAGGAGCTTTTCCCTGTAGAGATGGTGGCGCTGGCGGACAGTATGCCTGCGGTATTGATTTTGCATGGTAGCGAGGACTCAGCGGTGCCGGTTGCCGGAAGTGAGCGATTCGTGAAAGCGCTGAAGCAGAGGCTGCCCGAGAGTGCGGTTAGGTTGGATGTGAGACCTGGAGAGCATGCATTTGATGGAGACGCGACGATTGGGGAGGAATGGTTGAAGGAGGATGTGGAGTTCATCACTGGGCATTGGCTTGCGTGAACTTGCTTTCTCTGAGGTAGCTTACCTACGCGTGCAAGACTGGACACAACCAAGGTCAGAATTATGATAACGAAATGATCGAAACCTCCACGGTATACCACACAAGTGGGCCGCACGGACCTCATAAACGGAGATGTTTCCATCCTCTGCAATCCTTGCAATATTGACCTCGCAATTCAAGGTCAACATGCGTATGACTTCACTGTTCCATCTTCTACACACGTAGGAGGTATCTTCTGCGTGTTCAACGGCAATGGGACTGTACCCATACTCTCGAATGTAACGCTCGCAGCCCTGCTGCAGAGATATATATATCACGTGTTTCTGGAGACAGCGTCGCCTAATGGACCGGGCTTGCCACCGTTTGCGATGAAAGCCAAACGGCTTTTGCAGGATTTCAACACTTTGTACGTTAGGCTGGTGGAGAGTGAGCCACGTGGGAGGAAACGATGTACGCATGGGCAACACGCTTTGTATAGATGAGTAAGATATAATGGCCCAAGTGGATCTGAAGAAGCGGGTGACGTTGGTTGCAGGTCGAGGTTTAACCTATGTCAAGAAGGGAAATAGAAAATTTCACAATCGTGAGGTTAGTTCCGGTAGCTTCACTAGAATGATGCTCGTCGATCATTCGGCCTCTGATGGATCTTTTGGTCGAATGGCAATGTCAAATTGGTGACTTGAGCCCCCTTCCGGCTTGTGAGCATCAGCTTCGCTTTCCACACCAGATTCGTGGCTTGGGTTCCCTTCTGACTCATAATTACCAGTCTTGCACCCATCGTCCCTGGACGGCCACTCGTAATGATCGTTAGTAAGCGGCTCGAGTCTTTCCACAATAGCTTGATGCTTATAGCTCTTCGCTACGTCCAGGGGTTTTTGACCGGAAATACTCAGAGCGTTTGGATCAGCTCCCGCGTCGAGCAGCAAAGTTATGATGTAGTTGTTTCCCAGGATGGCGGCGTGATGTAACACTGTTTGACCTCCATTGTCCACGACGTCTACCGGATCTCCGTCCTCAAGCAAAATTTGAACAATTTCACTGTAGTCATGTTGCACAGCCTTGATGAGTGGGGTCTCATATGTACGATCTCTGACGTCTAAATCGGCTCCACGTGCAACCAGAACCCGAGCTATTTCCGCGTGCCCTTGCTTTGCGGCCAAAATCAGAGTTGTGAATCCATCTTTGTCTTTCATAACCACAGATGCCCCCTTATCAGGCGGCTTCTGGACGCTCATGTCTAGCCCGTGTGTTGCAGCCCACTGGAGCACTGTCATGCCTCCCAAAAGTTTAATATCGAGCGTGTATGCTTCCAGGAGAAGGATATTGACCATGAACTCCCTCATGTCTTCGTCATCTAGCTCGAGATGTGCCGATTTCAAATTCGAGGAATTTGTATCGTGAGCATTTTGTAGTAAGAGCTTTACCATTCGTCCGTTCTCTAATAAGGCAGCATATGACAGTGGAGTCAGGCCCTCGTCATCTCGGACAATCACAGAGGCGCCTTTGTCGAGCATCATCTTCACTATGTCCACTCTACTACCCTCCAAAGCTCGGAATATGGGCATTTGGCCGAGAACATCTCGAACATCCATAGAGGCGCCTCTGTCGAGCATCAAACTGATTATGTTCACGCTACCACCCTCTATAGCCGAGAACAAGGGCGTTTGGCCTTCATCGTCAGTAGTGTCCAAAGAGGCACCGTTACAGAGAAGTATTTTCACCGCCGCTTCGTGACCCTTCGAGGCAGCTATGTGTAAAGATGTTCTTAGACCGGAATCCTTTGCATCTACAAATGCACCTGCTTGTAGTAGAGAATTAAGGACTTTCTCACTACCACCATTCGCGCCGTTGTGCAATGGGGTGCGGCCAAACCTGCCTTTTCTAGTTGTAGATGCTCCATGAGCAATTAGAGTATCAACTACAGCATGGTATCCACGTCTTGCAGCAATAGCTAAGTATTTTTCTAAGTCGGTATCCGGACGAAGCAATTGCTTCACAATTGTGTCATGTCCCAAGTAACATGCTACCTCAAAGGGATCATCTCCGTATGCGCTATCGGAATTTTCGACATGTTTAACAACCAAGGACTTGAGACGAATCCAACATTTGAAACGATTGGGCTTAGTGTTGCAAAGATTATGCCATGCTTGTGACAGCTCATGAGCATCCTTGGCTAACCTGAAGTGCGTTGGCCAATTTTCCGCTGCGTAAGCCAAAAAGTAATGCTTGTTCGTATAAGACCTATACACATGGTTTGTTTCATCTCCACCCAGTGCACTACCATACACCAAAGCATCACTTCCGAATATGGAAAACAAGAAATACGTCATGCAAATCTTTGCGAGTATGAGGTTTGATTCGCTAGACTCTATCGTATGTTTCCAAGCTTCCCTGTTCGAAGCCAGCGGTTTCTCAACGGAACCAAGATCTAATGAAGCGACCAAGAATTCCTTCGCTGTCTGATGGAGAAGATAAACATGAGAGTCTTGAATCGTCAAGATAAGACCACAAACATTTTTGATATGTGATTGCAGGCTCATCTCGGGAATAAGGTCCACGTCCTCATAGGACTTGTGGCCTTGATCGAGATTGAAGGCAATATTCACCTCTCGTAGATTTAAAGGCCGAACGGTGGCAAGGACGATATGGAGTAGCTTCCGTGCCTGTTCTGGTTCGGGGCTTCGGTTCAACATCGCCTCGTATGCTTCATCAACGGACTTCGGAATTCTATCAACGAACTGCCTCATCTTCTTTGGATTGGTGATCCCAAATGCTTTCTCAATATCAGCCAGTGCGAGATACAACCAAAGATAAGTACGACTTTCTGTTGCAAGAAGACGTTCTTGGAGGGCATCCTGAGTCTTGCGGTCAAACTTCTTCCTCAACCCAATTTTGGGAACTCTATCCTTGATCACGAGATCAATCTCTTTCCCGATTTGTTCAGATTCATCCTCGCCGGTCAGGCGAATCACGAGCTCGTCAAAGCGATCTTCTATGTCATAGTACGGACGACTTGTCACCAGAAACTTAATACGGCCTGCAAAGCCAGATCTGGTGGTGTAGAAGTTGTTCAGAGACTCAATGAGGGTAACTTTATCCTGTTCTTCGCACTCGTCGAGAGCGTCCAGGACGCATACGATCTCGCCCGCCTCGGAGCGAGAAGTGGCTGCTAGAAACGCTTTCCATAACCACGAGAAGGAAAGAGTCAATTTATTGCCATTGCTCTGGTAGACACGGACTATCTGCTGTAGGGCTGAATGATTTTGTGTACACAATTGGTGCAACAGAGCGCTGATAGCCTTGGTTGCACTTCGTTGCTCGCCGATATCTTTGAAGAAGAAGTAGCAAGTAGTACGCGAAGGACCACTATGAAGCTCATGATCAATAAGTGACCTGGACAGGACTGATTTGCCACAGCCAGGGTCTGCAGTCACCCAAAGCAGATCGGATGAATCGCTCGCCATCCAATCACCAAATCTTTGGTTCTTCAAGAACCACAGGCATGTACCAGGCACACGAGTAGGGTTGCGGTCTTTATGATCCTGATATGTCGAAGTGCACAGAGCCTGCAGGCACCTTGACTCTTCATCAGTCCGATGCCACTGTTGATGCTCCTTGCTTAACTGCTCGACGCCCGTCAAGATATGGTCCGCAGTGTGCTGTAGATCATGATACTGCTTCGTATGCTCGTAGAGTAATAGATCGAGTCGACGGGATACATCTTCCAGCGTCGCTTCGAGCTTTTCCCAGCCGACGACTTGCGATATCCCTGTACACGCAGCCTCGGCCTTCTTAATATCCTCGAGTGAAGTATTCCAGTCATCGAGCTTGAGGATATCTCTGCCACTCCGTACGAAGGTAGTTCGACTCATTTGGCATACAACTTGAGCTTGGTAAACTAATATTTGCGAATAAAGCTTCGTCAATTGTGCTTCAAATGAGCGATTGAGCTCTTCGAGGTCTTCTTGCTCGAGCAAGCTCCTTGGTCTAGGACCCTGCTGGTGATATAGTCGCTCTATGGTAGTGAAGCGGACAATAAGGCCAGATATATAGACCAGGCCTTCAACTAGAGCTTTTTTCTGCAGTTCTGGATTTAATAGCAAAGGCAAGAGCATGCACACTCCAGCCCATGCTAATGCAGCGTGTGGTTCCGCACTCACTGCAGAGGACACGAAGTCTTTAGCGAATAGTATAGCTTTCACGATCCGATCGACCTGTGTCTTCATCTCTACAGTTCGCTCGCCCAGCTGGAACTTCCACCTGGCATCCTCCACAGCTTTGACTTTCTTCTCTACCAGTGCTGACATAGTACTCTTCCTCTTCGATGTTTCCGTGCCCCCAGCGACGGCTGGGAAGCTGTGGTCATCATTGAGATCGGACAACAGGATCTTTTCATAAGCATCCATGAGTTTCCGGCTGTCTTTGTCCTCACACAAAGACTCATAAGCTCGGTCCCAAAGATCATGCGGACCGCCTTCAGCTTCATGCTGAGTCAGGGGTTCCACAGACAGAGGCTGGTCGGCATTCGAGCCTTGCGTGGCTGTCTCGAGCCTCTGTTTCCTGAATCTTCGAAACATATCCGCGAACCAAGAAAACTGGATGAAGTCTGCCTGAAGTATCTTCTAAGGATACGAACATAGTCCCCCTTTCGTAGCATAGTCCCGTTGGCTTGAAAACCTCGCCAGCTTGCAATATTTACGAATCAGCCAGGGCGACCTAAAATTCTTGCGAGCTTAGAGCCCTGCAAGCATTCAGCCATGGAATCACTCGACTGCCGGCTCAGTGTCGATGGGTTTGTAATCTGAGAAGTCTTACCCCATCAACATTGCGCCTGACTGCATCGCGCGAGCCTGGAGAGGCCAGGTGAAGAGAATAAGCAAGCGTTACCGCGCAGGGAGATGGCATACGTTAGAAAGGGTGCATCTTGGGCCCGAGATTTGTAGTACGTCCAGCGCAAAAGGATGGAAGGCTAAGCCCATGGCAACTTTCCTGGCGTACTGCTGTGTAAGCGAGGACATAGTCAGCATCCTGCAGGAAATACTTTGAACTCGAATATCAAGTACGGTGCCTTGTAAACCACAAATGGCTTTGAGCGGTCATTCAAAAGGTCCTATGTCGAGATTTATCAGGTTCGCGCCATGACTTCGTCGACGGCTTCATCCTTACCTCTTGCTCCTCCACCTTGGATTTGCAAATGTGAAGTCTACGTCCTCTCATTCTACAACTCTGCCTCGACAGGAGTACCGCTCAACATTGCCTATGACCCACTCGAGGCTGATACCGCAGCCTTTAGCTCCGAGAAAGATGCTGGGGAATACAGAGGCGGACTCTGCATGGCACAGATCATCCGATACAGCGAAACGCCGGTCGGCCGTTACGATGAGCTAGCAATCTTGCCGGGAACCTTCAGTGGGGTGGGAAGTAATGGAGCAAAGAGAAGGGATTCGAGGATTACAGGCATCTGGGTCAGCTCCAAGGAGAGTCTTATTAATGGGAGGAGAAATTGGAATATCCCAAAGTTTGTTTATGGAATGACTCCTTTCAATGGCTCTAAATAACGGTATTTCGTGTTAGACATCTAGCTCGCTTTGCTTTCACCCCTACGGGCCCTTCATCATCTAGGACGAAACTTGAGGTCTTTCGTCCCGACCCCTCTTCGACGAGACCCTTCTTCACAGCTACGATCCAGCCAATCAATTACGTTCCCTCGTTCCCGTTCTCCAGCACCTGGGTTGGCTATCTTGGTTTATCCACACATATCCTACAACCGCCGCTCCCGGCAGGCGATCCGGCCGACTTGGTAGTCAAGACCGAAGGATGGAGACGCTCCTATCCCTCTATAAGATGCAGCAAGGCCAAGCTAGTGTGGTTTGATATGAGGCAGCCTGGCGATGGGCAGAACACAAATTGTCAAGGTCAGAGCGAAGGAGATGCGTTGTTGGCAAACACAGGGCCTGAGAATTGGTGGCCTGGCCTTGGGAGATGGAATCTAGGACTCTATCTCCCAGACTCTACATTGGAGCTTGGCGAGCCGGAGGTGTGGATGTAATCACAAATTGACTTAGTAATGCCAGTAAATTGTTCACTGCGTAGCACAGGACAGTCGCGTTCTCTCAACTTGCAAATAACAGTTCATCTTCCTGCAACCCAAATCTAGCAATGTGCAAAACCCACAAGGTTTCGGGTTCCACTCATCATGATCTCACAAGATGAAAGAAAACAGTATAATTGTCCCTGCCTTGAATTATTTGTAGATTCAGAGTATTACGAGGGAAGCATTTGAGTCTGATATTGGTCAGTTAAGACTAACCGTATATGGCACTAGCGTCGCTTAAGCCACCCCACAGCTCGCATCAACGAACTTCAACGCAGACGACCACGACCATCCTCTCACATCCGCAAAAATGGTAAGGAAGTCTAAGGAAGAAGGTGCTGAATAGTCTGACATGCTTCCCAGGCACCCGCAGCAGCATCTACCGGCAAGAAGCAAAAGAAGAAGTGGTCAAAGGGCAAAGGTATTCAGCGACCCCATCTACAAGCCTCCGAATGGCTAGCATATACGAGTCAAGCGCTTGTTATCCATCAAGTGGAAGATCGAAGTAGAACTCATGGCTAACATCATTTTCCCCTCCTAGTCAAGGACAAGGCCAACCACGCAGTCGTTCTCGATAAAGCCACCTCCGACAAACTCTACAAAGACGTCCAATCCTACCGCCTCATTACCGTAGCCACACTCGTCGACAGACTGAAGATCAATGGAAGCTTAGCACGGAAGGCGCTAAATGACTTGGAAGAGAAGGGGCAGATCAAGAAGGTGGTGGGACACAGCAAATTGAGCATATACAGTGAGTTCATCATAAGGTGAAATGGAGACCAGAGGCTAACAGGATGATAGCACGAGCTGTTACTGCTGCGGAATAAATGGTGCTACAATACAGGGAACAGCTAGGTCGCTAGGCGGTATCATGCACATGTCGGCGATCTTTGACGGGATAGCATCAATGGAGTACTTCTGATCTCTACATACGTCGACCTACATCATTTGTTACGAGGCACTACATCCAATCCGAATCCACCACCATCACACCTCCTACCCAACCTCCTCCGCCGTCCTCCTCGGCCTCCCCTTCCTCGCCTTCTCACACAAAACCTTAACCTCCCCCCAACCCCTCCACCCACTCCCCTCCCCCCTATCCACCCTCCCAACCCGAAAATACTTCCCCCCCTTCCCCCCATCAAACATCCTCTCCCACCCCCTAACCGTCTCCTCCACCTTCTTCCTCGCCAGCCGTCCCTCTCTTTCCCTTCTCAATTTCCATTCCCTCTTTTCCTCTTTCGTAAGCCCCTTCCCTTCCTCCCCCTTCCCCTTCCCCTCCTTACCCCCTTCCTTCTCCTGCCCCTCCTCCTTAACCCCTCCTCCCTCCTCAGATAAATCAGCAGACATAAACATCTCCTCCACCCCCCGTAAATCCCCATTAAGATCCGTATCAAAACACCCCGTCACAAACGCCCTCGTCGCGTCCCTACCCGCAAAGAATCCATACATCCCCCCAGGACCGTAGTAGTGCGGGGAAGCGGAGACGTCGTAGATGGTGCCGTTGACAGCGAGGAGGATGGGGAGGGTGGGGTCGGTGCCGTTGTAGAGGGATAGTTGGGCGTCGGTTAGGAGGAGGGGACCGCGCTGGTGAGGGGTGAGGGGTGTTAGTATCATCTCAGTGGATAGGTATGGGACTTCGGTGGGTGGAAGAAGAAATGGGTGGGTTGTAGCATCGGTGGGGGCGACCTACGAGCCATGCTTTTATCCTTGCGGGACGAAGGAAAGGGGCGTTGAGGTTCCAGATTATGGAATTGCCGGTTATGAAATAGGAGAGAGCGGTGGAGAGGAGGAGGAGGCCGGCTAGGATGCGGAGGATGTCGAGGAGGGAGAGGCGGGTGGGGTTTTCGTCGTTGAGGTCTAGGGGGGTAGGTTTTGGGTTGGGAGAGGGGGGAGGCTTTGCTGTGGAGGGGGGGAAGGGGTCATTGTTGTTGGTGGGGGGGATGTTGGTCCTTGAGCGGAGGTTTGAAGATGCCATGGTGGTTGAGGGTGGAAGGGTGAACGGGTTTTGGGTTTGATTGATGGGTGGGCTTCAGGTATGCTGCAGATGTCGACTGCTAGCTGTTACACATTCGCTGTGTACATTCTACTTGCTACTGCATCTTTGATCTTTGCGTAGATTTTGGATATCTTTATGTTCTCGACAGGATAAGCTGTCTTTTGAGGCACCACAGTCATTTGCGTTTCGCCTTTTCTCCCTATGGCTACGAGTACAGCATTTAAGGGGCTTATTCACAGCTTGCACTTGACCATGCGTTGACATCTTCTTGCCCAAAATTTATTCTTCGTTGTCTGTATGCACTCCTTGTAATTGACCTGCTCCTCACCTACAGGTAGAACCTAAACCTAGAACCACTAGGTGCCTGCCCTATGCGACCTGGCAGCTTCTAACGGTGTACACAGGGGCTGCCATGCCGCACGGTAAGCTTCTAGATCTCCTGTTGGTCTAGCAGTCCTGCAAACACCATTTTCCATGCACGCCAAATCCCGCTGATTGGGTAAGATACAGGGTCACAGGACCCAATTGGGCTTTTGGCTGCATGGCCTCTTCGCTTAGTGACTCCTTTGCATAAAAGTCCTCGTAGTGAGGTGCCACATTTTCGCGACGAATTACATTCGTAATTTACATGATCAATTCGATCCCTGCGATTGGCTCCCAGATAGCCCTAATAGCCCTGTCAGGCTTTGATACGAAGCAATGGCTGCCGGAGGCTTTGTTGATGGTGGGCTGTTGATAGTGGGTTCTTGACGGTGGCCTGAATTTTGAGCCGCAAAATGCTGGAGGGTGAGCTCTCGCTCTCTTAAGGTGGCCTGATAATGCTGGGAACACAGGTCCAATTTGTCTTTGCTGCGATGACAAGTCCTGTCACTCTGTTCAAGCCATATCATTTCTGTGCCATATACGATACCTTATGTCTGCGTACGGCGCGCACAGCAGTCACCCGTCTCCACTATCTGGCTGTTAGCCTCCCTTCATCGTATTTTGTGATAAGACGGCTATTCTAGCAAATCAGATTCAAGGCTAGTCACAATGGCTCCGCTGGTACCAAGTAATAAAGCTAGGATTCCCGGAGTCCTCGTCGATTTTCCAGTATCTTTATCAGGAGAGCTATGCTGGGATACAGACACCTTTCGCAATGCCAGTCACAAATATATTGTATATCTAAATCATGGCGACATTAGGTCTATTGAGAGAGCCGTTGCATCGTTCAGAAGTATGCTCATCATCCCACTCTTCATCCTAGGTTGACCATCTGGCTGTACAGATCTCGGCAAACCCCTTCCCTTCTTAAGCCCTGAAACCTTCCCCTTGCCGCACGACCTGAGCACACGACTCCGCCAAATCAGCAGCCAGCTGCATAATGGGATTGGCTTCGCAGTCTTGCGCGGTCTAGATCCAAAGCGTTATGAGGTTGAAGAGAATGTGATCGCATACTGCGGGCTAGCATCGTACGTGGGTGATGAAAGAGTGACAAATGCCTTTGGCATGTCATTAAGTTGGTCTATCAGGGGTGGTCATAGTTCAACGATGTTCGGCTAACGGACTGATTCGTACAGACCATCTTCGCAATGCCGAAAAGGATCCGAGGCCGAAAAACCGGGAGATGATGCAGCTGAATGCTTCCAAGCGTTCCGGCGGATTGGTATGGACCTTCCCTGCTGAAGAGTACCGCAGCTTAAGACACACTGCTAATCGTGCTTGCTCGGGCAGAAGTTCCATGCAGATCGGTACTATGCCGAAATAGTTGCCATGTTTGTTAAGCAGAATGCAGAATCAGGTGGCGAACAATACTTGGCGAGTTTCGCAACGATATACAATAGGATGATGGAGGATGAGCCGGAAAGCGTCGATGTCCTGGCACAGGAGTGGGATTGGCCGAAGGACTCAACGTGAGCTTACTTTGTTTAGTCGCATTCGATCCTATCCGCTGATCCCGTATCATCCAAGTCGAGATCTGAGTGGCCCTGTCATATACCACTCCTCCGGTCGTATACTCGTTCAGCTTGTGTGGCAAGCGTTCATCGAGAACCCCGCGCTTCTATCTCCAGCACAAAAGCGCGCACTGGAGACAGTTCAAAGAATTGCGGAAGAAGTTTGCATTGAGCTTGATCACGAAGCTGGAGACATCCAATTCGTAAACAATCTGGCTCTGTTGCATGCCCGCAATAGCTTCGAAGACTCATCAGACATGGCCAGGCATATCATGAGACTGGGCTTGCGAGATCAGAAGAACAGCTGGGTCCTTCCAGAGCGATATAAAGAACTGACTGAATCCGCATTCCGACATGCGGAAGAGCAGAACATTCCGGTGTGCGACTTCGATCCCTACTTTGCCACAACCGTTGCTACTGCGGCAGCTCATCATGGATAATACGTTGGTAGTCTGTATGCGGTGCTGTGACCAAGAGACAAGAGTAGTCGTATTCTATCGCCGTAATGATGGTTTGATTTGTTCGAGTATCTAGCTCGATCGCAAATACTGACTCGTGAATAATTGCCGAGTCCAGTGATCACCCGACTCCGTTACTTCGAGCTTCGTCGGATCGACCGTCTCTCTAAGCATATTGTCCCCTGTCATCATAAGCACGTCTTCGAAAGTGTCGCTAGAATAATAACCTGTCCAGGAGCTGCCTTACCTTGCTTTTTGAGTATATCTAAGACACGACGGACGTATGTCGTTGATTGGTCGTCCAGCTTTTCTTTCGTCCTGAAACTATTAAGATCCTTTTCCGCTGCGATCAATGGAACATCCCCTCGAAAAATGGCTCTGAAGTGGTGAATGATGTTCATAGCCGAATGATTCCAGCATTCTATCATATTGTTGACGAGGTGGGTCACTTTGACTGCGGCATCCTATCGCCGACCATTAGAAGCAGTAGCACAAGTATCAATGAAACTGACGCACCGTCTGCTGCTGACATTTCTTCCATTCTAGCGCCTGGCTATGCACATATTGCACGTTTGATAAGGAGACAAAGAAAGTCAGAAAAATTTCCAGCCATGGCTTATGTCCTGCCTGGTAGAGCTTCTCCTTGAGCATGCGGATAAGCAATTGTTGATCTTCCTTTATGATCTCCCAGATGGCGACGTCAATCTGGTGGTCTATGGCTGGCGGTAATGGTCGTTCACCAATATGACCTGCACTAGGGTTGACTATTTCGGCGATTTCAAGCGTTTCATTGCCAATTGGGGTGCCCCATCCGGCACTCAAGATTGTGTTCTTACGAATCCGCAGAGCGAGCAGAATCATGGGGCTTTCATCCCTTTTTGCGACTCGCAGTGCTTCGTTGATAGTTAGGTGCTCTAATTCATCGGTGATCTGCCCCATCATGTTTGCCTCGGCTGACTCTTGTGCGGCCTCCAGGAATTCTTTCACTGCTTCGAGCAGCCTTTTCTGTTCTTTGCAAGCAAACGTAGGAAGAAGTATTTTTCTTACGCGACCATCCACTTGCCATTTCGCTGCAACAACATCACCTTTGCGGGGAACATATTCCTGGCACTCCACTAAGAATCCAGGCAAGTTCGAGCTGCTTCCACTCGGAAGAGTCCACTTAAGTTGGAGAGTCTTCGTTTCCGTCCTAACTTTCAACTGGTAGTCCCGGAATTTCATAATTTCTTGACCAAATTCGCTATTACCTGCCCTCTCCGTCAACACCAATCAGAGCAATAAAGGCGAGGCACTTACCTTGACGGGCTATAATAATATCACCTAGATTACTACGGTTGCACACCTCGTGGTAAGTCCTAGCTTTGCTGAGTACCTCTTGGCACGTGCCACAAGGGGTTTCTTCATCGCACTAAGATATCGTAAGAATGACTGACACGCAACAAAGGTAAAGAGAAGCTCACTCCCAACCTCATGATCTTACAACGCATGCAAGCCCCTAGTCTTCTTACATTTTTCGTTTTTTCTGGATCTTCCAATTGGCGCGGTCTCTTCTTGGTGTTGGACGGGCCACCGCGGATTACCCTATCTTCTTCAACGCTATTGGTTGAGATGGTAACATGATGATTGTGGCTTTTGGGTTCCATCACCTGTCGTGGGTACATAGAGCCAGGATTTCGAAGTAGTCCTGTTTGCGGCTGGCTCGTATGAATGTACGTGGCAGCGCGACCAACATGGTTGAAGGGTTGTCCGAATGGGTTCTCGTCCATATCGTAAATTTGCTGAAACACTTCATTCTGCGGCTGACTATGATCATAGTCCGACAGGGTCATTTGCGAGGAGGTACTGTAGGGAGTGAATTGGGTTGGTATGGATTCAGAACCAGTGTAACAGGCCAAAGGGTCGCTCATTCGTGTTGAGCCTCGAGGGTCTGCTTGCACAGGGCTTGTTCGAGGTATTTGAGGAGGGTAATAAGCGTTCATGTTGTCCATGTTCGTGTTCCAGGAGAAAAGCTGCGAGGACACTGGCTGGGGTCCAAATACATCGGGCGTATCTACTGGTCTATTTTCGTTGGTACCCTACAATGTGTCAGCATTTGTTTCAACGTCCCAATCGTAGACGGAAACCCACTTCTATACCACTCAAAGATTGATGAAGGTTATATGCTGTCTCGGAGTAGCGCGGAAAATTTTGCAGCAACTCTGTATCCATGCCCGAGAGGGACGCTGGCGATTCGTGCTCTTTCTGAACCATCCTGCATCAAAATAGGTAGACCTTGGCGTTGACAGGGTGTATAAAGACTGATGATCTCTAATTGATACTAAGAAGTAATCATGAAATGCCTGACGTGAAGCATTTTTCTATTCCGGAACAATTCCAATGCCACTTAAAGAAGCTGAGGAGTGGTGTTGCCAGTGGATGTGGATGTGAGACGTTGCACGCTTTATACAGTGAGATCCGCAGCAGCGAGCTGAGTAACTCAGGCTTCCTAAGATGGCGATCCCTAAGGATAGAGGGCATGTTTAACCTGTTGTTCGGATGGATATGGATATGATCGTCATGTTTTCGTAAGAAAAGTAATTCGCTCGTTATATGGCGGCGCGCTGCGTCATACGGGTTTCTCCGTTACTTGCTGAGCGCCCTGCGCATTGTGGCGGGGCGGCAAGTGGGCGCAGGGTGGTTTACACCGTATAGCTAGGTGCATACATTATATCCAATAATCTTTCTCAGCGCCCGGTGTTTCCGGCGACAGCGTTGCTTCGATGCCGAGAGACCGATGACAACTCACTAAAGCCCCTTAATTTCTCCGTCTGAAAGAAAACCCTGGTATGATGTTGTTAATGCGATGTCCTTCTAACAGAGTGTGTTGTCGGGTCTGTAGCTTTGGTCTTAAGCCGAGGTAGCTTCAGCAATCGAAGCTGTAGGAAACTTGTTCAATCTGGATTGCAGCTGTCTTCGTTAGGAAGTTATAAATCTTGGTCCTTGGCCAACAGTACGACCGCCTATTGGCTGGAAGGTCACAAAGGCGCTTTTCCGGAAGGGTCCTGATCGACACTCACCTTGGACTTTCCATTCATAGCTTAATGGTCTAAGCCCCATATCATGTACCTAGAGCAGAGTTTGGATACTTCTCCAATGGATGTACATGCCGTTCCCATTCCACGGACAATACGTGAGTCGTTTAAAGTCCGAAAACATAGAGATACCGAGAGAACTTTTGGGCATAATACGACTACCTTGCTTCTTTTTAGACAGCGTTCGTTAAACAGTTGGATGTTACGATTTCGCCAGTTAATTGATGTCTCAGGCACGAAGCGTGACATCTGGCCCCACGCATCGGCCTCTTCCATCTCTTCATGGGCGTGGGGGTTCCAGTGGCAAAACCGCTCCGCAGGAATGCTACAGGATTCCGAACATTGCGAAGGACAGGGCTAGTGCACCGTTACGTTCCTGCATGTTCCTTATGCTGCACCATTATGCACAAGGATCTGAAGCCTCATACATGTAGTTTATGTAGTCCTGCAGCGGAGGCGACGCTGGGTAATCTCAGGCGCATTATCTCTGTCGATCTTCCAATCGCAACCCCCACACTTCTCGCGAAGAAGCCTTACAAGCGAACTAGCAACGGCAGAACCGGCGCCTCGGAATTGTGGCAGCACGCTTGCATCTGTGATCACATCCTGCCATCAATCTCCGGTGACGTCGTGGCAATGTCATTCTCTGAACCCATGTTACAAGAATTCCTAAACGGTGAAACTCCATCACTCTACGAGTCTGTAGTAGAAGCTAAAATCGAGCGAACAGGCCAATATCCTTTATCCTGATTGGATTACACATGAATCCGTTCAAATCACTTCATCGACGCCTCTCACGGTCAGCTGCTCCCGGTATGCCGAAGCGCAAAGCAGAATCTCTAGACGGTGAAGCCATGGACGAGCAGCGAGAAAGTACGGCCAATGCGTGGCCATGGCATTTGCCCCCGCCAGAGAAAAGATAAAGACTGTTCCAAGAAGGAGGGGTTGCGCATTGAGCTTCTAAGAGAAGCTCCCACCAAAATTTCAACCATGACTTTATTGTAACGGAGCAGTGATTTCGAAGGCTTGCAGGCCTATTAACAGAGACGGCCACAACCTCTGTACCAGCCAGAGACCGTCATCGAAAAGAAGTTCAATCAAAGCAACGATTCAATTCACAGCCAGCCAAGATCACGGCCATACCAGAAAAGAACCAAACCGAGATTTGGCCAAGAACACAGCCTCCGCCATGCCTAGCTCAGGCCATCCCCAGGGACGGGATGATTATTCTACGAAAACACAGTACAGCTCACGCAGTTCAGCGAACGTAGGCACAGCGAGAAACTCAGACTCAGAGGCCTCCAATGCTTTTGAGCGGGAATTGAGAAGAATTGAAGAGAGTTCCATGGTCGAGAGATATAGAGCAGAGAAGAATGGCCCAATCTCTGATCGTCTCGTGCATATAACGGGTAAATGGCAGAAAAAACGGTTTTAGGTATGCGTCTTGTCGTAGACTGCCGTACTCGTACGCTGACATAATAAGATCTAGGCACTATCAATGGGAATCGAGAGATCTTATTGTGTTTGGCAGCGCGGTAGTAGTACTTTTATCTTTGCTTCTAGGGGATATCAACCATGGGCGTTAAAGGGGAGGTTTTTTGGTGCTCTGGGTCGTTGGCGGGGCAACTGTTTTAGGCGGCGCTAGTGTAAAATTCCCAATTGGGAGAGCTTGGCATAAATAGGTAGGTCGTGACGCTAGATACTCTGGACCTTGAATCCACAGTTTCTGACATGAACAATGGCGCACCCTATGCAAGTGTGCGCCTGGAATCTATATTCATGTTAATGTAACAAATGTTGTCAAAATTGAGGTTCAGGGCTGCAATTTGTAAATGCAAATGATTCGATTATATCGTACTTGACATACAGCCATCAAAACGCCGATATTATTCCATGGGTATCTGCTATTGGTGTCATATTGGAAGTCGTTGCATATGGGAAATACATGTAATTGCCAACCGAAGAGCAATTTACATTACAACGCACGCAGCAGCCACAACCATGCCAGCGGCAGCAGCCACTTTTGAAGCTTCTCTCAGTGACCTAAACTCCTCTAGCCGGGCCTCATACTCAGCGCGATTTCTGACTAGTGCGGCTTCCTGCAGCTGTTTGGTCTCTCGGTCCAATTCAACTTGCGCGCGACGGGCTTCCTCCCGCAGTCTTCTCTCTGTTTCTAATTGAGATAAACGGGCTCGCTCCAGTAGATCCATCTCCTGTTGTCTTTGCTCTTGTTCAAATTGAGAGAAACGGGCTCGCTCCCGCTGTATCCTCTCTTGAAATAATTGCACAAAACGGGCTCGCTGTATCTTCTCTCGCTCCAGCACTCTCTCCTCTTTTTCTACTGATTGAGCAAGAAGCGTTCGCCTCAGAGCTTGGCGGGCTCGCTCTGGAGGAGATTCTTGGACTCTGAGATCGTCTGCTTCCTTCCGATGGTAAAGGTCGAGAAGGCTTATAGTTAGGCCATCTCGCGCTGCTATAGCGGCATTCAGCTTGCTAGAGTAACTGTCGCGAACAGCAGTAAGATCTGTGCACTGTCGTTGATCGTTGTCCTCTACAGCTCTCTCCATTTGACCTTCAAGATCAATGAGGCACTTTTCGTATGCCTCAATTCTGTCAATTATTTTATGCTGCAATTCGCACCCTGCATCCGTCATACCGAGATCGCCAGATGAGGTGAACTGTCTCTGAATCGCCAGAACCGTCTTCACTTCTCTTTCATAGAAGTAAGACAGGATCTTGATGGCAGAGTCTTTATCTCCCAAATATCTCCGAGTCTGACTGCCGCCAGCTATCATTTCGCTCCAACAGTCGACTCGTTGTATGAGCTCTACGTGGCGACGCATAGCGTGCTCAGTGCTCCCAACTGAATCCCACATCGTTGTCACTAGCAAAACAGAGGGTAGGCTGGCCTCTCCACACAGGGCCCTGAACAGTTTGAACTTTGCCTTTATTACATCGGACATGCTGAAGGTGATGGGATGGAGGTAGATAATGCCGTTCAATAAGACTTGTGCGTCATAAGACTTACCCAACCAAAACGCAATGTCTTTTAAGAAGTTTATGTCATGGGAATCTTCGTCATAAGACCCGAATGCAGGTGTGTCAATGAGGTGTACCACTTGTTGACCGTGTTCGAATTTGGAGATCGATACCTGATCTATTCCTGTGGAGATACAAGATCAATCAGTGTATGAGATCAATATGGCGCAAATAATCACTTACTAGAGCGGAAAGTCTGCGCTCCTTTCGATCCATTAATGCAGGTGCGTATAAATGTACTCTTCCCAGAGCATTGGGCCCCCATCACTACAATGAAAATGTCTCTCTCACTGGAGTACCGT
The DNA here is from genome assembly GCA_000444155.1 of Cladonia macilenta KoLRI003786. Lineage (NCBI taxonomy): Eukaryota > Fungi > Ascomycota > Lecanoromycetes > Lecanorales > Cladoniaceae > Cladonia > Cladonia macilenta. The sequence goes on from KE598561.1 coordinate 312,084, forward strand.
GAGTTTTGTGTCCATTACTAGCAACTGACGAGGCTCACTCGTCTTGCGGATGGAGTTGGCTCACCTGCTGAAGGTCCTGGCAAGAAGGTATTCTTGTGCCGAAAATTGATATCCTGGGTAAGCACCGGGTATATCGAAGTCTGGGGTACCTTGGACTTCGGGATGTGTTGATCTGAAAGCTAGAGTGTAGGGAACCTCACTGGAGCCGGTTCTAGGCGAAACAGATGTTTGCTCGGAGGATCCGAGCTCGGTATCTTTGGGCTCATCGACGAATTTTGGTATGATGGACGTAATTCGAGCATTTATATGCTCTGCATCGAATTCATCTTTCATGCCACCACTGGGCAAGACATGGAGAGCTAATTCGCGCATGTGGTATGCTAGATGCCGCCGTATAAGCTGCCCAGGTTTTGAGCATAAGGGGCACGTATCTAAGACATCCCTATCGGCTGGCCTTGAGAAGAGATCGTTAAGTGCTGGAAGTTGCCAGTCTGCAAATGTATCTGCATGGTGAGCTCTCTGGTGCTTTACAAACGCCGCCTCATCTCCAAATGTCAAGAGGCATGCTTGGCAAAACCATTGCCTCCGATGGATTTGAGCTTCATGTTCGAACCACTCATGGCGAGTAGCATAGATCTTGAATGGAGTTTTACATTCATTGAATGTACAGATGTAAGGTCGGAGGTGTCGGTATACGTGAGATCTGTGGACATCGTGAACAAAAGGAATACGAAAGTATGCAATTAGACCTACCTCCATGATAGTTTACCCGACCCCCGAATAGTTTTGTTGCAGTAGATGCATTTGAATAATTTCCCAGCCAAGGCATCATCTGGCGGTTCCGGTATGTACAATTCGCCCTCAACCTCCATATCGTCAGAAGCAGCGGAAGATGTTATGGAATGACTGTCATCGTTCAAGGCTTCCGCAACCTCTTGATGGAGTGTAGTAATGCTTGATTGGGTGTTGAAAGACGGATCGGATGAGTAATGACTAGAGCTCCCGAGTCCTGAATTTTGCAAAGCTCCAGCGTCGCTTGGAGTATCGTTGCGCCTCCAGTGGTCGACCAAACCGTCTGTCCGCTCTTCGATTTGGACAGCATAGGCTCTGTGACGGGCTTTCAAGTCCCTAAGTGTTTGTCGACGAAGAGCGTTCGATCTTCCCAGGCGCTCAAGAAGAGAGACATTCGCCTGTCGTAGGTGCGGAAACTCGCCTTCCACATGTTTGATTTCTTGAKCCTCACTATCCGTGAGATCGGTAGAAGCTCTAACTCGGATTTGTCCGCGTGGAGCCAATGCACGGATTGTAACAGACAGATCATACAGACTGTCAATGATCTCCCTAACATCGAACATAATCTGTTGCAACTCAGTTGTGGAGTCCAAGGTCTCGTTGCTCGAGGAAGTCTTGGACGAATCCGAGTCAGAACATTGCTCTTCGTAAGGAAGCCTCTGGCCCGATAATATCATATAGACTAAGCGATATTAGAGAGCTATTGTCCGGTTCACAGTTTGGCGTTGTACATGGACTGCTTACCTTCACGTAGATTGTTGTAGAGATCCTCCAGGAGGCTGACAACTTGTTGACGAACATGTACAGCGTCTCTCAATCGATCATCCAGAGATGTTTCCCCTGTTTCATAGGCGCACATGTTTCCAGCCCATACTCTCAGGMGTCCAACTTCATCTTGGAGTTCGCCTTCTTCAATCTGGTCTGAGAATTGGACATCTGAGCTTCGTAACGAAGCGCACAACTGACTGAAGGCTTCAGTACACTTAGTATACTGGCTCGCGATAGTGGACGCGCTTGAAATAGGTATGACGTCCATTATACAGTCTCTATACTGGTCTAGTGGGGAGATACACGTGTGTCGTCGCGGGCTCGGCTTTGCTTCTTATTACCATTGATGTTCCGCCCCCACCTCCAACCGTTGCCCCACTATCTGCTGTCAGCCCCAGATTATAACTGCCACAGGATAAGTTTGGATCTAGATAGGATCATCAATCGCTCATGGCAGAAGCAGCTGGCTTCGTTTTGGCGGCATTACCGCTCATCATTGAAGGATTACGTGCATATGCGGAGGGTATAGTAACGATCAAGAAATGGTGGCGGTACCGCACACTGTTGCAGCATATTGTTCGCAGACTGGAAGTGGAGCAGGTGAAGTTATACAACACCTGTACGAACCTTTTGCGGGATCTTGTTGATGACAATACGTTGCATTTACTTCTCGAGAATCCAGGAGGCTTTCGCTGGCGTGAAGACAGTTTCCGCACGTTGTTGAGACTGCGACTCGGGAAGTCGTTCCACGTATTTCTGAATACTATGAATGACATGAAAGAGGTAGTCGACCTCTTAAAGGCTAAGTTAGATCTAGACACCGACAACAAAGTAAGTGAATGAAAGCATACTTATAAAGCCCTCATTCTGACGGTGTCCACCATAGCCTAGATGGGCAGATTATAAGGCCCACAAGCGGGAGTGGAAAAGGATACGACTCGTGCTGCAGGAAGAAGCCGTCGAGAATCTGCTTAAGCGTCTCCGCGAAGATAATGCGAATCTCATCAACTTGCTAGAATTCACTCGGCCTGTAGAGACAATAAAGGTTCCAGATACGACGGCCAATGCAAAAGGATACGAGCGCATCCGCAACAACGCAAGGGATCTCTACCAGCTCTTGAAGCATAGCTTCACTTGGCCCTGCGGTTGTATTATACCTCACAATGCCAGTGTGCACCTACAATACCGTACTTGCAGGGAACTTGCCTTAATAAGCACGGAGTCAAAGCCCCCTTTCGACGTTCTGTTTTTCTTCGAAACAGACCAGAGCATGGCTACGGCGATTCCTCCATGGGTTTGGCGGGAGACCATCATCGAGCCGTTAGAGGTACCTAGCTGCGAGTCTCGACACATATCTCACGAGGAGTCTCCTCAGATGGGAGCCATGACTTCATTCGCGGCTTCGGCAATCACGAATACCAGAACTTCAGCCATTGTTGCCTCCACTGGCTTCTCCTTGAGTGCTATTGGAGGTTCGACGGCACTGAACTACTTCGACACAGGGCATGGTCAAGGAAACAACATGGCGCAAGCTGCAAAAAGAGGGGGCTCGTCTTCGCAGGTCACGACCAGCAGGCTAAGGAATTCTCCCGCAGAATCGACGCCAGGAGTAACTTTACGAGCCGAAGCTTGTTCATCACAAGTGTCACCCTCTAAGGCACCGTCAGAAAGGATAGAAAGCCTCTGCAGGGCGATGTTGGACCCCCTTAACCTGCCGTACCTCGGAATCATTGTTGACGGTCACGAAAAGCAACACCGTATACTGATCACCAAGGCGTCCCACAGCACTGATACACTAAGGACAGTCTCCTTGAAAAGCCTACTGGCCCAAGGTCTTCCCAAAAAGAAAGACAGACTTATTTTGGGCGTCAAGCTAACCTCGTCCCTACTTCAACTACACAACACCTCTTGGCTTGCTGAAAGCTGGGGAAGTCCTGACGTCCTATTCATAACGAAAGATGATAGTCCTCTCCTTGACAGGCCCTGGCTTTCGAAGCACTTTCCCTCCCCATCATGTACCATCCTGCCTCGCCGGTCCACCGGTCAACCGTTGTGTGCTGAAGTCCGCAATCGAAGTATGTTCGCACTCGGGGTCGTTCTCATTGAACTCTGGTTTGGCAACACACTTGAGAATCTTCGTGAGACGATAGATCTAGGCCCCCATGGCGAAGTCAATGCGATAACAGAGTTCGCAACCGCAAGACGCCTCTCGGAGGCTATCTATCGTGACGCAGGGGAGTGGTATGGGGATGCAGTGAGAAGATGCATATATTGCGATTTTAATCAAAGATATAATAGCCTCGATGCCGAGACTCTGAAAGAGGCAGTACATCGTGGAGTGGTCTTACCACTCGAGTCACACCTGACTTCGTTCTTTGGACGAAAAGCGAGTGAGATCTTGCCGTTGGTGAGTGGTGCGCGTGTGTAATGCAAGCGGTCGCCCAGGAATCAGACTTAGACGCGATCCGGAAAATTTATCAATACAACGAAGACCGTAGGTGATCATCTGTATCGCGGCAAGATGGTCAGACTCCTGTATTCTACGACCGTTTCTTCATTTTAAATTAGAACATGAAGCGAGTAACGACTTCAAAAGTTGTAGTATCGTCCTTGGGTATCATAAGGCAGTCAGCGTTCCCCTTGAACTCCATGTTATTGTACAATAAATTTCAACCTCCGGCCTTCACATGCCGACGGTAGTGAAACGTGTCATTGACCATCTCGTTACCCATTCCAAAGCTCGATTCAGAATGCTCGTTACCACCATCATAGCCGCCGTACACCTCCATCGTCTCATCATGAGCGATTTTGATAGGCGATAGATCCAGCGAGTTGCCTTCATCAAACATAGCCTCTGCCTCTACACCTGTGCCCACGGGCTTGAATCCTTGGTCAAAATCGCCAACTGCTGATATCAAGTCAGCGTCTTTGGAAATCTGAGCGGTAATGTACTGATGAGCTGAGCTTATCATGAGGCCATAGGATTCAGTTTTAGAGCTTTGAAGCCAATTTGCTTCCAATCTCCCACCTGTTCTATCAAGGGGCAGCTTGACGACTCGAGGGACGTCCCAACTAGCTTTCCAAAGATGGGTTGCCGGCTCTGGGATAGCACACTGCATGAACAATAAGTCGTGTTGTTGAGAGTGCCACATAACGCGCTTTATAGGGGAGTGGTGTATGAGGACGGCGACTATTGTGCCCGAATACAAGGACCAAATCCAGATAGTGGTAGGGATGGAATCATTCTTTGTTGCCAATAACGTCCCCTCCCTATTCAAAGCTAGAATGGAGATTCCGTGGGCCGGGTGGTCCGTTTTCGCTAGTGATACAGAAGTTGGTGGACTCGCGGGTTGTGGGGCAAAGGCGTAGCTGCGTTCCTTTGCGGCATTAAGTTGCTCTTGCCATATGTTGATACCCGCAAGTTGAATCGTGACGGAGTGATGCATTGTTACAACGGGGGAAAACTACTTGATGTTAGTACTGAATAGGATTCTTTTCGCCACGCGATAATCACAGTGTTTTTAGAGAGCATTGTGACATTATCGTTATAGTCACCGAGCAGTAAACTCCCATTCGAAGGGTTCCATGCCATACGTTTGAGGCCCAACCCAATGTCAACATCATCCACCGCGCCCTGGTAGGTCTTGAAGAGTTGCCCGTCCGCAGTGTATATCAGCACTTTGTGGCCGCTGCTAGCCGAATCACGAATTGCAAGCCAGCAGCCGTCCGAACTCCATGAAACCTCCTCTGCATCCACGGTAGGCAGATCGATGCTTGTAATGAGCTCATGCTTCGAAGGGCTTAAAAGCATGAGGATATCTTGTGTTGCAGGCCGAGTCAGGATAGCCATATGTCCTGTTCGCGGCCTAAAGCTATAACAATGCACTGCGTATTTTGGGTCCCTGATCTCGACACCGCGACTTGTAGTCAGTGACCATATTGTAAGCTTCACCCCAAAATCGGAAAAGACCAAGACCTCATTCGGATTGTATGCGAAGGCAACATTCGCTATCCTTCCCAGATTGCTGGCTGCCCTTTCTATTACAGGAGACCAGATGGGGTCATTAACATCATGCAAACGGACTGTATCCTCGTCGGCAAGCAGGATCCGATTGCACGGCCGTTGCCTCTCGTCATCGCCTCCCTGTTGAAGTGCTTCTTCCGGTATGTCGCTCCAGCGAGACCATCGAATGAATCGGCATCTGTTAACGAACTCTGGCGGAAGAGGAATTGTTCGAATATTCTGGCTGGTATATGAAGCGATGGCTAAGGAGGACTGCTGGAGAGTCGCGATGAATGCGCCGTCAGCGGAAGGTAGCGAATGCTGAGCTGGAAAACCATTTAGCAAGTGGAGATGAGAGATCATACTGTACATACAAGATACCGATCCATTGAGAGGCATCTCAGGAGTATCCACTTAACAATCCGAGCGTATGATAGCAAAGGATGTAAATAGACGCCTATGCTCCCGAAGTTCAGCCGTTAGCGCAGAAGGCTAAAAAGAACCCCCCTGCTTACTCGCACACAAAGTATGTATGTGTACGGAGTGAGGACCTTAGGTAGTCCGATGATCAATACATCAGCATTCATGCGAACAATCAAGGTGATACGCAAGCGTTCTTGAAACTACATCAACTTCTATCTCTAGGTCCGATCTTTGTCATACCATAAGGTTAGAAGCCTGCTCTTTCAATCTCTGCCGGAAACGCTGGTTCGTCTATATTCGATGTACATGCCTTCTTCCAAATATGTGGTGTAAACTTATCAACGATGGCTTTGAAAGCCTCCTGAACGAAGTTAATAAGTGCCAATACGTTGTTCGCAACAATGCTTACCAGCGTGCAGAAGCTCTCATCGCCATCAAGATGCTTGCCGGGAAACCTGCAACCTGGGATGACCAGCGGTTGATCATTGTATCGTAAACGGACATAGTGGCCATTTAGCTTGTCCAGTTCCGTAGCGTTGAACTCATTCACGGGTTTTCTCGAGATACCTTCCGTAGCCAATTTCACTGGTCTGGAAGAGCTAAAGAATGTGCTGAGCCAACTTTGGTTTTGCTTGTGAGCAGCCCGCGCAGTGACTGCCTCATCAAGCCTATCGCCGTTCACAGATTGTCTGCCAGGATTTGCTTCCCTAAATAGTTCGAAAGCAATGTGACTGGTGTAAGGTGGCCATTTCTCCCCTTGAAAACAACCAAGGCTGGCCAATATTGCTGCAAGAGTCGTATCATGACACCCGCTCAGACCGAATTTGATGGCTTTCTCCCCGCCTCTGCCAGCACCCAAAGATCCGTCCTCGCCTCCGACCTCATGGAGACCGTCATTCCCACGTTTTTCAACGCTACCTACCATGCGAGCTACAATGTCCCCTGCAAGCCCACCTATCCCAACTGTCCGATACTCGTTGCTTTCCCGAAAGCCGGCGAACCATTCCTCGACACCGATTTTCTCAATGATGTCTAGTCCTCTGCTATCATAGAAACTTGAAGGTAGTCGGGTCTTAGGTCCATGTGCTAAGGTCGAGTTGATGGTGTCCATTATGCCCGAGAGACGTGGATGTGAATCAACCTGGACTTTAGACTCATTGGGCATCCATTTCTGAATGAGCGAGTTAAGATACTCCATCTCTTCGGTTTCATTCCCTACGACGCATCAGTGTGCTCTTAGTAGAAAGCTCTATGGAAAATAAATACAGCGATTTGCGGCACGTTGACCGAAAGCTTTGCTAAGCTGACTGAACCTTTGGCAATTGGATGTGTTGGGATAAAGCGTCTCTTCCTGGAATGTTCTCGTGATTATAGTAGGAAGTGGGAAAGCTGCCGTCCTTGCCGATAGAGGGTACATTCCCCAAAAGCTTTGCTGGAGGCTTTCTAGTGCTCGGGGCATAGGGGTCGCTCTCAGGTATATCATATCTGCATCGCCAATAATTGCTGGCATAAATTGGAGTTGATCGACATAGAGATGACGAAGACGTTCTCCAAGTGCCAGTGTGGTCTCCCGGCCTTTATCAGTCAATTCCCCCAGATTACTGACAGGGCCTTCAGCAAGGGCTTGTCTTCGTTTTGAAGTCATGAACCTTACCAGACCGCATCTATTTCGCCATTAGGACCCGAGGCTAAGACTGATGCATCGTTGTCGCCGAAGGTTTCTAGGCGTCGGCGCCATTGAAGTTGGTCCCATGAAGACCAATCTGTCTTCGTCATTGCAACGCTTGCCAACCTTCTGGCGGCATTACAGTACGGCCAGTCTGTTTAGAGCTTCAGCTATCCAGAAGCGAAGCAGCCCAACGGCGAGCACATACACGGAGAGAGACCTGCCTGGGTTGAACATTAACAACAAATGGGGGCGAGTAGTATGAGTGAATTCAAGTGGTCTTGGGCAGCTTACATTTTGGAATCTTGCCGAGACAGGACTCCTTTCGCCTGAGACACTTGAATCAGATATATATCACTTTTGGTACATGACTCGTAGGATTACCATGCCGAAGGAGCTGTGATATCGTAATGTTAACATTCACAAGTTTTCTGCATGCTATGGACATGTGCCGGCTCTAATGGGCAAAGGCTGAGAAGGGAAGACCTCACATACAACCTGTACAAGTTGAAGCTTCAAAGTATTTGGATAAAGACGAGCCAATTCATCTTGTGTGTATGGCGGACGGGGGACTAGGGTTGTCATTATGGCGGGAATATGTACACATTACAGATAGAGAGAGAATGGACTATGCTCCGTAGTGTTCCGTAGTATGTATTTACATAGCAACTAATAATCCAGGCACTGCTGATAGTAGAATTGAGACTACAATGTCACACCTCATTATTTTGCTAAGGCGGTGCTAAAGCGGAGATTAAGAATTGACGCGAATGATACGCCTCAAACGCTCCGCCGATGCTACAATACTAGTTTGCATTCTTGATTGACTGAACATTGCTCGAGGCCTCTCGGCTCCACTGTCAGCGGGTTACTTGATGAGCACGCCCTACATATGTCCCAATGCTCTCGACAGCTCCTCCAATTCAGAGGTCAGCTCCGTAAGTCGAGCTTCATATCTCTGGGCAAGCCAGTGAGCAATCATGACAACCTCGAGCAAGTGGCCTCAAAACCCGTGGCTGCCGGAGAAGACGATTCAAGACATAAAAGGCCATGGCAGAAGAAGCGTCTCTCCTTCGCGAAGCAGTACCAAGAGCAGCGACGGCCTTCTGGTGTGGACAAAGTACTTGAAACCCTCTTCTCATCCACTCGCGCGCGCATTCAGACGCCAGAGATATCTCGTTATTCTAGGTTGCCCATAGATCAAAATTCCGAGATTACTCCCGCTCAAAGCAAAATCCCAGAAGACTCTCGGCATCCCAGATTGCCCAGAGAGCAACCACTCGAACCTGCGACTTACGCAAAATCAATTGACCATCGTCTTCAACAACTCCACGCTGAATTACAGCGAGGCACATCTACTCTTGAAGATATCTGGACCTCCTGCAAAGAGCTACTTGGGCAAAATGTCTGGAGACCGTCCACAAAGTCCCAGCGTGGGAATGAGCACTTCTCCAAGACTCTTCCTCTTTTTCGCGACATTCTTTTAGGCGTATGCGCGAAGCAGCGCATTACTGTACAAGGTGTGACTACAACACCAGCAGATGTGATAAAGGTATATCAGAAGCATGGGGTAATGAGATATTGGTGGCATGAGGTGTTATGGTCTCAACTTGCCCAAGCCTTACGACTCAAATACCAAAAGAAGAATGAGCAAACCGATGAAGAAGCGTCACTGGAGATTACCCAGTCGGCAGGGATCAAAACTTTGCTAGATGAGATCCTACAGGTATGGAAGCTATTCATGCAAAGATATGGCGCCGTGCCTGCCTCGGTCTCCGTCCAAGGTGATGTGACAGCATCTTCCGGCGATGGCATCGAAGCTCAAGCCCCCCTTCCCAAAGAAATGGCTAGCCAATTCCTGCGCCTCATTCCCAAACATCCGCCAATAATGCAGATTCGACAGATGCCAGCAGCAGCAATCCTAACTCTAGACTGTTTAGAGTCAGAGAATCACGGCGGAGTACCTTATCTAATCCGCTTCTTTAAGACTCTCAAAAATGGGTGTAGACTAGATCCACAGACTGCTAGGCCGTCTTTAGCTGAAGCCGGCGTACCTTTGAGTATCATTGAGGAGGCGCTATCGAGCTGGGGCTCACCACTAGCTGAATCAGGGGATTTCAAGACGCTTGACTGGAGCAAGAAAGCCACCTCGTCGCGGTTGGCAGATCTTGGAGCTGTGTTCAAGCGGTCAAACCCAGAACAGGCTTTCGAGTACTGGCAGAGCTTCCAGAGTCATCTAAAGACGCACGGGTATGGAGATCAGGAATCGACTGACTCAATATTCACCCGCTTCCTTCGATTATTCTGGTCTCTCCGTCGTTCAAATCACGCGATTGAGGTTTGGAACGTTATGGTCAACATGGGACGCACACCCTCTCAAATGCACTGGAATGCAATGCTTCTCGGTTGTTATCCAGTCAATGACAGTCAATCAATGCAGAAGATTTGGGCGAACATGTGGCAATCAGGGTTAGAGCCAGACAACTTCACGTGGGCGACTTATATATACGGGCTCATCAAATGTAACAAGATCGAAGACGGCTTCGCAGCTCTTGAGCAACTTGGTAGATCTTGGAAGAAGGAAGCTCCAGTTGTAGGATTGGCAAACATGAGCAGCGACGAGATATCCCAGAAAACCGATATCAAAGGGGATATTCGCCTCCATCCCGTCAACGCCGCGCTCTCCGCTCTCGTCGACGAAGGGAAATATGATCTCACCCAAACCATCATCCGCTGGGCCCTATCCCAAGGCCTCCGACTCGAAACCTCCACCTTCAATATCCTCCTCCGGCCCCTGGTCCGCGTCGGCACCCAAGACCAAATCCAAGCACACCTTGAGCTTATGGGAACCCACAACTGCACCCCCGACATAATAACCTACACCATTCTCCTCAATGGTCTGATCTCTAACCCCGACTCCCCCTTCCACCATCTCTCCCCGGAAGACCAAGAATGCACCATAACCACCATCCTCACGCAGATGGAAGCCCAAGACCTTAACCTCACCCCCCAAACTTACACCACCATCCTTAACGGCCTCATTGGCAAACCGACCTCCACCACCCAAACTCCCCGCACCGTCAACACCCCCCTCGCGAAATTAATACTCAACCACATGTCCGCCCGGCACATCCCCCCTTCCCCCCACCTCTATACCATCATCATAACCCACTACTTGAGCCTCAAACCCCCCGACCTCCCCGCCGTCAACTCCCTCCTCACCTCCATCCACTCCTCCCGTTCCACCACCCACCTCCCCGACACCGTTTTCTACGACCGCCTAATCGAAGGCTACGCCTCCCTAGGCGAGATCGAAAAAGCGTTGAAAATACTGCGGGAGATACCTAAAAGGGGGAAGACGCCGGGATATGTGGCGTTGCAGGTGCTGCTGAGGAAGATGGCGGAGATGGGGGAGTGGGAGCTGTGTAGGGAGTTGGTGGCTGATGTGGAGAGAGAGGGGGGATTGTTGAGACATGGGGTTGGGGGGTGGAGGGGGAAAGGGCAGTGGTGGGAGTTGGTGGATGAGTTGAGGGGAAGAGGCTTATTGGATGAAAGGGAGCAGAGGTAGAGGTGCGGATTGGTCGCAAAGGGGCATCGATTCATAGTGTTGAGCTGTACATACGCTTGAGAACGCATACTATACTTTGCATCACAATATCAAGCTGTAAATTCAGCACTCATCTGTCGGTCAAGGGCTAATAACAATTCATTTGTCTTTAAAATATATCCATAAACAATGATACATGACATAGCAAGAAGTAAACCAATATGGCCATCCGAATCGTCCCAAGACGCCAACTCCAGGCTGCAATGGTATGCATGGATCCAACCCTCCCCACCGCACGCACGTAGAAACGGTGCCCGCATAGAAATAGATCAAGAAACCAAACACCAAACCATGTCCCCCTGGTATTAAAACCTTCAAGATCGAGAACGCCACGCATGCTTCCAGGCATAGGAACCAGCCACCACCATTACCAGCAATGCAACCAGCCATGAACCCCCTTAATCCGCGTTATCGTTATCCAATCCCCCAACTCCGAGCAAATGTCCGCATCTCTTTCACGTAACTCATTTCCGATCACCACTGTCCCACTTACTGCATACCTCCCATCCCAACCCCATTCAGGTGCGGATTGTGGTTCGTACCATTAACATTCTGCACACCTCCACCACCCATATGCGGCATCTGAGAAAACTGTCTCATAGCAGCCATTCTCATCTGATCTTCGGTCATACCCTGGCCCCCCATACCATTCATAGCCGGCCCATTCATCCCATTCATACCTTGTTGCTGCAGCTGCTGAATTTGCGCCATTGTTTGCTGCCGCTTCTGGTTTTCCGCAATCATCCTACTACGGTAGTACTCCTGGCCCGCTTGGACTGCGCGTTGCTGTATGGCCATTTTCTCGGCTTGGGTGATGAGGGCGGCGTTTCCACCGTACTTTTGGAGACACTGAGTCATGAGATGGTTGTAAACCTCCTGTTTTCTTCGTTGGATCAGTTGCTGGTGCTGAAGAGGCAATTGGGAAAGATTCAACTGCGCTTGCGGGTTTTGCGGGAGATGACCTGGCTGACCAAGATGCTGTGGTAGTGGCGACGCGCCGTTTTGCATACTGGCCAAAGTGGCCTGTGATACTCTTGCATGGTATTCTGCCTGTTGTTGGCGTTGCTGATTCAGCGCAGCTTGGTGTTGGAGGTTCATATGGGCAGGGTTGCGATCTGGAGACATTTGTGGGTTCGGTGAGCCATTTTGCATCCTTTGCTGTTGTTGTTGCAGATGAGCGGCGTATGCGCGTTGTTGGCTTTGTCGGGCCATTATTTCCATCTGCTGTTGTTGTGACAGTGCGGGTGGCGCCCCATTGAGATGCTGAGAAGCTATGGCATTATGATTCATCATGGGATTACTGACCATTGGCGGACTGCCCTGGGGCATGCGTGGAGTTGCGTGCTGCATGGATGGCGTGCCATTGAGTTGCGGCGTGCTTGTGCGACTGGGTGCTCTCTGCCGGCTTCGCTGCTGAACCATAGCAACACCCCCGGGATGACCGTGCTGCGCTGCAGAAGTTGGACGTACTGGACTGCTTGTAACGTGGCTGCTCATAGGTATGTTGTTGACTAGTGGAGAAGAGTTCGTATTTGGCGTCATATTCCGAACAATCGGCGATGAATTTTGGGCTTGTGATACTCCATTGGGCATTGGATGACCGTGAGCGAGTTGATTCTGACCCGCTGCCAACGCTTGCTGTCGTTGAGCGTCTCGCATTTGTGCCTGTTGCTGCATATTGCGCTGGGCCTGTTGATCTCGAGCCACCTGCAAAGCTCGCTGCTCGGTTTCTTGCCTATTGAGCCGTTCTTGTTGCTCCATTCTGAGTTTGTTTGCTGCAGCTGCAGCTTCCGCGGCTCTCTTCTCGACTAATTCACGTTCCGCTCGTTCTTTGTGCTCTGCCTTAATATTCTTGATGGCCTGGAAGCTCTCAAATCGAGGCTCGAAGGTCGCAGTGCCCCCCTCCCCGTCAGCTGCTCCAGCCTTTACGCCAGCTGCTCCGGACGCACTGCGTCTTTCATCCATTATTAGCATGAATTTCTGTTCTCGATCAGCGATAGCCTCATCGGCTGCCAATTCTGTCTGGGTGCGTTTCCGAGCTTTAGGAGTGGGATTGGGCTCTTTGTGCAGCGGATCAGTCAGACTTTGCATGATTCTATGTGCATCGTTAATGTTGTCGATTGGTTCTAAGAAAAGCGGAGGCGCTGTCGTTGTGATTGCTTTACTTTCGAAAGCATGTACGTCTGATCCGCTGATGCTCATTTTGAGCTTCTTCTGTGGAGGAGGCCCGCTGGTAGACGGCGTTGGTGGGACAGCGGACAAAGGAGTTGGTGGTATTGTAGCAGAAGCTGGCGTGCGAGGAACGGCAGACGATTGCTTGCGGTTGTTTCGGGAATCTATCGGAGTGTTGGCCTGAATATATACTTCTTCCTGCAGTGATAGAGGCGTAGGGAATAGGACGACTGTGAAAATCTTGGGACCCTTTTCTGGTTGCTTGTCTTTAGCCCCTGAAGCTGAGTCTGACTTCGTCTGAGGATTATTTTTGTTTGCAGCATTCTCGGCCAAAGAGTCTTCTTTCTGCGGATATGGGACATAGGGCGAAGGTGTGAGATGCTCGTTGTAATTGTGAATGGAAAACGGTACATTCTTCTCAGTCTTGGAGCTAGTTGTAGTGGTGGAAGATGAAGTGCCCGATGCTGTTCTATGGTCCTGGACCTGGACAATCAGACAACCCTCGTAGAACTTTACCTCGGAGTTCCGTAGCTCCTCAAGAATATCGTGTGGTATTGTTTGTAACTTTAGGTGTTCGAGGATGAACTTCATGGGCGAATTATACGAAAAACTGCCATCTTGCTGATCGAAGCGAAAGTGCGTAGGATGGAGATGGATAATTAAAGAAGGTTGCTTATTCCGGTATTTCTTCAAGATATATGCCGGGGTTTTCGCTGCGCGCCATTCAATTAGTATCAATATGAGCTGGCAGGGCAGTTTGCAATACCATATGGCTCCGTCATTCTCTTGACGGCTCTTCCTCCCCCGTCTAGACCAGCCTTGCCATTGCGAGTGCGCAGCTGTGGGTCACCCGGCTTCTGGGAGTCTCTTCGTCTATTGCCCAACCGAGAACCCAGCCCGTTCTCATCACCATTCACGCCGTTTGTGGGATTCATAGACGGATGTCTAAACCCAGACGGAGGCCTCTTGGAGCTTGCTGACGGTGATCGAGAGGGCTGAGAAGATTGTACGCCGTTGGTCTGAACATTGGGCAAAGGCGGACGCTTCATTTTCTGCTGGTGGGGAGCCGAAGGCTTTGTCGCAACAGCGGTAGCCATGCCACTTGCCAATTCAGCAATGACTACAGCTGCAGAGCGCAGGTGAGAAGTTGTAGGGCCCACCAATGGCTACCTGGATGCCCAATTTGGTTGAGCTGGCGTACAAGGACCGCACATTGGAAGGCGGGGATTTGTGCGCAATACCCTGAGTGATGACCTGAGTGACAACCTGCCGAAAGACTTGCTAAAGACTGCAAAATGATAGGAATCGCCAAACTTGGTTGCTGGTTATGTAAAGCAATATTCCATGTGGTACTGAGCGATAGGCAAGTGTGACGAAAAGTGAGGCAGTACTGCAGTTCACGGGACCTGGACACCAGCCGCGCTAACGCTCCTTTCGGAACAACGCGAATGTCAAAAGATGTCACAAAGGTTGACGACAAAGTGTGAGACTTCTAACAGATTCTCGACTATGACGATAATAAATATACAAGTACAAAGTTTGTGTATATCAATTGGCCACAGCACCTGCTTACTACCTTACACCAAGCTGCATGGTGGTGACCTAAACTCAGAACTCGTAGCATTGAAAGGATGCGATCAGCCAAATTCAACGGCGGTAGCAAAGTCACTGCCCATCATTCGTCCAAGTATCAAACGATACAATGCCCTTCTAATAGATCATTCAGTCATGTCCTGAGATGCGTCGTTTCCAATCTTCCCCTACACGGAGACTTTCCACTACTTCTACACCTTTGCCAAGGCCGATCCTGGGGTCATCCTGCCACCACTTCTCTTTCGCTTCTTCGCCGCGCTCGTCCTCACTGTCGACGAGCCCGCCATGGCCACTCTCGTCACCCACAACGAGTACAACTTGCCCAACCCAGCCTTTGATCTGCTCGACACCATCCCCACGCTCTCCCGAGAGTGTCTGCTGTAGATAGACAGTCTCAGGGCCAAGGTGTCGAAGAAGATGGATGTAGCCTGTAGGAGTAGTGAATGGCATAATCATAGTTTTACTTTCGACTAGTCCCTCGGCTTGTGAGTAGAGCGTGTCGAACATCTTCGACCTGGCAGGTGACAACTCCGGATCAGGCGATTTCTCGCCTTGACTTTGCGCATCCTCATGGCCAATGTTCGAATATGAGGAAGCAATTGACATAGGACCTTGCCCAGATGGCGAGCCAGCAAGAGGATGTTGTTTAAGATCAGGAGCGTAGATGAGTACGAAGACGCGAGATCCGGTGTCCACATGCTCCGGTAAATGTGATAAAATTGACTGCGATACCAATTAGAAACTACTTTAGAATAACAGAATATCTATTACTCACAGCATGTTCTTGGTGATAATCAGCATCCTCGGCATGCTCGTAGTCCGTCTCGGCAGACACCACAATCGCAACTGTTTTCCGTTTGCCTCCCGTCTTTGCTTCAGAAGAAACAGCTTGTCGGACAGTCGCAGAGCTTGAGCTTTCCAGATCTATCAATTCAGGGCCTTTTTTGGGCGGCACACCACAAGTCTGCGAGTCCGCTTCTTCTGACCATCTTGAGTGGTCTTCATAGCCTGTTTTATCTTCTTCTCTGATGGATGATAAGGCGCCCCCTACAACAGCTCCAGCAGCAGTCACGCCTGCGACGACCCGTCGACTGGCACCATCGAAGATTTGCTGTGGGCTTGGAGTCCGTCTCAGTGCACCTGACATCCGAGCGACAATGCTTTCATCCTCAGCGCCTCTCCCATCTGGGCCAGGTGCGTAAGGTGGTTGCCCTGGAACGTATGGTGGCTGCCCCGGAGGACCGTCAAATCCGGGAGGGCCCTGAGACCCTGGTGGAGGGGCAGCGTAATTCTGAGGCGGCGGGCCATAGCCAGGATGAGGGGGAGGTGCATTGCCATAGCCCGGCGGCGGGAGGTCTTCGTCTTCATCACTTTTTCTCTCGCTCCACACCCAAGCAACAAGTCCAGCCGTCGCGACCGTTAGGGTCACAGCTAACGGAACCCAGTAGCCCCAGGCGGTTCTTTGTGATGAAGCGCCATAGGTTTGGCGCCGCCGGCGTTCATAGGAATAAGACATGATAGCGATGATTCATGGAAGGAAATGATTTCATGTACGGCCACGCATTGGCCATGCGGACACGAAAATGAGACGTTGGGTGTTTGTTTTGACGAGGCTGGTTCCCCCAGCACTGGAATTGGTTCTAAAGGCGGCACGGCAAGGGCGATCTCTTGGCAAGCTACAGCGAATATCAAAATATCTTGCAGTCTGAATTCTAGCATTGATTTCTTAGCCGAGATACCCAAGCATCTACAAGAGTAAGACTAGAGAGACTGACAGTTCGTTAACTGCTGAGATACCAGAACGTGCTCGTAGTTGAGTAGTGACTCGAAAAGAATCAGAATCTCATCTACGTTTCAAGAGCAACCATAGTTGCTATAAACTTTCCGGAAACGTCGTATCAAAGACGCCTAGAGCTTTCGAATCCTGGACTGAGGAGATTAAAGATGCCCCATGCCTTGGCCATGCCTTATACAGGCTTCCAGGCCATTATACTGTGTGGCCCAGGGGTCTCGTTGAATACATTTACTGCCAATCCTGAAGACTTTCCCAAAGCCTTAGTACCAATAGCAAATCGGCCTATGGTATGGTATCCACTCGATTGGTGCTATCGTATGGGCGTTACAAGTAAGTACCGAGCTGTTTATGTATTATGTCCTAGTCGAGTCCATAATGCAAGGTCCCCATACAAGGACTGAGTTTCTATTGCTGTTCATGCAGGTCCGATTAGAAAGGCCTGTCCGCCCTCGAAATTTGATTGCAACCGTGTCTATTGGATGTAATAAAGAGCGTTTGTGGAGGTGCAAATTCGTGACTGCATTCAATTGGTGCTAGAGATGCTGAATCAATATTATGAGGCTGATCAGACATAAAGACATCCAACTCATTACACCGCCCTCATCCGTCAAATCAATCGAAACCGCGCTCGCGCAGAACCCCCATCTCACATCTCTTCCAGTACCCAAGCCGGATATCCTCTCACCAGAAAATTTATCACAGAACACCCCTACTGCAGAAATCCTGCGTCATCCCAGTGTCCAAGCAGCAATCAAAGGCGACTTCCTTGTGCTGCCATGCGACCTGGTCTGCGAATTGCCCGGCGAGTCTCTCGTTGAGGCATGGATGATACAGCAAGGTGGTCTCGGAGGCGCCTCCCTGGATACAGAGGATTACAATGGACCAAGGATGGGTCTTGGGGGAGAGACTGGAGGTCGAAGAGGCGGGATTGGTGTATGGTTCGAGACTAGGGGTGAAGACAGCACCAAAGGCACAGAAACAGACTTCATAATCACGACCTCCTTACGAAAATCGCCTGCACCTGCACCAGAAGGCTCACTACGACCCTACATCTCCAGACTCCTCTACTGCAGCACAACAGATACCCTCCGAGATATCACCACCGACAAAAAGAGCTTCCCAATCCGCCACGGCCTGATTCGTAAACACGGCAAGATAAAAATCCAAACCACGCATCGCGACGCCCACATCTACCTCTTCCCGTACTGGGTCCTCGAAATGATCAAGCGCAACGACCATTTCGACAGTATAAGCGAAGACGTAGTGGGTTGGTGGGCCAAAGCCACCTGGCAAGACGGCCTAGCCTCCAAGCTCCACCTACATGAGATTTTTGACCCTTCCTCCGCTTCCACCACCTCAACCTCCGAATCACCCGAACTCAATGAAATTGCCAGCTACACAAGCAGCACTACCGACGAAGAAAAGATAAATCTCGCCAGCATGAGCAGCACGCAAAGCAGCTCCCTCTCCACCAGAACCACACCACCTGCCTCTCAAATAATCCCGCCCTTTCTCTCCTACATCCACCCCCACAATCCCAAGGCCACCTCCCCCCTAATTCGCCGAGTCGATAATCCCCATCTCCTCCTCCATACCTCCCTCTACCTTGCCGCCCTCCCCCCAACCCCCGAAGGTGGTGGGCCTCTCTCGCACACCGTCAAAATTGCCTCCACTCCCTCCCCACACACAACAATCCACACCCCAACAACCCTCATAGCACCCAATACCACCATTGCCACTCACACGGTCATCAAATCCTCCGTAATTGGCTCCAACTGCGTGATCGAAGCAGGAGCGCGCATAACGGGGTCATTGGTGATGGATGGGGTAGTAGTAGGGGAGAAAAGCGTCTTGCAAGGGTGCATTTTAGGGAGGATGTGTGTGCTTGGTAGTGGGTGTAGTTTGAGGGAGTGTGAGGTGCAGGAGGGGTATGTGGTTGCGGAAGGGACGGAGGCGAAGGGTGAGAGGTTTGTGGTTTTCGAGGGCCTGGAGGAGGGGGAGGATGGGGAGGACATGGGGGAGGGGGAGGCCATTCTCGTAGAGAAGTGAGGGCAGGGGAAATTAGGTAACGTATGCTACTTTGGATGAGTATATGAGCCAAATATTTCAGTGCGCGGTTGGCTTCCATACTACGATTGATACACCTATCGTACATGAGCCACATAACGCTCTCTGAGAATGTAAGATGACACACAGCATCCGGAGACCTGAATACACCATCGCAAAAGCGCCAAGCTCCGCTCTCCCAAACCATCAAGAATTCTTTCTCCCAGACTCGTCAAAGTCAGCCCTCACTCAGCATCAGCGTCTCTCAAAGCGATTAGACCCGGTGCTCGAATTCGACTTCCTAGACACCCACTTCAACAGGACCTAGCAGCCCCTTCTCCTCCCACAAAAACGGCAAACAGCCATCCATCACCGCTCACCCTCCCCTAGTACAGCTTCCGATCCCTCGCCCGACTCTTTACCTACCACTCATGCAGAGAAAAACGCATCAATCATGCTATGCGCAGGCACACATAACAATAACATGAAATTTGACACCCACTCCAGCCGACACCCACACCCTAGCAGCCTGTGTCTCCCTTGCCCAGGAAAAACAAACAAAGAAAACAACCAGCAGCCTTTCCCTGCCGCTCACGGTCCCCCAGGACAGCTTCCGATTCCTCACTCGACACTCTACATACCACTTATGCAATGCCAAAAAAAGATTGCATCGCTTATGCTATGCTATGCTATGCGATGCGTAGGCACCCATAACATCAACTTGGATCCCTTTTTCTATCTCAGATTCCGATATCCACTCGAATCGCTCCCTGCCATCGCAGGCATGCATAACAACAACATTGAATTTCGACAACACCCTAGCAGCCCATCTCCCTTGCCAAAAAAGAAGGGAAAAACAACAACAAACAGCTTTTACCCACCGCTCTCCATCCCCCAGCATAGCTTCCGATCCCCACCCGACCCTCACTTATGCAGTGTAAAAGAAAGACGCACCATCTACGCTATGCTATGCGCAGGCATAGGTAAACTTCTTTTCTTTCCAACTCAGCTGAACGCACGTTCAAACATGTGGGCACCTGTTGCCGAAGGTTCACATTCCGGCAGTGAGTTGGTATTGCTGGGGAGGTGCGGTGCATATTTTTTTGTTTGGTGTGGGTGTGGGTTGGAAGTGGCGTTAAGGTAATCTTCCATCAGGCTGCGGGTATCAGACCCGGGTTTGCACCGTACCCTGGTTGGTGGGGGTTTTTGTGGGGGTGGAGCCCGGGTTGCTCTGTCTTATGCCTCGGCATTTGTGGGAACGGTGGCGTTATCGTGCAGGTTTTCTGGACGAGTGTCATGTGTGTGTGTGGATGTTCGATGTCCATGGCAGCGGACTCCGAATGTGATCTCACGGAGCCCGTGGAAGTGAAGAGTATGTACGACTATTGATGCATCCAATCGGGTAATATGCCGTTTGCGTAGCCTTGAGGGTATATTCGGAGCAATGGTGATTCGCGCAGCCTTGGAGAGGACGTGGCCATTATCTAGGTGCCTTAGATTGCTGACATAATCAGAGGCTGGTAGCACAGATCACGTTCTAAAATCTTAGAGGCGGCTCTTAAACAACCATTATCTTGCATTCACGCAGAAACAACCACTTACATGCTGCGGTATGCAATGAAGTGCGACTTATTTGTCAATCGATCAGCAGGACCTTTGTTTCTGAGAGAGCTCACTGTACAAAAAAAGCAGGTAAGTAAACCCGACTGTACCTGCCGCATACCCAGGTTGTGGCGGTTATAAGCCGGGCATCTATGCCTAGCATGGCATGCGCAAGCGCGTCTTTTGATGTGAAGTAGACATGACCTTCTATCGGTAGTAGCGGGTTGGATGGGTACCACCCTCTAAGCCATAATTGGCTGACGTCCAAGGTCGCGATGATGCACCTCGCGTCCCAAGGCTGCGGTATCTCTCCGAATCGTTCCGACCAACGCTCAATAGCTCTCGATCAGATTTCCACCCGTCAAGATAGGTGCGATCTGAGCACGGCTGTGGCTGCCATTCCAGGAACATCCTGTCCCAGCCGACTCATCAACTCGAAATAGAGGTGGCGTTTTAGTCCTGTGTTGACGGGTGTGTGCAGGCAGGTGTGACTTGCAATGCTTCGAAAACTTCCTAGATGCATCGAAACCCAATAATATCCCGGCCAAGTTCGCGCAGGTACGCAGGCTGCAGGTAACCTTTAGGACGACCTGGTATCAATGGTATCAATCCAAAATAAAGGTTCGATAAATGTTCGAAGGGTCCACATTACAACATTCCGAAAACTATGTCTCAGTGTTTCTGGTATTTCTGAATACACCGTGGGGCTTGATATGCGCCAGGTTTTTCTTTGGGTCCAGTCGTCGTTGGCTCGGGGAGATTAACCGATGCAGGTAACCTAATTCGTTTATCAGAACAACCACAGCCTAATGATGTGGGGTGTACTAGCTATCTTTTCATTCCACTTGACCATTCTCCTGGTAACTTCACTTCTGCTACCTTTTAAAGTCTCCAGCCACTGCCCTTTCGTTTGCTGAAAGACTATTGGCAGTTCAGATGCTTCGGTCGAGCTCACCTATGCATCGCAGAGCACGATTGGACTGAAGCCAATGGGTATCTCATCCGCCAATGAGTTGCACATTGCAACATTGCGCTACTCGACAGTAGACTGTGAATTAGTATGATACTTGTGGTAGGACCGGAGTCACGGTACTGTGGTGCTTTGATATATCAGCCTTCAACCCCACATCCGCAGAACAAAGTTCGTAGGATCTGTGCCTTTGAGTAAGGTTAGCAGCGTTCGTGGGGAAGCTGCAGTTCGGAACTCGTTGCCCCCTATCATGTCTTTTGATGCTGTCACTGCCCGTTGTAAACCATAGGGCTGGGTAACCAGCTGAAACAATTGTTATGAAGCCCGCATTCCATATGCCTTGCGCCAATTACAGGACCCACCATAGCTATAAAATACCTCCCACGAGTCATCAACATATCTCGGCTCGCCGTATCGTGAATTCAGAGGTTGACCATCTCCTATTAATACATTTGCCATAGTAAGTTCACGAGGCTGTCCAGCAGAACTCCATTACTGACTGCTCTCTCCAGTATCTCTACAATTACATCGTCGCAACCAGACAAGGATTGTTTGGCAGGCGAGATCAACATGTCTGTTGACAGCCTCGACATGAACCAATTTGTGAACCCCCAACAATTCGATTTAACATTCTCGGGCCTCCGCCATTCAAACGTCGACAGCAACTCAAGTGTAGCAAGAGCTGAGTCTGGATTTCGGCGTCCATCGGTAACAATTTCCGATACGAGGTCTTTGGATTCGTCGACCTTCGAGTCCTCTCCTGGACGTCTAACCCCCTGTACTCCAGTATCTGCAACATCTACCTCATCCTCGCGTCGGCACTCTATGGTAATGCCAGCCCATCAGCAGTACTATTTCTCACCTGGCTCTCCCAGCCCCCTGTCTCGCTCTCCTCGATCTAAGCGGATCGCGAGCGCCGACCACTATTCGTTGCAACAGCCTTTCACCCCTGAGGCTCCTGTCAATATGGCAGCATTCATGATCAACGGTGGACCGTCATACTGTCTAGAAGAACATATACCCATGATGGACAATGAATACGCCAATAACGGACCTCATGGATTGCCATGCCACCAAGCCAACGATGACTTCATGTCTAAGTATGAGCAGGTAATGCACACCGACGCAACCGCTAGCTTAAGCGCCGATATGGCACGGAACTTCAGCTTCGCCATGGGAGGTCCAGTGAAGGGTTTCGCTCAGCCGTATGCCGATGGTTCTCAAACACAGATGTTCGGCGCTGGGGTCCCTACGTTCGAAGTGGAACTCCCTCACATGGTCATCGACCCTATGGACGCAGTCAGAGACCTAGACGCTCCGTTCGAGTATAGCAAGGATGAGACTGAAGGACAGTACGTAGACGAAGACACCCTCTCCAGTCCAGCAATGGCCAGTGATTCTAGTGGCAGGAAGACGTCCACCCGGACACGCAAGAAGAGAAGTTACACTCGAATGAGCGAGACCTCCGAGCAATCAAGCAGCTTCTCCCAAATGTCATGCAAAAGATCTACAAAGACCCGCAGAAGCGGTGACACCAAAAAGCCGAAGCGCTCAGGCTGGTCCACTCGCCTCGTCGTCGGCTCCTCCGACAAAAAACACCCCTGCGCCGAGTGCAACTCCCAAGGCCACAACGTCCGCTTCGTCCGTCCCGAACACCTCGTCCGCCACAAAAAATCCCACCACGACGGCATAGACACGATATGGCACGCCTGCCGCGTGCACGACTGCATAGACCCCAAAACATTGAAACAAAAAAAGATCAAAGCCCGCCACGACAACCTGGCGCCACACTACAACAACACGCACTTCAGTTGGGGCAATTCCGATCACAGCGGCAAAAACAGACGCATTTCCCTCAAAGAATCCCTCGAAATTGGCCTCGAAAACTTGGATAGTCGCTGGGAGCGTTTCCTAGAAGGGAGGATTACTGTGGACTCTACACCGAAAGGTGAATGGAAAATGCTCGGCTACTCCATCGCCGAAACACAGTGTATAAAAGTAAAAGACCTAATAGTCACCTCCCCCACCCTCTCCCAGCGATGGGAAGGCCTGTTCCAGAACCAAAACGATCAAAACCAACATCCCTCCCCCACCCACCCCTCCTCATCCTCCTCCTCTTTATTTCCTACCACCATCACCCCAGAAACAACCCTCAAAGCCTTCGATTTCCGCTGGAAAATGCTCCTCGAAGGCACCATGGACTACGACACCGCCATGGCCAAGGGGCATCGAATGAAAGAATTCGAGCGTGAGGATAAAGGCTTGTTAGGGGTTACGATGTTCGAAAGCGAGGAAATGGGATTGAAAGCTTTTGATCCGCGGTGGGCGATGTTGATGAGTGGGAACATGAAGGTGGAGGATAGTGTGAAATTGGGGGTTAGGCATTTGTGGAGGGGGGAGGGGAAGAGGGGACGATGAGAGTAAGGGATTTGGGAGAGGGAAGGGAAGGGGCTTGGGTAAAGTGAGGTGAGATTTTGGGGGTGAGGCATCTGAAAGTGGGGATGGTGGGGTAGGGGAAGGGGTGAGGTGAGAGGTAGGGTGAAGGAATTCGGGTGAGGGATTTGGGTGAGGGATTTGGATGCTGATGATGGTAATGTTGATGGATCGAATAATTCATAGGTATAATGCGGTGTTTGGTATATGTCAAGGAGTAATCGGTATCGGTAATGGACTGGTAATGGTTTCGGGGATGGGTGGCATACTCTACCTCCTGGAGCAGAGGAATCTTTTCGGTATTATGGTCGTATGGTACTCGGCTGGTATTTCTGCAGATAAATCATATCATATCATAGCAAATGTACGGACTACTTGTAGCAATCATTGGGGTTTAAAGCCTTTTCATTCGTGATTCATACTAGTGATAGGGAACTTATCTGCGTAACTTTTCTAGGTACATGTACCATCAACTGGCCAGTAGACGATGTGGAGTTAAGTACCTAGACTTGAGATAATAGGGTACCTAGACCCAACAAGATGGAATAGCTAGGCTTAACATCAAGGAATAATAGAACAAGGAAATGGAGATGTTACTAGACTTCTCCTTGATATCGCACTTATTTGACCTAATCAGTCAATCATCTTATTGGTCTTATTACCACTACCTAGGCTGACAACAAGAATACTTAAGCGTAACAACATGAATGCCCAGGTGTAATGACCAGGAAAAACATCATCTGCCAGCAGAGATATTGATATGTCACGCCTAGTCTTGATAACATTAAGTAACAACAAGTCATACTTAGGCTCAAGTACATGAACGAGTCTTCCCTCAGTGTGTCTCCTCACCAGTCTCTTCTGCCCCATGAACAACGTCTAGCCAACCTTCGAAACCTTCATCCCCATAGTACCACCCATGATTCTTGAGCGTAACTTTGAGATACATCCAGACTTTCGCAGCTTTGTCATGCAATTTCGCACCTTTGTCGTAGATGTTCTTCACAATCTTGGTGTCTTCAATTTTCTGACGAAGCTTGCTTTTGGCGTATTTGCCGCCATCGTCACAGAACGGAAGAGTTGCGCTTGGGGGCAGTTCATCTGACGTTGCTCTAGTAGCTCGTCTAGAGTCAATACCATACGCGATGCTCTCCGCTATCTGGAAGTCCATCATGTCATCTGTGTTACGCGTGCTGAATGAGGTAATCTCGAACGGCGTGTTTGGAAGTATCATGATGGGCACGTAACGCGCGACTTGCTGATACCCGGGGCGTGTTTGTTTGGATGGCCCAGCTAAGAGAAGCTCATTAGAGACCCTACGAGGAGGGGACGTAACCCGCACGGGACTATTCGGTCTTGTGGGATTCAGTCTAAGGGGGTGTGGCTTCCACACACTCCGTCGGTCGTAATAACTCCCTACGCGTACTGGGCGTTCGGAATTAACAGGCTGAGACCGTAAAGGATTGGGATGTGGCGGTTTCGTCTCGTCTATTCTCGACAACGACGTAGAACGTCGCTGTATTGGGGGAGGATATCGGCCCAGAAAACGTGGCGTACCAGTCTCGATAGAATCTCGAATCGTTGATGGTCCAGATGAGTCAGACTCGGGGGATTCAATTGTATCTGAAGGGGTCTTTGGATCATGAGGAACCTTTCAAGCTTAATAAATATATCAAAAGGCTGGTCTAGAGAAGCATACCTCGTCTTCCAATGCTGGAGGCGAAGCTTGTGCCCACTTTGAATTCTTCAGCTTTCCTTTCAATGCATCTAGACCTATTGAATATTAGCTGTAGTCACATACAAGTCTATATGCTTGATTAGACTTTAGATTGATCGCAGTAACTTACCTGAGAGGCTAATGCAGCGTGTTTTACGTGTTTCGGTGCTTGTATCGACAACATCATTGGAGGGATGCGCTACCGAAGACTGCCATTGCGCTGGAGGAACCCAGCTAGATGAGGCCGGTCTATTTTCTGACGTTCCCTCGGTATTTCGAGAGAAAGGGTTGATGAGATTGAGTGGAAGTGGATTAAAGCTCAGTTTATGCTGCAACCAGTCCTCATTCGGGGTTTGAGCCCCTGGCTGGCTCAAGTTTTCAGACGACATTATCGAGAATATCGAATGGTATGCTTGATGGAATGCTGAAGCAGCTTTACGCACGGCGAGGATAAGAATTTTCAGGCAGCTAGCGGACTTATTTGAACGTCAGTGCGCTCACTACCGTGAT
Organism: Cladonia macilenta KoLRI003786; assembly: GCA_000444155.1. Classification (NCBI taxonomy): domain Eukaryota; kingdom Fungi; phylum Ascomycota; class Lecanoromycetes; order Lecanorales; family Cladoniaceae; genus Cladonia; species Cladonia macilenta. The sequence continues at coordinate 338,181 of KE598561.1, forward strand.
ATAAACAAGATCACCCACGCAATATTGACGCGACGCGAGCTCGATTTGGAACCCGAAAATCAAGAGCGGTTCACTAGAAGCGATGGAAGTCGTCTGCTCTCGTCCGAGCTCGAAGAACGCCCCTATTCGACAGAGGAAGCTTGAAGTGGTTGAGGTAGACGAGTAAAGTTCGAGAAAAGCTGGCCAGTATGACGAGGAATGAAGCTGCTTAGCAATGACTGCTCTGTAACGACTGCAATAGCTAAAGAGTAGCGACAGGAATGAGTTATGCCATGCTAGAGGATGCCAGCTGTGTTGATAAAAGCGAAAAGTAAGGACGTTGGTCGCGGTTAAACCTCACATGCAAGAGAGAACGTTACTATTTCATAGCAGGAACGATGTTCCGGGAAGAATTCCGGCAGGAACAGGATGAGAAAGAAGTCAGTTCCTTCACTCTCATTCCCAAATTTGCCACGCTCAACACCCTTCACCCCACACCCCAGGATTATTCCGTGACCGGAACAGACTATTTGTCAACAAGGTACGCCAATACACGGTCCGCGTCCACCACGACTTGCCGTCCAGTACATTGTGAATGGTATCAAAGCAAGTAATCCTGCTCGCTGCGTGCCTTTACTGCAATTTACTGTCACTGCGTCAATTCTCTGCCGTTCGAGCAGCCAGAGCGATAAAATACCTTCAAAATCATTTATTGCAGCTCAGGCTCCGAGTCAAGCCAATAACTATGCACCATAAAGCTGTTCTGTGCCAAATCATGTCTCATGTCGTAGCATTTGCAAGGCTGGAGCCTCGAAAGCTGTTTGTTTTGATTCTCAACCGTAGCTTCTTCTTGACCCATAGCATCACCCTGTCTTGCCCAGATAATGCTTACGAATGGGCATGGCCCTGTCAAAAGAAATCCGCCAGGTCAAAAAAATCCGCCATCTAACCCTGCATCCCCCTAAGCGTCTCTCTCGCCTTCTTAGCCTCCTCCTCTCCCTTTCCCTCCACCCTTCCCAGAAACTCCATCCTACCCAGATAGCTCTCACCGCTCTTCTCGGCCTTCTCCAATTCCTCCCTCATTCCTTGCCGTTCCACCTCTGCTTCCCAATCCATCTTACTCTTCTCCACCGTATTGAGCTTTTTAGCTTTCTCTTTCCCTATCTCCCATGCACTGGTTTTGACCCCCGTGCCCAGACTCCTTGTGCCTTTTCCGCCTATGCTGGTGGGGAGATCGGCACGTCGAGGAACTTCACGCCCTTTAATCAGTCCGTTGGGATTAGGGTCCAGTAGATTCTTGCGAGCGAGCGGGCGGCGGAGTTTGGGGCCTGTAGGAATCGCAGGTGACTTGTCCTTGGATGAGAGATAGGCGAGGGCTTCGGAGGAGGAGGCAGGGACGGTCTTGGTAGAGGTGTGAGTTTCGCCAGCGAACTTGTAGGTATGAGGAATTGTTATTGTTGCTTCGGATACGGGAACTGCAGGTTCTGATGGTAGGACTACATTCTCTGTGTCCGAGGTCGTGGTTACTTCTGCAGGCTCTGCAGGCTTTGGAGGGGTGGGGGTAGTCTTGTTGGCTTTGGCATCGTTCAGACGGGCCCATACAGAGTCGACGTCGATAGTTGCGCCTGTAGTTTTAGGGAGGACCATTTTGTTCGACTCTTCGCTGTAGATTTCGAAGTTCGGTCAGTAATCTGTGTAGCAGGTCTGATGTTCGATTTGGGTGGACATTGAGCCTTGACGAATTTAAGAGCTCTGAAGGCACATCGACAGGATATCTCGGCCGCCCAAGGTGTAAACATGTAAACAAAAGGGTGGAGACAGCCCTCACCCTCCTCTCCCACTCCTTAACTTCACCCTCACACCCACTGGTGCATCGTCGTCATCCTCCTCCACCTCTATATCCCCTCCTCCCTCCTTATCCTTTCCCTTGCCCTTCCCCTTGCCCTTCCCCTTCCGCCTCATTTTCTTCTTTCCTTGTGCTACGATCCCTTCATCCCCACTCCCCATCTGAAGGTCACCATCTGCGTCTGCCTTGCGCCTTTTGCCCTTTGTGGTTTTATTTGCCTTACTGGCTTCGCTCTCGTCTCCTGAGGAAGAAGATAGTGAGGCATCGAAGTCCGAATCTGCGGCGGAGTCGTAGTCTTCTTCGTCTGGAGGAGGAAGGGGCGGCATGGCGAATACAAGCTCAATGGATGGGAAAGGTGCAGGGGACTGTAGTGTGTTGGATTGATAGGGGTCCAAGAGTCCAGATCTCCAAGATTGTTGTGGCTTAAACTGTCGTGTCTCCAATGTTAGGTGGTTGACTCCGTCGACGTCTTAGCGGGATTTGGAGTTTAAAGGACCCTAACATCTACCTCATGCAGAGTTCATGTTGCGGTTCATTAACAAAATGTATGTCAAAGCAAATTTACTTGGAATGAGAACCAAAACATAAATTCATAATAGCATTCAGAGATTATGTATCCCCAGTCTGCTTTCAGAGCGTCCCTAACGCCCCCCTAGGTGTTTAGATCTACCAATATCTCATGACCTCCAGACAGGATGCCGTACTATATCGGAGTTACCACGGTCCAGCGTTGTAGTACTCATTCAAAACCCCTAGACTCTGGTACAAGATTGTCACAAGCATTTCGTCAGAACCTCAAACCAGTTGAATATCTTCTTTCCCTCCGTCTACGCTGACCTTCTTCATCTTCATCTGGATCAACCATCCCCACGCCGCAACCCCTACGGAGAGAAATTCCACAATAACCAGGAAGATGACCAGGTCGAGTGCTGCTGTTCCTTCATTACAGATCTCAGTAAACTTTGCAGGTGCAACGTTTTCGAATCCCTGCCATTTGCAGGTCCAGGAATTCAATGTGCCAGTAGAAGTACTGTTGGCGAGATTGTTGGTAATGACAGCAGCGAAAATGGTGGTGAAAAGGGTAGCGAAGAGGCAGAGGAAGGATACAGTAGACGAGAGGATGTTGAGTTTGCGAAGTTTCCCAGGCTGGATCTCAAACGTCAGCCGAATACATTTGACAGTGCATAAGGGCTAGATACCAAAGGAGCGAAAGCAGCGGCAAGATAGATGAGACTGAAAGCAGCGACGGTTATACCGCAGCCCAGAACGGTGTGTGATGGACGCAAGTCAACGTTGAGTGGCCATAGGGGCAGCACCCATTCGGCATCAGTGGACGACTCCGAGTATGCTCGAAGAGACACAGCTGCACAAGCAATAACAGCTATAGATGTGGCAAGAGTGATGGCAGCAATGGCGATCCGTAGGATATGCAGCCATCCAGCCTGCTTCTGGTTCTTTGCTGCCAGTAAATCGTCAGTCGTGTATGCTGGAGGCCCTATGCTCGGACTCCGGCCGAGGGTAGAGAAGGTTGGAGAGCTGCTCGTAGTCATGTTGGGTTTCTGCTGCCGGGCAGAGGAAGCTTCAAAGCGGAACGCCATGTTGGACACAAGACAAGGGAGTGACAGTTGAAAACCCAGCAACAATGTCAATAGAAGAGTGGAGATAAACAGCAAGCTGTGTATGATCTGGAGATTGCTTGGAAGATTGGAATGAAACAGTCATCTTTAAGACAACGGGATATCCAAGCCATTTGCTTCGGACCTAAAAATACCAATACACCAACGGGATGCTGGATGGCCTACGCCTCGCATGCAAGTGATGCGGTGCATAGTGGACCACCATGATGCCGTGGCGAGACGCCCTCTGTTACTTCGTAGAGGCTACTTGTGCGTTCACCGAATGAGGAAGCAGCAATTTCTGAACATTCTGAAGACGATGCAGGTCAACAAGCGCGTAATGTCATTGATTGGTGGACCTTGAAGTTGTTCCTGGACTAATGTAGGTCGAAGATAGACACGGCAGCAAGTGCGCGATGGGTGACAGATAGAGGACGGGCATTGGATCCATCTCAAAGCCAGTCAAGGGGCATGGCAGATCAACGGCGCGTAGAGAAAGGTACGATGAAAGATGATGATTGGACGGAGATGAACTAAGCCTTATAGGTTTAGCGTCTTGGCAATATCAGCGCCTAGAATGACCTAAAATTGGAGACACCACCAGTCCCTAGGTAATCTTCAGAGCATAAGGAGGTACAAATGCTTGTTGGTGCACGTTAAGACATCAAAGTGAAGTCATGATGGACGAAGTCCTAGTGATGAGCGAGACCGAGTTGGCTAAGTCAATAAAGTCACTATCGCGGGCGATAGCATGAGCTAGGATGGACGTTCCCTGCTGTACTTCCGAATTTTGGAATGCAGAGTACACAATATACCCACTTGCTCAAAGGGCACATCTTCCCTGAGAGGTACAAGCCTGCAAGACGTTGTTTTGTCGACGCAGGTGAATTCAAGGATTATACTGTTCCCTATCGCCTGCAGGGCAAGATTCCGAAGCGTTTATTGGCAGTACCACATTGGGTAGGGCAGCATTGCAGCATGCATTCATACATTGCATTAGATGTTTGACACTGCTGCAGTGTCGATCCAATATAACGCCCGGGGAGACAAACACAACAGCAGTCTGTGCTGCTCAGTCTTTGGGCCTTCTGGTATTGGTCTGCCATAAGTAGAAGAGGACCTCTGTACCTAAAGTCTACTACGATGGCTCAGTCCTGCAATGTCTGCATTGCCTGAGTATCCTGATCGTGCAGATAGAGCCATGCATGGCTTGCATTGCCACCAGTCATACTCATGCTGAATTTCGCCACTAATTTGTTTCGAGGTCTTGGTGCTTAGTACCGTGTCGAGGGTTCAACTACCATCATTGTCAGCTGTGGAAGGCGAAGAAGGCGAAGAAGGCGCCGTTTATCTGACCAGAATGAACATGTTCAATCGCTACACCATTACTTACATCCAATAAAACCTCTCCCTCACAATCTCTTGGATTCCTGCTCCTCCATACCAGTAATCCTCGTGCGCAGAGCCTGAGCATCAGGCCCAGCATCCATAGCCGTCAACTCTTACGTTGACTTCTTCCTCATGCTCTATACCAGTGTTCTTCGCAAGTCCCATACATCCTATCCCTAAAAATCCAATATCAACTGCGGCGCCAACTTCTCGAGATCCTCAACCTACATCACCAACATATTAGCCCATACATCCTACCACCTTTATCCCTAGCTTCCCCCCCCCAACCATGCCATTCCATCCCCCGCCCCTTCAACGTACTCACCTCCAAGAACCCCCCACTCCACCCGCCAGCCCCACCGGCCCCGTCCTTCTCACTCTCCGCTCTTTCAAACGCCGCCCGCGCGATCGCCTCCCTCACAAATGTCTCCATATACTTCCCCACCACACCCTCCGCCTCCTTGCCTATCCTCGTCTTCTCCCCCTTAAAATGGTGACGTAGTAATCTCGAAAGTAGAGCGGGAGGAATGGTTTGCGGTGGGTCTTGAGCAGACGTAGGTAAAGGGGCGGGGTCTGAAGGTTCTGAAGGGTCGGAGGAGGACGGGACGTCGAGGGGGATTTCATCCTCGTCATCGTCCTCGTCCTCCTCATCGTCTTCTTCGGAGGCAGATGCTTCGTCGGCGAGGAAGGAGAGGCGTTTGGATTTTGTGGGGGCGGATTTGCGGCGTGCGGCTGGGGGTTGCTTGGTGGATTTTGCGGGGCGCGGGGGTTTGAAGGTGGGAGGTTTGCGCTTTGGAGCGGGTTTGGAGGTTGTGGGTGGCATGTTCGGGAGTATGAAATTGAGGGGTAGAGGGTTGGAGATGTTGAGGAGTTAAGAATGTTTTGGGTACTTTTTACCTTGTGATTATATAGCACGTGACTGTTATAAAAAGTCCCCGCACTTTGTGATCAATAATGAAGAGTCAGAGTTAAACTCATCTCTACAGGTATTGATAGAATGGGTAGATGAAATCTATTTGAGTGTTGCTACAATCGTGTCTATGTGTTATATCCGTACATGTGCGAGCCATTGCTTTAGTGCATGCAGAAAGATCACAAGGCTTGCAGTAACGCCTTCGTACAATTGTGGGTATCAATATGTCCGCCCATGAAAATCTTAAAAGCGGTGATCATCAAGAACGCTGGTGCCGTATACCCAATGCGAACGCTTTGTGAGTACTTCAAGCTCTTTCGTTGCCTTCCACGGGTTCAATTCCCCCATTTGCCTCCCAATTATCCAGCAAACGTCCCACTTCTTTGAATGATACAGGCTTCGTCATAAATAAGTCGACACCACTCGTAAAAGCTTCACTTTGATCCCTGCTTGATGCAAGACCTGTCAAGGCGATGATGAGAGCCGGAGGACGCGCCTTGCTGTCCTTGTTGTTGTGGTTACGAGCTTCTTCGATATCACGGATGGCACGTGTGGCTTCGAAACCGTTCATCACTGGCATCGAAATGTCTAGGTAGAGCGTTAGCTGGACTCACGCCCGACTGCAATATCGGGACATGAATGGGGAGACATACCCATGAAAATGATGTCGTAGCCGTACGCTTGCCGTTCCGCAGCTTTCACAGCTGATTCGCCATTCTCAGCCGAGTCTACGAGTTTGTACTGCCTTTTCTTCATATATGTTTCCAATAAACGAAGATTGATCTTGTTATCGTCAACGAGCAACAGCCTCGGAGGCCTTTTGTCTTGTTCGGAATCTTCCCCTGTCGTCGTTGTTGAGCCTGACGATTCTTCATTGTGAACAGCCACATTCGAGGCAGTCAGGCTTGCAAGAGTCTTCTGCGGGAGCAAGTCTCTCTTAGCAGCAGCGAAATCTTCTGATGGTGGCTGGACCGCAAACGTTGCCCTCTCGCCATAGTCATCATACGCGGACGAGAGCCGGAAAGGAACTCGAGTCAATGGCTCCGTATTCCTCGCCACTAGTGGAGGACGCCGGGACTCTTTCCTCACCAGATCCCCCTTAGGTCGGTCTTTCGTAGGCGGTCCTTGCTTCACTGGAGGTATCTTCTCACTTTGCGAATTCCCCTCGTCAGCTACTCCGTCTATCGTTACAGGGAAGGGAAAGTCTGGACTGTCAGTCACTCTTAGTTCGACAGTCGTGGGCTCCGAAGACGAATTGTCAATAGCCATTTGAGCGTTTTCCGAATCGCTCGCAGTCACTATCTCATCGCCTTGGACCTGTAACTGCTGCATTCCGGTCTCGGTCTCAAGGGCCAAATTCCCAAGCTCAGGCACCAAGGTACCCGTTTCCGATTCCATAGGGCTTTCTTGATCTGGGAATACTATTGTCGGTGCCAAACTAGACTTGATACTATACGCCTTATCTAGACATATCCGTACAGCCTTTGCCAGCTTATGAGGCCCCACAGGCTTTGAGACGAACTCCATGATCGTCGGGGCTGACTGAGCAGAAGGATGATGACGAGACAAGGCGTGGGAACGCGTAGCATTGCTACAAAGGACAATGGTCGGCAGGTTGTGGTCGTGCCTCAATACGTAGGGTATACTTTTCTCATCAACGATGACAAGATCTACTGAAGCTCGGCCCGATAAGGTAGAGATAGTCCTAAGCCCAAACCAGTCTTCAATGTAGTCTTTGAGCGCTTGCCCCGATACGATGCATAGAGCATCTTCTTTCCGGTTGTCAAAACCATGCAAAGCGACGGTTACATCTGTATATTTACTTCGCAAAGCTTCAATAGAATCGTCTGCGGAAACCTCGGTTGTTATGCTGCTGGGTGTTGAGACGGGAGTTGTATTGCCTGGGAGGCGAGATAACGGGAGACGGATAGTAACCTCTGTTCCGATGCCAACCTCGCTCTGCACGTCGATCGAGCCTCGCAGCATAGTGACAATAGATTTTACGATTGAAAGTCCAAGTCCAGTGCCACTAGCAAGGACGTCCTCCTGGCAAAAAGCTATCGAGGACATTTTAACCACGTAAGAGAATTTGGGTAGGGTACATACGGTTAAACAGACTAGTTCGAAGGTACTCGCTCGAGATACCTTTGCCGGTATCAGTAACCCTGATCTCCAACATTCTCTCCTCTGCAGGATCGTCAACAGTATTGGGAGATTCGTCTAAGGATAGTTTGACAACAATAGAGCCCTTCTGGGTGTATTTGAGCGCATTGCCGAATATGTTCATTATGACCTGAAATCATCAGCTGACGTCATGTTTGAATGCCTGCTGTACCCACCCTCTTAAATGCGCCTGGCTGAGTGGTGAAGACGTAGTTCTCATGAGCAATGTCAATGATGACTTCGACCTCCTTGGCTAACCCGGTCTTTCTGCGGGTTTGATTGCCTATGCTATGGTCGACTGCTTCCGTCTTGGCTCCCAACGAAAAGGATGTGGCATCAGTCGAGCTAATGTCTTGGTAAGTTTGACCAGCGTACACTCCCTCAATTACCTCCTCAGTAATGGCCGCAACATCTATTGTTGCATATATATTCATCATTGGCGGTGCCTCCTTATCGATTATACGGCGACTGGACGCCCCTTTATTCTTGGACCCAGGCTTACGGAGATTGCGCCAATTTCTTTCGAAGGAATTGATTTTGCTGTAATCCAAGATATGATTAATGGTATCGAGCAGCGTGCGCCCACAAGATGAGACAGTATCCACCAGGCTGCCCTGGAACGCATCGACCTCAGTTTCGGCTAGAAACTCTGCACTGGCAAGAATTCCTACCTCCGCGGTCAATATTGGTAATATATTATATTTCAATGAGGGCATAGGGTCACGTACCGTGCAATGGCGACCTGAATTCATGTGATATGGAACCTATAAAGTCGGCTTTCTGACGATCTGAGGCGATGGAAGCAAGGCGAGAGACCTCTGCCATGACACTGTTCCCAAATGCCATAAAGAAACTAAGCTCCGTCTCCTTATTGAAAATTTGTCGACCGGACGTTGTCCAGGCAAAGCCAGCAGAGAACCAACGAGAAGATCTATGTGGTCCGACAGGTCAGTTATAGATCGGAAGAGGTAGGGTGACACCAGAGTTACCCAGCATCCCAGAGTCCTGATAGCATCAGTTGCCGAACTCCAGGGAAATGTTTCTGCAAAAGATTCGCTTCGATGTATTTTCTCGTTGTGCGGCTCATTCTCCGAGCCTCGGATTCGGAGCGCTCTCTTGGGGACAAGGCTTCCTCTTCTGAAGAGGACAGGCATCCCTCTTGATCAAAAGACCACATCTTACCTCGAGGATATTTCGTAAGTAAGCTATGTAGCAAAGCCTCATCTACTGGATTGAAAGAAGCGATCTTTGTGACCTGATCCCCAAAGCCCAGTGTTTCTTCATTTGTGGAGAAGCTGACAACCTCGGCAGGTCTTTGGGAAGTGCGCTCGCTCGTGTCCACGCCTGGGTGATTGCTGCTATGTCTTGACCGCGAAGTCGCATCAAAAAACACAACACCGCCTCTATCACGAACGGCGAGAGAATCGCAAAGGATGTTCGCGGCTCTGGCGAATGTCATGCGATGGCTAGTGTCTACGGTCCTGCTGGAGATTCCAGCATCCGAGTCGTCTTGAGAGGTTTCTGGGTCGCTGGGTGATCCACTGTGATCTATCAGAGAATTGAGTAACCTGTTTCACAGTCGTTTGAGAAGTGCCTTACCAGTAGACCGTTGCGTTACGAGAGATACAGGATCTTTACTACTGCGACCCACTATGGACCTGCTTCTTGTGTCTTGCTTGGGGTCGCTACCAGTACGAGGTTTAGGACCAATTGTCAATTTATAGATCTTGTCGTCAAGAACGAGCTTCGTTTTCCCTTCCACAAATGCATTCATGCCATGTGATAATCTCAAGACTTTTTTCCGTTCCTCCGCTTCACTGGTCGTTTCCATATGCTTCATAATCGTCTGTGATATAGTACCGAGAAATGCTTCTTGATCCACGCTCAACGGTGGCCGGACCACATCATCGATGATAAATACAGAGCCAATGTTGATTCCCCGTTTCGTGGTCAAAGGCTAGTCAATTGAGACTTGTATACCTCGCTTCAATATGTGGGGAGTGCTTACTGTTCCAGCGTAGTATTTGAAGTAGGGCGGCCCGGTAACAAATGGAAGTTGATTGAATCTTTCATCTTTGGAGAGATCTGTCACTGTGAAGCAAGGAGTGCGGCCCTGAACCGGAGGTAGCTCAACGGTCTTCTCGCATAGTCTGCCAGCCTTATCAACGACACCACACCCAAACCATAGCGCATCCCCGTCGGCCTCAAATTTTTCATTATCCAGCAGATTGAGAGTCTTCGTCGATTCGGCGATGAAGTACTGCTTCTCTCGATCTAGCACGCTGATCATTGACCTCTTTGCATTGAGTCGCAAAGCACATAGTTGGGCTAAGGCAGTGAGGGTGGTGTCCGGCGAGGAGGCTGCATTGGCAGTCACAATATCAGGGGGTGGTTGGAAGTAGCGAAAGAGTTCACGTTCTCGTACGCTCTCGAGCTTCGAAGGGCCAGTCTTCGGCTCTGCTGGCGGCTTCATCTTGTCAATATTCAAGGACGGAAAGCTGGCGACTGTACTACTTGTCCAGCATTTCTTCAGCTCCAAACTGTCAGGGGCTCGTTTGCAACTCAACAGTCGAGCCCCATCCCAAAACGGTAGTTGGACATAGAAGGCTGTAGGGCAAGATATATCTAGTCCTTCTGATCGACCTGGCCAACCTTCTGGCAGATGATGGCGAAATTGGCATGCAATTTTTGCTGAAGGTCTAGACCGCGATAACGCAAAGTCGCGTTTTGGAGGCGTCCCCTAGCCGTTGCCAAGTGATCGGAACACGGTAAGTCGGCCCCTCAAAAGGCCGATAGGACATACAAAGAGTAACCGTGTTGTACAATCTATTAGCTGCAAAGAAAGGAAATACTACTGTCAACGGCTAAGTAGAGATGGTGTCATCTCGAACCAAGAAGGCGGAGGCTCTTTTGTTATACGATTTCGAAAAGGTTCGCAAGCATGCTATCTAATTGCGTTCAAGCTCACGAATTGGCCTCCGCTAGCTACATGACAGTCCCTCATTGCCCCCTCACGGATATATTTTCGTTCCGAAAGGAAATGTATACGTCACGCGCCACTGGTGAATGCAATGGGCTCTATATTTCATTGGAAGTTATATACTAATGTTCCGTCAGCCGTGAGCTCACTGCAAGCGCTCGTCAAACGCTCTATGTTGTTTATGTATGCTTGCAGCCCGATCTAGCGACTTTAACGGGAAATGCCAATCAATCATAGGAGAAGCGAACAGCTGAGAGGCTCGGTTTGCACTGTCCTCAAAATGTCTTTGATACTGTCACACAGAATGCCGCTGCTACAGCTGAAAAGCGTGCACAGACCGTGGCTACCAAGGACAATAGAGACTATCAACAGAATCTTGAGTTACTAAAGAAAATGTTTCCGCGCATGCCGGCTAAGACCATGGAGGAGATCCTTGCGCACGGCTTCCAGAAGGGGAGCGGCCGTGTGGGTCGCGCAAGTAGATTGGACGAAGAGAAGCGGATTAACCTAGCTGTGAATGCTCACATACGCCATCGATTCACCGACTATGAGAATTATCTCAAGGCAAAGAGGAAGATTGACAAGGGAAGTCCTAGTACATGGACGGAGGCAAGACAAAGGGTAATGGGACAAGTCACAAGGATCGCCGAATCCTGGCGCACGGACACACATAATACGGGAAGAGAACCATGCCAGCACCCTATACAACCCGCAGTGTGCCCAGTAAAGGTCGCTGGGCGGCCTAAGCATACGTTTAAGCTTGCTACGACGCTCAGCGCAGACCTGAAGCAGTCTGATGGATTGATTGGTAGACGTGTGGCGAAGCCTAGCAGGAAACAAAGAGCCAGACCCAAGATTAGCAGAAGACGGAAAACCAGAGCCAAGCCTAGGGCTCTTTCTAGCAAGGCTTAGAATCAATCCAGATCTCGTAGTTGGGGACAGTCAACTATGGCAAATACTGAAATTGCGTCGTGAGAGGGAGTGGACTTGGAATTCTCTCGGAAGCGTGATTGAAGAGAGATTCCAGATCATGTTAGAGAAACGAGCTGCTAAGGCAATTACTCGCAAACTGGAAGGATCAGCGAAACGGAAGGCTAAGAAAGCAGCCGTGGCTGGAAGAGTGTACTTTGGGTCACCACCACAGAAAAATCTCAGGCCTGAAGTGGAAGCACCAAGTCGTCAATCGCTTTAGATACCTTGTACGTAAGAAAGGACGCCACGTTCTTCTCCACCAACGGATGTTTCTAATAGCGAGATGGAAGGCAGGGAAGAAGATGTGGAAAGTCGGGCAAATGATGATCTGTCATCAGAATATGAACCGACGGCCATGTCTGGTGAAAGCGAGCTACAAGATGCAGAAAAAGTTGGAAAGGATAAAGCCAACGATACCTGTGAGGTGGAGGTCCTTTCGTCGACGGCGTCTGGATGGACGGGGTGGGGGAGCCCTACGGTAAAGGAGGTGTTCCTGGACAAAGACTTTGACCAGATGGACTGCTCTTGAAGCATGGCAGAGGATATTCTTCGGTAGCTGTTTGTGCTTCGGGCTTATGCGTGTTTTGGATCCAAGCGATAATATCCTACGCTATACTAGGATATGAAGGGAGCGCAAGAAAGCGACTCACCTGTAAACTGTAAAGGTTCTGCGCAAGACTGCTACGGGGTACAATGTGAACGTACCACTGGCAATCTTATCGTACATGTTACTTGGTTTAATGACTGACGTAGTCTGTGGAGATACCCTGATTTCTTGATGTTGATCTCACAGTAGAGTAGAAGCCAGAAGGGAGATGATGTTGGGATAAGCTTTGAACGGCGTTGACTATCCCAGACCTGATTTCTCTCCTTGTGTTTTAGCCTCGACGCTTCTCGAATTCCTCAAATTGAACCTTCACGCCAGCACGTACACCCCTCCTACTTTGATATCAGATGCCATGAGCTCCTCCATGCCCTGTCAATACCCAGCTCTTTGAGCAGCCTCCATCCATAGCCACATTTCCACACCTCGATTTCCAGTCCTCAGCCAAGCATGTCTGCCAAAAACCACCCTACCCTCTCTCTTCCTGTTTCGCAACGTGCTGAGCTCCCCAACACACCACCCTTGACCACCTACCTGCTCAGCCTGATCGCCATCAAACGATCTAACCTTTGTGTAGCGGTTGATGTTCACACCACATACGCTCTTCTTACAATAGCAGAAGAAGTAGGCGATTATATATGCGTACTCAAAACTCATGCCGACATCATCGACGACTTCTCAGAGAAGACGATCAAGAGCTTACAAGAAATATCACAACGGAAGCACTTCCTGATATTCGAGGACAGAAAGCTTGGAGATATCGGTAGTACGTTACATCGCCTTCCACACCTTGCCTATTCAGGCCGTCAAGCTAACCTAATCACCCAACCATAGACACGGTCCAATCCCAATACACTCGCGGACCCCTAGCGATAGCAACATGGGCGCACCTAACGAATGCCCACCTCCTTCCTGGTCCTTCCATGATCACCGCCCTCCACTCCGCCGCCGCTCAAACCCTCATCTCCCTTAATCAATCGGTTGACACCACAATCACCATTGGTACTCCTCAAATCAACAACGAGAATGATGATCCGATGGACTCCGCAGTTACCTCCACTACTTCTGATTCCTTGAAGCCTGTGACTTCAGAGCCTAAATCGCGCTCAAGCTCCGAGAATTCAGAGCCCCTGACGCTATTCTCGCACCACCAAAGAAAGGGGAGGGCAAGCTCCCTTACCACAGCCACAACAACCATCTCTCAGACCTTCGAACCTGCGTCGCCTCCGAAACCCGTTTCACTCATCCATGCCCTCTCACTTGGTGAAGCTGAAGGACCTCACGACAAGACCAGAGCGTTAGAGGAGTTGGGCCCACCACCACATGCAAGAGGACTATTACTACTGGCTGAGATGAGTTCACAAGGCAATCTGATGACGAAAGAATATACCCAAGCATGTGTCAAGGCTGCGAGAGAGAACAAGCAATTTGTGCTCGGCTATGTGTCCCAGCACAGCCTGAACGAGGCAGCAGAAGACTCGTTCTTGAGCTTTGCACCAGGGGTCGGCTTGCCTGCTGAGGGCGAGACCGATCGAATTAAGAGCGATGGAAAGGGTCAGCAGTGGAGAGCACCACAGGAAGTTATTGGGCGGGATGGCATCGATGTCGTCATCGTTGGAAGAGGGATAGTAGGAAATGTAGACAGAGCTAAGGAAGCCGAACGCTACAGGCAAGCAGCATGGGAGGCTTATGAGCAGAGAATTGGACGCAAGTAGAAATAGCGGCTGTATGTAAGTGGCATCCGCTTTCCTTAAGTATGGACCTATGCATATACCCATTCGGAGGCCATCAAGCAATTAGAGAATTTTGACACGTCAGGAAATTGCGTAGTGGTGGTATACATTATCTCCACAGCCAACGAATTCGTGATGCCTCTTGTTAAAATATATGATCATGATTATACTCCGCCGGATGGGAAACACGTCTGCAAAATGTGGTGTTGTTGTTGTGCTTGGCATTTCCTAGACCTCGTGTGTGGTGTGTTGACCAAATGTTTGGTACTACCTACCATCCAAGAAGATCAACCACATGACTACGATGTGCCAGGGGCAGCAAGAACAAGCACATATGTCAAGGTGTTCGTTCAAATAAAAGCAAAAAAAAAATGAGAGATGGCCCCGAACCCTCCGGACGCGTCCTGTACTCGGGATTGTGGTCCCTCTTGCCATTGAGCCACGGAACCATTAATTTGTTGATCATGTTATTTGGTAAATATACTAATTTGATCCCGTTTGAGTCACCGAAGAACTACCCAGCTCTATGGCTGCTTTCGAGGAACATCATCTCTCTCTTCTGTTGTTGCATAGTTCTCTTCGGCCTTTGTTTATTCCAGGCCTTGTGAAAAGATGCAGTAATCGACCAATCGACTGCCACAGCAGCCACGTTCAATTTTCTAGAGTACGCGACGACTTTTCAACACTACGTTTGAGGCACATCCGTCTCGTTTTCTGACAAGATCCGAGGACTAAATAACAATTGCATTTACTTGCATTCAAGATACGATCATCTGGCCAAAAGCTCCAGGAATCGGCGAAGTTGTCGCTCAGAGCTCATTTGTCATCACGATAGATGCTTTCATATCACTTCACTCTCAACACCATATATACCCCGCATCTGCTTCCATTTTTTTCTACATGAATTACTTTCCATCGAAGCAAATATCATACCCTCAACACTTTTACCTCCAGACCATACCTCGGACTCGTTCCTACCAAGTATCTCTTTCATATTGAGTCTATATCACCGTGTCGAACTGTCCGTACATATCACTTAGATCTTCCCTACACGAAGGAGACTTGTCCTACTAAGAACGGGTCGTACCATTCCACCTTTCTTCTGTCGATGCTTGACACCCGTCACGAGATGGATAGCCACGAAGCCAAAACTTTGGACAGCCTCACGACTCAGCGAAATGCCATCGTGTCGAAGCTCGTGGAAGGTAATTGAACTCTCAACTCTACATCTCGGCAGCAACGCTTACAATCCACAGAAGGTTACATATTCGTGCTCCAACGCACCCCTACGAATAAAGGAAAGAGGGTTTTCACAACGTGCAGGTGCGCGGAGTGCGAAGAGCCTAATAGAATATTCTCTCCATTTACTTTCCGACTAAGCCTTGAGCAAAGCGGCAAAGCACGTCCACCGAACATGCTTGGATACCGACCAATCGCTCCAAATAGAGCAGTCATGCAGTCAGCGACAGGCGCTAACCAGGGGGAACGGGGACTGGGAGCTAATGGGGAAGAGTGGTGGTGTTTGCGCTGTGTGGAAAATTTGTTCGAAAAGGTGCGGCAATCTGAATTGGAGTCGTGCCCGCCGAGCTCTGAACCACCAGCACACGCTTTTATGCACTGGGCACAATGGATAATTCCAGAAGAGAGGAAAATCCCTCGGTACCCAGACAGTTTCCGTCTTAAAGGGCCACATAAATACGCGCTTGAAAAGTGGAAGGCGGTAATCCTGTATGACTCTCAACAAGAGCATGGCGCGGATTTCAAGCCTGGACTACCACCCCACTTGAGCCTACCAGAACGGCTCTACGAAGGCACTGATGGAAGATCGCTATATCTTAGCGAGGAAACGAGAAACCTGAGAGCTTTGACGCAGTATGGGGAGGAGGTAGAAATCTCAGCAGCAGACTGCCAAGATGTTTCTCTCACCGAAGTGTTGAAGAAGGTTGATAGATTTATGGGCGCCTTCAGCACCAGGAAAAGGGCGCTTGGGCTGGCCAAAGAGCAAGAGGCACGAGCGCAAGCACAGCAATCTCCTGGCGAAGTGGAAACTGGTGTTAAAGACGACTCTGCTGTCAAAGAGGACTCTACCGTCACAGAGAAATCGGCTCTCGAGAAGGAATCCTCAATCAACACTACAAAACTCCCTTTTCGACCTGCCTCCCGACAAGATTCGATGTAAATCCATACAAGAGTGGGTGGTCTGCTGGAATTGTCATTCTAAAGATGGGATTCATGGATGGGATGACCGAAGTAGGGAGCTTTGGTGTGATGATGGATCATATGGGCAGTTCTGATGCCGTCATGCAGCATTTTGTGAGTAGATAGTCGATAGTGGAAGCTGCATGCATCTGGGGCATATCTAATGGCGGACGAGCGACGATGAGAAGGGGACGAAGTGCTTGCCATGCAAAAATTTTTGTATTCAACACCAAAAAAGTTAGACAATTGAAGTCGTTTTTCACAATGCTCTATGTTTGAATCACTGTAGACTTTTTATCTGCAGAGATGCTTGAAATCTAAGAGACTATAATGGACTTGTACCATCTCAACACGCACTCGTCGTGCCACGATAGCATAGCCAGGACCACGATTGCACTGCTACTGCTACATTCCATACATTCCGTTAGGAATCATAGGAGACCTCAACAGCCTTGCTCAAACAGGGGAATCGCAAGGCAAAGGGGTCTAGCCATCGAGCATGGAACTTGAGTGTCACGAATGAAAAAGCAGGGTCCCAATCCCTTGCGCGAATCGGGGAGGAATCCTCTCGCACATGCCATTAGGCCATCGAACCATGATTTTGTTAAGCTGCTCGATTACTCTATATACCAGGAGTCTTCGCCAAAGATTGAGATGGGATTTAGCAAGGGTGTTGAAAGGAACCCAAGCAGAATCGATAGGTTGCGAAACCGCGCAAATAACAACAAGAATATTTTATAGTAAAGGGGCCGGCAGAGCCAAATTGAAGCGGAACGAAGGCAACAATGTTCTCCAGACCGGACTTCGGGGGCAAATTCCTTACTAACATGCCATGGAGATGCCTCTCTAAGAGCCATTCACCAAATTGTTGGTCACAACTTGTAAATTGGAATATTGTGGTTCAAACTTTAAATCCTCTTACCATCTTTGTCTTCACTTACCCCTCTTAATCTAATTCCTTACTTAAATAAGGGCTACTCTTAGCTCTAAGCCTTCACTGGTAGGCCCTGAAACGTAGTTTAGAGCTCCGGAGATGATTAGAGGCCCGCTAATAAACCCCTTTATTACTTATTATCCCGTCTGTTATACTATTATTAAGATGTTTTTAAGCAACCTCTCTATATTCTATCGCCTTACTTACAACCTACACCCTCAGACTATGTACCAAGGATCGCTTATTTATAACTAAGGCTATAGCCCTTCTACAGACCCAACGAAGTCGTTGCTTACCCTAAAGAATTCCTTCTTCGGTCGTTTAGCCGTCCTTTAACAGCCTTACTTTCAGTAGTTCGTGAAGGATCTTTTACATGCCAGTCAACAGGTGTGTGCAAAGATCACATAACTTTAAAAAACATTGTGTTGCATCCTGAGCATTATCTAAAGCTTCAGCTTCGCCAACCGGCTTTGCTATTGGTTTGAGGATCCAATAGTATGTACTTGGTCAATAATTGGGTAGAGTGATTCGGCGTGTTTAACTATATGATGCATCCCCCACCGGGGGCCGAGATGATACGACACCTCTCGACCTCATATCGACCATGAAGGACGCGTACACTTTGCCATTCCAAGCTACGGCAGGGTTGCGGTCCGATCCGGACGAATCGTTATCTTTCAGCGCTGTAGGTAAGCTTCTAGGGTCTTGGCAGTGGGGGAGTAAATCTCGTGTATTTCTACGTGCGTTTGTTCAAAGTCGCCGTTAGCCTGCCTACTTCTTTCCCCCCTACTACGCATTATCACTCTGTCATGCCAATTCTAGATTATCCCTCGTTTTCCTATCCAAGCGGCCAAATCGTAGCGTCCCGCTGGGGTCTGACTGTAATATTTTACGAATGTGACGGAGCCATGTCAATTCTTCAGGTCCTTCAGCTCACGATCCAAGTCAATCATTGTCTTGTGACATACAGGGACAAGAGTTGGCTTAGCAATGCAAGCCACTAAACAGACATCATTGCTACGGTACCCTTGGCCTTAATGGTGTGGTGAAGCGTTTTGCCATAAATTTTGATTTAATGCGGTATCTTCTCATTTCACCGCAGAAAGATTGCGCTAGTGTCTGTCTACATTGGACTTGCAGATTATATGCATCCCACACAACTACGCCGCAAGACTTCTCTCCAGGGCGTGCATTCGTGGAGTATGTTTGATTCGTTCTCTAGTACCTTACTTGCGTGATGTTTCATGGTTCGGCTCTCCTATGCTTCTTTTGTTATTCAATCTCTCCTTCCATATTGTATCCACGAATATCCTCTACACTTGTTATCTTTATTTCCACCAAATGAAAATCTGATTTGGTGTCGCTCGGCGCCTCCAGCACAATGACAAACACTTCCGTCTCTCCAACCCAGCTTCAGGCAGAAACCCAGGCACTTCTGAATGGACTGGCGGGTACACCTCCTGTTGGCGTGCAGCCCACTTTGGACAATTCACTAAAGACGATTGCTCCCCTGACAGTTATCTTATGTCTTTGTTCTGCAACTCTGTTAATTCTGATGCGCATGTATACAAAGTTAATCCTCCTCCGATCCATAGCATACGAAGACTGTGAGTCCCATGGTGCTCTATCCCGTGTTGCAAATCCATTAATGCAACTTAGATGCTATCGTGCTCGCGTGGGTAAGGTCTTCCAAGACGAGTGATTCCTTTCGTGGTATAACAACTTACCCTCTCAGTTGGCCCAAATAGGCTTCAGCGTATCTGGTATATTCACAACCAAGCACGGTGGCGGTCATCATATGTGGCAAATACAATTGAAATCCTTCTTCGCAATACTCTATGTATGCATCATTGCGAGCCTTTTCATTTGCAGGGCTGTCGTTAACAATTGCTATAGTGGGTAAATATCGCAGGCATACTATACGGCATTAGTATCTTTCTAGTCAAGCTTTCGATACTACTTCAGTATCAGAGGATTTTCGTTCCCAACCGGAAAGCCAGTATGGTCCTTTATATCGCGATACAATTCTGGGTTGTGTGTATCTCCATATTTTCTTTCTTCAATACGGTTTTTCAAATAATCGAGTGTCACCCACGGGAACGAATCTGGAATAAGCTAATAACGACGGGTTATTGTTTTGACGTCTTCGCTCTTTTCAAGGCTGTCGGCGTGTTCAACTCGATATCTGACTTTGCGATCCTAATTCTCCCTGTGGCACCACTCTGGAGGTTACAAATGCCATTCGAGAAGAAGCTCATCATGATGGTAGTCTTCGGGACAGGCATCTTGTGAGTGATCTCCAATTTCTAATACTGCTTGGACACCCTAAATATCATCGACGAGACGCAGCCGACTGATACCTGGGCTTCATCGTAATAATGATGAATATTTGTTGACCACTTTAAATGCTCAGTGCCTGTGCAACTTCCATTATGCGTACGTACACTGCCTGGCAAGTTGAGTGGTCGGATGACAAGAGCTATTACGTGATTATAATGGGAATGTGGTCGGCGGGTGAGATCGCAGCAGGCATTTTGGTCAGCTGCTTTCCGGTCATCCCCAAATTGTACCAGCAATTTGGGCCGAGAAAATTGGCCATTTTCCTATCCACTTTCAGATCACGGGCAAGTTCCGGACACAAATCAGGGTCTACGAAAGCTGCACCTAGGATAGAGGGTCTCTCTAAGTTCCAGCAACACTTAAGCAAACGAGCTGGTGGAGATTGTATTCCGCAGACGTGGGAAGATTCAGATAACACCCGGACTCAATCGGACGGCGACTATATTACACTTGATGACCTTGACACAACTTCGCCAAGAAGGTTGGACCTTCTGCCTCAGACTCGGGCCAATGTTCTTGCTACCAAGCGAGACGACTTGGAGGGAGCGAGATAAGCAGATCAACTTCAAGATCCAGATATGAGCGTCGTAGATGAATGGTCGAACAAACCTTGGAGAGGCAGCACGGATGAGGGATAACAATGCTTTGGGAATACGGAGCAAATGCCTGATAGAGCCTCAAGCTGTCAATAGGCTTGCTTAGAACTTTCCCAACAAGCACTCTTCGTGCCACCGTAGCACCGCCATGACCAAGATTGCATTGATACCGCTACATTCTATATATGTTGATAGGAGTCGTAGAGACCTCAATAGCTTTGCTCGAATGGAATGATTGCATCGAGTATGGAGATCTGTTGTCAAAAGAGAGGTGCGCAGGGATAGAGGTCTGGAGATAATCGGAGATAGCTGGTGAAATTGCGGCTGATTTCTAATTCAGTAGTGCATTTATTTTCCCTACGCCACGCCGCCTGGGCGGAGTTCAGCTTCCCCGTCACTGCCTCAATGCCTGATCATTAACATCCCACCCCATCCACCTCGTTCAATTCATCCGAAAATCATTCCTAAACCACCCTTAACAAAAATGCCGGGCATAGCACTCCCTACCATTCCGACCCATGATGTCGCTTCTCACAACACAAAAAAATCCTGCTATGTTACAGTTGGCGCCAATGTTTATGACATGACACCTTTTCTTGACGACCATCCAGGAGGAGGAGACTTAATACTGGAATATGGGGGAAAAGACGTCAAAGATATCATGCACGACGAGTTATCACATTCACACTCAGAGTCCGCCTACGAAATTCTAGACGAATATCTAATTGGCTTTGTCGCTAAGGAGCCTGTACTGAAAGCCGTTGTGGAACACAACCGACCAGATGATATAGTACCATTGATGCCCAACGAGGCTGGTATGGCTGCGCTGAGGGCCAATGGTGCTGCCGAGGAAGTCAGCCAGCGCAAACCAATCTATGCCAGCACAGGCCTCTCAGGAGTGGAAGACTTGACGAAGGCGACGGATGCTAATGCGGACTACAAGACACACAAATTCCTTGACTTGAACAAGCCTCTGTTAATGCAGGTCTGGAACGGTGGCTTCTCAAAGGACTTCTACCTTGAACAAGTACATCGACCCCGGCACTACACAAAAGGTGATTCGGCGCCACTGTTTGGCAACTTTTTGGAACCGTTGAGCAAGACTGCTTGGTACGTCATACCAATCGTATGGCTACCACCTGTTGCGTACGGCACATACCGCGCTTATGAGGGTCTACCATCTGTCTTCCAGACCGCCGCATACTGGCTGATTGGCCTCTTTCTGTGGACGCTGGTCGAGTACGGCCTTCATCGAGGGTTGTTCCATGTTGACAAGTAAGGAATGCTGACCCTTTCGTTCTGGGATTGTGCTGATTGAGCAAAGATATCTGCCCGACAACCGAGTCGGCATCACAGCTCACTTCCTTCTCCATGGTATCCACCACTACCTCCCTATGGACAAATACCGCTTAGTCATGCCACCGACCCTCTTCATTGCTCTGGCAACCCCATTCTACAAGCTTGCCCACACAGTCTTCTTCTACGACTGGTATGCCGCGACAGCGGTGTTCTGTGGGGGAATCTTTGGCTACATTTGCTATGACCTCACCCACTATTTCCTGCACCACAAGAAGTAGGTCAATTTCTAGCCTTGCCCGTTCGGTCGTAGCTAAACTTTGTGCAGTCTACCATCCTACTACCGTGAGCTTAAAAAGTACCACCTCGAGCACCACTATAAAAATTACGAGCTAGGTTTCGGTGTGACCAGCAAGTTCTGGGATTCTATTTTCGGTACTGAGCTTGTTGAGCCACCTGCAAAGGCCGCGAAAGCAGCATAAACCTTTACGGGAATGTAAGATTGAGATTGGCAGAATGCATTGCGAGGGCGTCTGGGAATTGAAGCATGGGACAGGAATTTTGAATGCGCGTTCAAGGATACCAAGTTGTCGTTTTCTTGATGTACATGTATTAGCTAGACTGCGTGTTCTTTGGTACTCTGTCTCGCAGGTCCTGTTGGCCCGCATAAGCACATTAATGTTACCAGCTCTAACCTCTTGTACAACAAACAGCCAAGGCCCCATAAGGGATCCCAGCCTTTTCCAATCTCCAGCTGTCCCTCCAAGTTCTCCTGCATGACGCCACTAACTCCATCAAGCCATCTTTTAAATTTTACAACCACTCACAGCCTAACAAGCACAGGTACAACAAAGCATTACATCGCCACCTCCCGGTCCATGCATTGCCAACATACTCCAACCCCTGACTGCAAATGTCCCGCGCTGCGGCCTCGAGAGCAAAGCTGGACGTTTCCCCCGGAAGGGAAGCGCCCACGTAACGTTGACGCTAGACAGGGGCCTGGAGGGGCCTAGAAGTCGGGATCTTGGTTGGTCATCTCCCCCTCAACTGCCACCCCAATAACGGACGCGCCAATCATAATCCCTACAACCACTGTACCCACCGATGGGGCTGTCAGGAGAACATGACCAGAAAGATAGAAGGGGCCCACGGCGCGCCCCGCTGTCAGTTGTTGTTAAAGGAACCACAGTCGTCAGGATCGCCCTGTACTACTAGAATGAAGGAAGCATCCCCCTTGTAACGGCCTTTGTGTGTGTGTATTGCCCTTTTGAAAGATCGACGGAGGATCGTTGTAATATAGTGTGTGTGTGTCTGTTGAGTGAGCGGTTATGAAGGCGTCTAGTATACCCATGAAGGCTTCAAAAGCCGAGGTCAGAGCTATCTTGCCAAAGGGGAATGAGGAGCAGGATAATGATGATTGGGCGAAATTCGAAGTAAGTACCGCTCTCCACCCATCCACACACTGACCCTTCCCTTTCCCCCATACCCCCCTCCCATTTTATCTTCCATCCTTCTCCTTCGTGGATAGCCCTGTCGTTTCAAAACATAACGCACATCCAGGCCGACTCCTCCTACCTCTGGAAAACAAAAATCTCCCTCAACACCAAAATATCCTGGACCAAACTCGCCAGCCCAGACATCTCCCTCGCAGTATCCATTCTCGAAGCGCAATGCGGGGGCATTAACCCGAGTTGGGGCCCGTTGAAGAGACCGGTGCTGGAGTGGAGGTTGTATGCGCTGCATCGGAGTGGGATGAAGGTGGAAGATCGAAAGCAGGCTGCTGGTGCTGGTGAGTGGTTTTTTTTTTCTCTTTCTCTTTATCTTTGATGTGGTGGCGGAGGAGGAGGAGGAGGATGGGCTATGGGAGGTGGTGAAACTTGAATGGTTAATGTTAATGGCTGTGGTGGGTGTGTGTAGGCACGGCGGCTAAGCATGCGGCGAAGAGGATGTATGATCCGGTGAGGGAGGCGTCGAGTGGGCTGGGGAACTGAATTTGGGGGGTCGTTTGGTATGGGAGAGCTTGGGAGAGCATTGTCATCACTATAAAAGGTATCATCGCTGTCCTGGCGACAGCTTCACAATCTTAATACGCAGCATGCTTCTTGATTAAACGTCTTTTAATTTATATTTTACTACTTGTTTCCTTCCAAGAAATCCCTTTGCAAATTCTCAAAGAATCACTCTTGGCACGCTCGCTCTTTACCCTACGCCTATCAGCTACCTCAAGAACGTACCATCTCTCATCCCCCTCATCCAATCCCCCATCTCCATCCCTGACTCCCGTCCACCCTTCCCCACTACCAACCTCACAACAAAACCATCACCCCGGCCCAAACCCCCATCCCCAGCACCACCGACCACCCCATCCCAATCCCCCTCCCTCCCTCCCTCCCCGCCTCACTTTTCCCTGGCCCCGCGGACGTGAAACGAGGTTCCGGCGGCAAAACCGTCGCATTACCACCACCACCCCTCCCACTACCACCACCACTTGCCATCAATATTCCCGTGCTGTTGCTGTTGTTGTTGGTAGTTTTATTACCCGGCATGCCGGTGCTCGCTACCGTGGTATTATTACTGGGGTTATTTGTTATAGTTGTGCGCGTCGTTTGTGCTAGAGTAATAGTACTGGTGCTGTAGGTTTTTAATGATGGAGGTTGGGGGTTCCTGGGCAGTAAGACCGCTTCATGCTTCCTTGTTAAATGCCCTGGTAAAGGACCTGCTTCGTTGTGCAGATCTTTTAGGAGGGTTGGGAGGGGGGTGGAGGCGAGGTTGTTGGGGTAGGAGGGGAGGGTGGGGAGGAGGGTGGATGATAGGGATGCAAGGGATTGGGGTAGTGTGCTGGGCTAGGGCGAGAGGTTAGTATGCAGATGGCGTGGGAAGGAGATGGGGAGGGTGGGAAGTACCTGGTCTGAGAAGGTGAGGGACAAGGTGGAGAAGGTTAGGAGTAGTAGGATTGGGAGAATGGCTGCCATTGGGAACTGAGAAGGGTAGGTCTGGGTTTGTGTGTTGAGAGGAAGGAAGATTTTGTGAGAGAGTGGAGAGGAGAGAGTGGTTGGTTTAGTGTGTGGTATAATTGTGGACAAAGGAAGTGCTGAGAACGGAAAGGGTTTAGAAAGAAATTGGAGGGTGGCTTTTGTTGTTGATGTAACCTGTTTTTTTGTGAAGCCTAATTTGAATATTAGGATGAAGTTCGAAGTCAATTTTGGCCATGATAGATTAGGACTTTGGGCGTAGAAAAGCTAGGTAGTAGACATAGCCAGGATACGTTTTGAAGGTAGTTGACAAGCATAGGATGAAAAGTGAGCGTGCCAAGAGTGGCTTTTTGAACATGAGTGGGTGGACTGGAATGGGAAGAGTCTGGGCTGTTGTATTGATGTGTCTCCAATCGGCGTCCAGGATTCTGCTTTTGAGTGGCCTACAGCTTTGCCGGATGCAGAGGCTTTGGAAGTTTGTGGAATACAGTCTCCTAAATTGTGGAAGCAGATCTCAACTGCTGAGTTTCTTGAAAACAGAAAATGTTTTCGTCCCGCGTCTCTTCAGCTTATAGGTAGTCTTTCCTGCTTCAATTGTATCGCCCCTTGACTCGATGTGAAAATGGCTAGTATGTACGTATCGAGCAGAAAGTCCCAGATGCACTACCCTGTGTGGTACCTATGCGGCAACGACTGTCGATAATTCTCATTACCAATAGTACCATTGCAGCTTTACACCTCGTCTCATCGACCTGTAGCGACTTCTCACCCACAATCAAACACGTCTCCTCGCAGCCTCCACACTCGCAGTACCATTCCCCTGAAACGGCAGCTTACTCACAAACCCATAAGCAACACTCTCCGTCCCATTCGTAACCTCGAAAGTGATCTCCGCGAACCGGCGTTGCTCCAACGTCATATCCAAAACTATCGCTCTGAGTACGTGCGTCACCGCTTTGAACGTAAATGGGTGCATGGCATAATCCTCTCCATAGATCCAGAATACAAGATCCCCTGATTGGCTGTAAGCGGGGAGTTCGACACAGATATGATCCATGCCTGCTTTTGATGCGTCTGCAAGGCCGCTGAGTACGGCTGTATAGAGGTCCCGGCTGTTGATCCGGACTCCGACGTATCGATAGGTAATGTTCATATCGGGGAGCGGGATGGTCGTTCCTAGACCCGTGGTGTAAGATGTGCTGTGTGATGTCGTGGCATTGCTGTTACTGATGTAATCAATGGCTCCGATGCTAATGTTTGAAGGCGTTGTCTCAGGGACCTCCTCTATGGCCAGACCCCCAATTAGTCGAGTGCCCTGGTACATATCGGTATGATATTGTACAAAAGGGCTCCTGGATACCAATGTGATGAGGGTAAAGTAAAGAGTGAATATGACGTGGAAGGTTCTCATCTCCCGTCGTTCCTTAACCACTTTGATCCATACGCCACGGTTCACCAGTGCGAAGGTGGTAATTGCACGAGGCCATAATTCGTTCCATTGGAAATGAGTTGCTAATTGGTACATTGCGAATATGGCAGTCAAGTATACTTCCAGAGGATTCAATTGTACTCCCTCATTTGCATGGAAATCTAGATTGAAATTCGATGGAGGTGTCGGTATAGTCAAGTTCGTGGAGCTGAAACTTCACAATCAATGATCGGCACCGCAACTCTCGCAGCTTGGAGAACATACTTGCCCAGAGTAATCAGATCGGACGTAGTCTCATTCTGCAACGGAAGCGAGATGCCAGACACCTTGAAGAGACCGTAAAGAAAAGCGGCAGTGCGGATACAACATCTCATTACTGACATATGCAACATACCAGCGCGAGATTCTGGATGCAGTCGTATGTTACTCTCGAATATGGCAGGCCGTCGCAATTGATGTTATCGAAGAAAAAAATTTCAACCCAAAGGCGCCTGTCGGCTGAAACTTGGCGTGGAGTGTCGCATGAACAATCATTGTCTCAAGTGAGATAATAGAATATGTAGACGCGAGCGCTTCATCGCACCGTCTATGTTCGCGGTCTAGACCCTTTTTCTGTCCTCTTGATTTCACTGGCGACGAGTCTCCAATTGACAGCATCAGCGGGTCGAGAGCAATGCGCGGTTGACCTTCGCACTCCAATGGCTAGCCCACCGCTGGGGTACCTCGTGCAACACGCGCTTTATAGTCTTGGAGCCTCCGTGGTCCACGGTCTCAATTTCCAGCGAGTATCAATCATCAGCTGTAATGATCCAGGACGCCAACTGAACGATTGACTAGGTGCTGGTGCTTTGTTCGAGGGATGTAGCATCCTGTCTGGTGAGCTCAATGCTCACCGTCTTCTGTATACCCGGCCCATTGTACTTATCCCACCAAGTCGCTGGTCTCGCTGCAAGCTCGTCAATTTGCACATAATTGTTTTCTGGCCTGGCCACCACTTTCTTGCCGCCCTTCACTAGAAGTCCAGAGGCGGATGAACCGTGAGATAAGACGGGTGATCTGGGGTCACTATGATGAACATAGCCGTGTGAGGTAGAACTTTGAGGCCCGCGGAGTTTGTGGAGAGTCCATGTATAGAGCCGAGGCATCATTGGGAAGCAGGTGCAAAGGATGATAGCCGCGATTTCGGCAACACTGATTAATCAGGCAAAGAACAGCCGAGTCAGTTCAAGCACCGAAGACCACGAGAGGAAGAGGATCAGAGCATTCTAACATACGTCCATAGCATGATCTGAGCAGCAACGAATGTCGCGTCGACGTGGGCGTAGTTCAGGCGATAGATGTATATCATGCGGCAAATGCTACACACTACAGCGCTACACAGATTGTTCGTTCAGCATGTTTCCTTGCTATTATCGTGTCGTCAAAAACAAAAGAATTGGAGAGATGGGAGCAACATTACCCAACGCCCATAGCAAAGACAGCTATTATTCCCAGTTTGCGCTTGCTTTCCAGATGGAGATGCCATATGGCCCATATAGGTAGTAGTAATATGAAAAGGTTCGATACGGTATTTACGGGACCCTGAACGAGAAGTATTGTGGTCCTCTCGATGCAACTGCCGGTAGCAAGATCTGGGTCCCATATCTTACTCTCAGGGGAACACTCAAAAGCAACAGCGAAGAAGAGAGCAGTATAGAGTGCGAGATTGCCCCATAAAAGGGCATGTATGGTCCAGTAGACAGGTCCTGACTTGTTTGGTGTAAATATTCGCATAAGTTGGACTAGGACCGCCGCCTTCGCAAACCAGACGACAGGGCAGTAGAGCATTTCGAATATCCAGCCCAGCTAACGTAAGTCAGTAATCGTCAATTCAATCGGTATGCTACGAGGGCGAACTTGCTCGTGCTAGTTGGACAAGGTTGTAGTTTGGGGTGGCCCAGGAATGGAGACCCAGTCCAGACCTGCCATTCAATATAAAAACTGCATTGAGAGACATGTAAGAAGCCTTCATAAGTTCATTAGCCTCTACTTCATTTGGGAAATCTAGGGCTCATTTACCCAGGCTAAAAATAGAGTGTCTGGATTGTCAACGAGTCAGCTACATGATTAACTGAGACGTCAAGGCTGGTACCTACAATCCTCAAGTGTCCAAGGAGAGAACGATCGCTTTGCTAACAATCGTGCTGCAGTGAACAAGGTCGTTAATACGATACAGATTATCTCCGTGGCTAAGATCTCTGGACGCATCGAGTTCGGATCATTGAATGTGGGTGTGTTAACCGGCAGAGCGGTGACAGTTCCTTGAGACGCCATCGCGATGTGTCTGTCACTCTGGCAGAGGAAATCCGCGTGGAGCGAGCTTTAAACATACGGAACTGATAGTTTTTATGCCTGCTTTTAGGAAAGTCAAAAGGATAAGCAATACGCTAGGAAAATATTCATCATAATCAGCAGAAGAAAAGCCACTTCGTGATCTGTCTTTGCTTATATTTCTTCCATGACTTGTGGAAGAGCACAAAAATTGCGCAAATCCACCGTCTGTGCCACTAGACAGCAGGAAGATCTTGTAGCATAGGTGTGTCATGAAATGATTTCCGTTCCGTGGACTCAACGTCGTGCATTGCGGAGAGAAACGCGCGTAACTCACACAACGGTTTTGGTTGTCAGAAGCCAAGCTGGGAAGGTCACAACGTGATTTTTCCTGCCGCTAACTATCATGCAGGCGATCAGCAATACGGATTTGGATGGCTGAGCCTTGGTGCATGAAAGCAACGCAGGCTGGTTAGCTTAAAGTGACCAGGCTAACCGTTTCTTGTATCTTGACCCCAGTACAATGAACGATACATCCTAGAACCATGATCGAAGCAATAGACAGAGCGTTTCTACCACTAACTTTTGGCATATGAACGTCGCACAGCGCTGAACAGTAGCGAGATTTTGCAGGTGTACCACTCGGTAGCTGTGGTAAGATGGAAGCCGTTCATAACCTCGATGGATCCAGGGATACCCGATGAGAACATAGATAGGATCTCGAGATGGTGTTGGTAATTAGATAGCAGAATTTTGGCGAGTAGGGAGGCGTAACTTTCCGTGGTCAGTGGGACGGAAGTACTTGTGTCGGTTGTGTCTGCATATGCGGTGGTGTTGCTGCAGTGCAACAGCATGCGCGCTCCGTTCATTGGCTCCTTCTCGCCTGGTCCAAGCCTTAAGCATGGTGATTCGCAACCCGCATAACATACACGGATTTGTGCTCCTACGCTTCCGAGTAGGGATGAGTGATATGAGCAGAGCTAGTCAATTGCCTTTGGTATGGTCGTATATTGGAGGCCCACATATCTCCTTCGGGTGTTCCATCTGTTGCAGAATGAAGTCAGTGTTTAGACAGAGATCCTCATACAGAAGCAACATACCTTGCAACAACTTCATGCTTGGACAGAATCCAGTCTTGTTCCGATGACACTCTGACGTGCCTATATGCAGCTTCGGCTACTCAGCGAGTGGTACAGACACTGCGCCGCATGCTCAGCGGAGCACATTGCTCCTCGCTACATCATGATAAGCCATGTACAACTTTTTCGTGCGTCAAACCGGTAACAGTGCCATGCTTCGCCGCTCCTACGACCGTCCTGCTGGGATTGTCTTCGCTTAGGCCTCCGAGATGCCGAGGCCCATTTCGCTTTGGTCACCGTTTTCGATGCAGGGACATGTTTTTGCAGGGACTACTTCTCAGTGCATCGCATGTATGAAGAGACATGCGCGGCCCAACGGCGAGATGGAACCCTGAACAGATGAAGGGTTCTGATCCTTTTACCACCTTCCATCCGTCCAACATTGCCCTTGAATGACGATTGCATCCCTGGAATTGTCTGTGGGCAGGTATTCATTAGCTGAAGAAGTCCTTTAAGCTTGGAATTTTAATTCTAGGGGCTGGTGGGCGGTCTTGGCGCTCATTCCGGGAACTGTAGGCGCCGAGCGCACCTTCCCCAGGTACGAAGTCAGCAGCGTCGATCTCCAGCATCTGTCGATGAATCAATTCCATATAAGAGACCTATAGCAATTGTGTTACTGCTTCTGTTGTGKAATAATGCAATTGCATAAGTCTAATAATCCGACTAAGACTGTCTGTAAATGAAATGCAGCGCTCATGGAGATTTGGTAAAGTCTTAGGACACGAAGGGAGAGATGGTATTTAGTTCACAGAGCTACAATGATAACTTAAGGTTGACTTGAATTGAGATATAATTGTCTAATGAAGAGTTATCTAAGCGAAGAAAATGACATAGTTTTGTGGAGGATAACACAGGTGCAGGTCCACACCACACCCACATATCCAGGAAGGACATCCACAATGGACTTAAGCACCTAGAGTCTAGATCACCATCCACTCAACCACGCTTGCATGTGATCCACTTCCTCAGCTTCCTCTTCTTCACAGCCTTCTTTTTGCGGTCTTTTCCCTAGAACCGAGTCCTTGTCCTCAATGACAATGGAATGATCGCTGTTCTGCGATAATGGCGAAGGGAACGTGAGACAAAGACCTGTAGACAGGATCCTTCAAGCCAGGTTTAAGTCCCTGGTGTATAGCTGGAGCGGGATGTTCCTCTCGCGGAGGGCATTATAGATGTTTGTGGTATCAACAAGGCTTCTATTAAACCAGGGGAGTAGGTGGTAATGTTTGGCCCATATACGGCGCTGCATGTTAACGATGTGATTGTTCCACTTGGTGTCCTCTTTTGCTGTTCTGTTTGGCATCTCCATACGCACGGTGATGTCTGTCTAAATAATTCTCGGATCAATTCTTCGCCATAGGGTAAAGAACCACCAGTCTTCATTGATAGAAATCTGTACGAGTAAGCGTCTTGTGAGCAGGCGCGATGCTCTTGCTGGATAACCATTGAGCTGGCTGAAGAAGGGACGGCTTTGGAACCAGGGAAGAAAGGTAATTAGTCTGCTGGGCTTTGCGCAAAAGTAAATTGCAAACTGCCAGTATAGGCATCTGGCTCGTGGGTGGGCTTTCCGAATCAATATACCGCACACGTCGTTGGCTCTTCGTGAAGGTACCTCATGTTTGTTTATTGCATATGGGAGTCGTGAGTACAATGACAGGACTTAAAACTTCGGACCGGAGAGCCAGTGAACACTCAAAAGTGCCGAACAAGCCTTCATCACAGGGTAGAATTTCCAATTTGTATTGACTGTTGGAAGGTGGAAGAAGCCTGGGATCGACAAAGATTCGTGAAGTTAAGTGTAGGTTTTGAAAGTTTAGAGGAGAATAGAACTTGCTCCCACTGCGTTTCTCCTTTGTTTAAGCGACGCGCCACCTATTTAGTCCGGTCGCCTTGGCTGTTCGTTGACTGCTTTAAGGTGGAAGAACCCTGGGGATGGACAGAGAATCGTGAAGTTAAGTGTGAGTTTCTAAGATTCAGAACAAAATAAAAATGGCATTCAATGCTTTTCCCCTTCGTTTAAGCGACGCGCCGCCTATTTCGTCCAGTCCCCTTAGCTATTAAATGATTGTGTAGGATGGAATAAGCCTGAGGATGGATGAATGTTTGAGAGAATAAGTGTAGGTCTCGAAAAGTCAGAACGAAATAAGACTTGCTCCCCCTGGTTTCCCCTTTGTTTGAGCGACGCGCCGCAGGTGTGTAACTCACTGCCTCCAGGTTGCAAGAAACCATGATCTTTTGTTGACTTCACGAACGCCGAATTAAACCTGTCTTGAGCTAGCCCTACCACTTCTTGAGCTTATCTGACCTCTTGATCAACACTGAGACTCCGGAAAGGCTTATATTCCTGCTATCTAAGCGTCTTGGTTGTCGATAGTAACTTGTCAATGAAGGATTATTGGGCCATAGGGACAAGACTCATCCTGGAAGCCCCTGGGTGGCTTAGTTTTTCAGATGACATTGTCGAGAATAGCCAATGGTATGCTTAATGGAGCAACTTCAAGCCGAAATGTTGCACAATCACCTGGAAGCTGCTTATACCTATCTCTGGGAAAGTTTGCATAAGATCCCAGGACATCTGCGGAATTGGCTGAGGCACAGTGCGGGGAAACGGCAGCGATCGAGTTCGAGAGCACAGGCATGCAACTGCATATCAGTCGAGGATGGAAAGTTGGACCTCGCTTCAAGTCGAAGGCCGAGAGTTGAGCTTTGCGGTTTGTCCATGATTGATATGAGATTGTGGAATGTGACGATGGATGATTGAGCGTTACTTGAAGTCAAAGTTCGCGAGTTTACGCTCTTACAAATTTGAGTGAGGTGAGTGTACATGCCTCATCTGACTATCGCCTGTTGACGAGCGAACTTCGCGATGTCCTTCTTCGAGAGGTAATGCACCAAGATCGACGGCGAGGAGAAGGTGAATGTGAGCAGTGCCGACCAAACTTTCTCTTAGACACTCGAGGACGGGTTGAATACCTCTTGCGCAGAAGCGAAATTGCACATTGCCAATGGAGATCGGTGATCCAAGGCAATAATGCAGAGCGAGCGTGTCGTATGTAAGGCAGGCTACGGTCAAGGTGGTGTGTCATAGCTTTACATGGCCGAGCATTGGAACGTTAAGCTTCTTTATGATCGCATGCCTTCTTCTTCGCAATAGGCTGCCACCGATGGATGGACATGAGGTTCCAGATCCTCTTCCGTGATCTCCACTGGGCATTGATGATAGACATAACTGGACCCTACCATGCCCCCAGGCCAGCAAGCTCTAGGGGTGGCCCTTGCCTCCCTTCTAATTGCCAATAGTGGGCAAGAGCTCGTTGGAAAACCGCCCTCTGGTGGCGGTAGGACCCATATGGCGAGGCTAGGAAAGGTGGGCGTGCCGTTACCCGCACATATATTCGGAACCTCTGGTTCTAAGACCTGCTACATTTTTAAGGCTTCGATCTAATTCTTCGGTGCCTTATTGCGAACGTCGGTCTGGTCCATTTCGACTTAAAAAATGTTCCAAAGAGACCAAGTGGGCCAGTACCCCAATGTCGCGGAAGGAATCTTTCTTAATTCTGT
Source organism: Cladonia macilenta KoLRI003786 (assembly GCA_000444155.1). NCBI lineage: Eukaryota > Fungi > Ascomycota > Lecanoromycetes > Lecanorales > Cladoniaceae > Cladonia > Cladonia macilenta. The sequence goes on from KE598561.1 coordinate 371,152, forward strand.
GTTGGAAACTGTTGAGGATTTGTCTGCCTGCATGGTGTCTTCGTCTCAGTTCTGTGGAATTTTCTTGCGGACGTCGTTCTGCTCATATGGGATATCATTTTGTAGATATAGTTGGTGCCTTCCCCTCTGGCTGTTGTCCGTTCAATGGTCCCAGGGCCTCATCTTGGGCCGGCCATTCGGTGTCGAGCCTGAGTCCAGGGAGAATGACGGAACAATGGAGTAATCTGAAGCTGGTTTTTGAACTCAAGCATGGTCAGGAAACCACGATTTTCAATGGTTGAACTGGGAATGGAAAAATGATGCTCTTGCTGGCTGAAGCATGGTCATGTTGCACGCAGTACTTGCCGTTGGCAATGAGTGTGCTCCAGAAGTCGCGAATTCTCTGAGGGTCGCGTTGTTTGATAGCACTGTCCAGTCCATGATAGAAGAGCATATCAAGCTGTGCGTTGACGTTGTGGAATAGAGTAACCGAGTATTCTCTGAGGCTGAGGGATGGCATGCAGTTGTGGTTGAACATAGTCGTGTTAATTTCGTGGAGTAGAGCCATTCAAGAAGAGGTCCCGGTTTTATATGAAGCATGGGCCTGCCACTCATGATCTTGGTATCACGGCCCCATGGGACTGTGTTACCAGATCCCTCAACAGCCGGCCTTTCATGACTTGTGATCACTGGCATGGATTCACGATTGGACCCCTGCACAACGTCCTGTAGATATCCTGACCTCGATCGGTGTGGGCCGATTGGCTAGTGGCGAAGGCATCGAAATCTGTGGCCGAAAAATGCATGCAGCTGTGGTATTGGTCACCCAACTGAGGCCCGGAGCGTAGGGAGGTAGGAGGAGACGAGACGAATTGGGGATTGCCATGATTTGGTGAAGCATATCCGTGCAATATGAACGAAGGCGAGCCGATTTGGAATCCAGGTGCGTCAACGTATTCGAAGTGGCGCGGGTAACACGAGTGAGCATCCCATGTTGTACAGCAGAGCATAAGTCGCACAGGCAAATACTGTAACACCCTTCCACCACCTCTGATAGTCTGGTGTAGAACTGTAAACTCCGATACACCAAGTGTGATTCTCTGAACTTCTTTAACGAATCACTTGTGAGTGTATTCAACTTCATGAAGTGAGACTTGCGTCATGATTGTAGGTCCCGCTTGGATGAGTAGCTGGGATTTTATGACAATTGAGATGAAATATGGCGAGTGATGGTAGTTTAATAAGCAAGATGGAGCTGGATGGTCGACAGGTGGGTGATCTGGAACACGAGTGGAGAAATGAGACTCTGAGGTCGAGCTGGTGGACCAATTGGCTGGTGAGCAGACCAGCTTACTGACGAAATGAATGCTTAAAAAAGCTTCTAGTGGCGAGGTCTCTGGGTTGAGGGAGCGGAGATTGGCGAGATTGGTGAGCTAAAAAAGCGAATGCTGGCGAGAATGCTGGGGGAGGAAACCGGATAGTGGCGAGATTGGTTGCTTGATTGAGCGGATGCTGGTGGGAATGTCGAGTATATCAACTGGATGCTGACGAGAAAGGTCGGTTGAAATACCTGAATGCTATCGGCCATTCTCTGGAGTTTCGCTGTGCTTCCCTGGTCAGAGTCAAGTATATTCAGGTATGACGATTGATATGTAATAGGCGAGTGATGGTATTTTAGGAAACAAGATGCACTTGGGTGTTGCAGTGACGTTCACCCTTCTGTGGAAAAGCTTTGTCGCGTTACCAGACACATCCACTGCCCAGGGAGACGTCGGGCTTGCCCTAGGAAAGAGTCTCGACTTTGCTCGGTGCTAGGATTTGCACTAAGGGTACCGTCGAGATATCTTTCGATGCTGGAGTAATACCTGTCGATATGATCGAACGATGTTAGATGTTCAACGTGCTGTAGAATGAGGCCAAGATCTTCTGAGCTGATCTCTGGATCCCATACTCCTTTGATGTCGCAGTGTTTGGTGAGGCCGCAGTCACAACGGTTTGTGCAACCTTGTCTACGACTAAAATCATCAAATTCAACCGATGCGTGGGTCTCACGAAGGAAGGTTGCCGTGTCGGGTGGTCTTACACTGGCTGTGGTATCTAATTTCTCTTCCTGGGCCGGATACCGGATTTCCTGCTGGGTCATTGGGTGATTTTCGATGACAGGTCAGATCGCCTAAAGCATGCGTCATTCGTAGCGACAACGTTCCAGAGATAATAGAATCGCGTGTATCACATTAAATGTGCCTAGCACACTTCCACGTGAATCGGAAGGGGCCAACTTGACGAGAAATGCTGGATTGGTTCTGGCGAGCGTTCTGGTGAGGAGTAGCCTGGTAACACTCATTCGTGGAAGATTTGAGTGCGACATGTGCGTCTAGATCTGAGTCCGCGATTTCTTAGGAGGCTGGTGTGCTTTTTTTTTGGAACTGCTCTCGTGTACTTTAATGGTCCCGCCTGGATGAGAGATGGAGTCTAGAGAAATCCGAATCGCGTGCGTTAAAGTAAACGTGCGTAGCACACTTCCAAGTGTATCTGAAGGGGCTAATTTGACAAGAAATGCTGGCTTGGTTTTGGCGAGCGTTCTGGTGAGGAAGTCCACGATTTCTTAGGAGGCTGGTGTGCTTTTGCTTGCAACTGATTTCGTGTATATTGAGTATCCTGCACGAATGAGTAGCTGGGATCCAGAGACAGGAGAATTAGGCTAGAGCCTTGACTGAAGTCTAGACGGACACCAAGGACAATGTGCTTGCATCGCGTGCATCGAATTAAACGTGCCTAGCACACTTCTACGTGAATTTGAGGACAAGTCGTAGATGCATCGCTGAGCGTAGGTACTGAGTAAAGTCCTTGGACTCAGAACAACATCGCACATAATCCCCCGCTTGCACTCCGAGCGTTCTGGTGAGGATGTCGGCGATTTTTCGTAGAGATGATTGAGTTCTGGATGGTGGAGGGGCGGAGAGCCGACATCGTGTTTAGAAAAAGCGAGATTTAAGTTCTGATTGGTTGGGTGGTATGGTATCTCGTCCTATACGCTGGTCAGTCTTCCATTTCAAGTACGCGTGGAGTGGCACACGTACTGGATGATATGCCGATGTTGTTATCGGTTTTCAAGATCACCACGTCAACTTTTCGTGGATATGGTGGCATATTTTGCCTATCTTCTCATCAGTTTTCCATTTAAAGTACGCGTGGAGTGGAACACTTACTGGATGAAATGCCGATGTTGTTGTCGATTTTCAAAATCATTGCGTCGGCTTTTGGAGGGCTTTGTTCGGAGAATGTGTTTCGATACAAACAGAGGAATTGATATGTTGTTGAGTCGAGAACAAGCCCTTGGTGACAGTGCTTTATGTAGAGAGTGCTTTGGACCTCACTTCAAACTCCCGCTACGCAATAAGATCCAGATTTTCGTCTTCTTCTGGCCAATCATCAAGGAACGGTTTTGGCGCTTTACGAAAAATTCTGCAACAATTGGAATCATGAATTGATCATTTTCCATATTTCAGTAATGTTTGTCTGAAAGCTGCAAATATCTGATGTAGGATCGATGTAAGATTTGAAAGTTTTGTGGAGGATAGCAAGTGAGGTTTGGTGTGAGGATGGCCAAAGTAGCGTGATCGCTATCATCAACAAAACAGCAGGACCTTGGCCCAATCATCTTCGCTCCTCTTGGACTGGGGCTCAACCGAATGCAGCTGACGGCAACTGAATGCGGAATGGCCCTTGCAACGGGGATTTTTAACACGCGGGGCTATAGCGTCTTCTCCGTATCGCTTGAAATGAAAGCTGGTCATGCAAGATGACACCAGCACTTGGACTAGCCAAAGGATGGAAATCCATAGAAGTGGCTCACAGCCAGCGAAGTGTTTTTACCACGATTATGAAAATAATTCCCACTGCTGCTGATAGCTTGTGCCTGTTTGCTTTGCAGGTGAGGGGTGTGTAAATATATATAAGAGGTAAAGGAAGTCATGTCTCTTTGGCCAAAGGTAAATGAAAGTGGGTGAGAGGTGAGTTGCTGTGGCCTTGGTGTGGTGGCATCAAGCGAGATTAAAGAAGGACCAGTGTTATATATATACAACGGTGGAATGTGTGTCAGGGGATGGAAGGATGAAGAACAAGATGACGTGGAAGGAGGGTGTTTATATGCTTGGGGGGGACGATCAGCTCAGCCCTGTGTTGAAGGAGCTTCACCAGTGGCTTCATGACGCGTATCTGTTGAGTGATTGGTCATAATGAACTCACATTGTGTTAAGAATGCTTCACCAGGGGCAATTACAGCCGGGTGTTGCTGTTGTGAAGTGGGTCAGTCAGCTGGGGCTTGACGCTAGTCGTTTGGCTAGTCTGTTTTCCTTGGTTCCTCCTCCAACTCGGCTCCTCAGGGGCCAATGAGATCGTGGATCTGGGCGATAGCATCATTGGATAATGGGTATTTGTCATATCTACCTCGCGTGAGCATCTAACGATACCCAAAGGTCTACCGGTGGCAAATGGCACACTGGCCGTACAAGCAAAAGTGTGGCAAAAATGAATATTGTCCTACCCCTCTACAAGACAAACCTGAATCCCCTTCTCACTGCCTCCCCTGGCACTGCCTCACCGACCGCAATAGCACCTTTGACAGGCTCGCCCCGATCAAGCTTTTTGTTGAGGCTAACGAGAATGAAGCGAAGTAAGGTAGCCATACAGATGGCCATGAATGCCATTACACAATTCACTGACATTGCCACAACTGATACATGTTAGACCATGACTTGTTATGTGACGGAAGTGATGTAATGGAGCTTACTATAGCGCGGCCCTGCGCCCTCGGGGTACATGTATGAGGCGTAGATGGATGAGCAATTGGATACGGCGTTGATAGCTGCTAGAGCTGCTGCACGCTGGATTGGAGCGTTAATAACAGCATTTTCATAGTGTCTTGTCTACAAGTGACTTACCTTCGCCGGAGGTCTAGGCAGTGTATTCGAGATCCAGCCCAAAGCTACAACGTAGCCTGTATAAACCCCGGCCGGCATCAGCATCATAGCAAAATATCTCGGTCCAATCGAGGTAGTTGTAGCAGCAATGATGAATGCAATGACTGCAAAATAAAGGGGCACGGTGATGTGAAAGTACCGCTCGCCTGTTCTATCGGCGTGCCAGGCATTTAAGAAAGTGGTGATGACAGCTAATATGTAAGGAGGTGCCGTGAGGAGCAAAGAGTCCACATCGTTGTAGCCTAGGGTTGCAACAACGGTGGGGAAGAGGTTTGTGACCGTCCCTGCGGCGACGAAGCCGAAGAGTAGCACCATCTGTGGATTATCAGCGTCCGATAGAAACAGTGAATTAGATAAAGTCATACCAGAATCCACATCTTGATATCCTGAACAGCAAGCTTAAACCCGTGGAGGAAAGTCTGATGCTGCGAATCAATCCAATCATCCTCACCAATATCCTCATCCAGGCGCCAAACAGCTAATTGACGCTCATTCTCCGTAAGCCATCCCGTCGTCCTTGGAAAATTGGGCAACACAAAGTATGCGCAGAAGGCGAGGAAGATTGTAATAACGCCCTCAATGATGAATAGCCAGCGCCAAGCGCGCAGACCTCGCGCTCCATCCAAGCCATTCTTGATGCCAGCAGAAATGAGGCCGGAGAATGCTCCAGATAGGAGTGAGCCGGAGTACAGTAAAGCAGTCCTAAATCCTAGCTCCTTTCTTGTGTACCATGACGACAAGAAGAATAAACAGCCGGGGAAGTAAGCCGCCTCGACAAATCCAAGGAAGAACCTAATGGCGATCAATCCACCATAGCTTTGCGCGCCTGCTGTAGCGGCAGAAATGACACCCCATATGATCATGACAGTTGGGAGATACAGCCCTGGTTTGCCGATCTTATTCAGGAACAGGTTCGATGGGACTTGCATCAAGAGATATCCCACAAACAGAATACTTAGTGCAGTCAGGTACTGTGTACTCCCGAGATCTAAACCTCCTTGCGATGGTGGATCTTGGAGTCCGGCAAGACGCGCAGCTGCGATGTTGTTCCTGTCCAGGTAATTCATGATGTACATGATGATGATCGGAGGAAGAAGTCTGAGATCTATCTTGCGAACCAAGGCTGTCTCTAGGTGTTGTCTTTCCTCTGGCGACAGGTCTCTGATCAGTGGGGGTGGTTCTCTCTTGGTCCTCGTAGTGGTGGCATCCTCGAGGTACGTGTCGGAAATGTGGTCTGCCGTCTTGTTAACGTCGTCGCTGGAGCGTTCAACCCCAGTTGCAGGCATGATTGAATGCTCGCGAGCGACCTGTAGTCTGATATACTTTTATATAGAACGAGATGAAGGAAGACAAAAGCAATCGAACAGTAGCAGCGCTCGGTCAATGTCGTTCATAACAATTCGCCGGCAAAAGATGCGGCATGACGGCATCGCACATGTGCTATGCTTGATGATCATAATGCTTTTTCATCTTCTTTCTAAGAAAATTGACCAGTCAAAAGACGCAGGACAGCGGAACAATATGCGGGGAAGCGCCTCCCTAGCCATGTGGGTAAAGATTGACTCTCACGCCGGTGGTAGTAGCTCAACGGCCGATCCCAATTGACGGGAATCAGTAATACATCTACCCGGTACTGAAGAATCACTTCGATAGTACATCAAAAGGAGGAAATCTGATAGAACATTCGTTGGCGGAGAAGTGATGGCGTCGATGAGCAGGCTTCAACCCCACGACGCCCCCACGGCACGCTCCGAGCGGGACGGCTACAACTAGCCTTGGCATCAATTCCAGCCCCAAGGGCATCAGTTCTCGAACCACCATGGCAATCACTCAACAATGGCTCTAATCACCGAGCGCGTAGGCAACATCTTCTCTGCACCACCCGGCAGCGTTCTGATACGTACGTAATTTAATCCACTGACTTATTATGTCCATCTGACTGACCTCCCCAGATGCCTGCAACGCCCAAGGCGCCTGGGGCTCCGGCGTAGCCAAAGCCTTCAAACAGCACTACCCCCAAGCCTACATCATCTACCGCGCCCACTGCCTCCAACCACCCCCCAACACCAAGCTCCAAACGCACCAAACCTCCCTCGTCGGCACAACGCTCTTAATCCCTCCTCTCCCTCTCAGCAAGAATAAATATAAACATCACTGGATAGCATGCCTCTTCACCTCCCACGGCTACGGCATCCATCGTAGCAAGCCGGATGTGATTTTAAGCCATACAGCGCACGCAGTGAGGTATTTGCGGGGGCAATTGAAGGAGTTGAGAGAGGGGAAGAGATTGGGTGAGAAGGAGGGGGTTGTGGCGGTGGATGGGTATGGGGTGGAAGATGTTGGAGTGCCGGGGGAGTGCTATGCGGTGAGGATTAATAGTGGGAGGTTTGGCGTGCCATGGGAGGATACGAAGAAGGTGCTGGAGGGGGGAGGGGTTGATATGGTTGTTTTGAGACCGGAGGGGGAGGAGGAAGGGGGCGTGGAGGGTGGGGAGATGAAGGAGAAGGAGAGGGTGGAGGGTAGCGAAACAAAAGGAAAAGTGAGTGCGAAGCGGAAGGTTGAGGGTGTGGTTGGAGATGGGGATGGGGATGGAAAGGTGAAGGGACATGCTGGGCTTGCGAAACGGAGGAAGAAGAGGGGTTTGGATGGGTGGCTTGAGAAATGATGTTTGTATGGTAGCTGAAGCTGAGGCTTCTGATGATCTGCCAGGACTGGAGAGATGGAATTGATACCCCCTATGCTAAGAAAATGCTTGGACTGTTGGTACAAATCTAGAGCAGCCAGCTCCCAATATCCATGGAATCGTGCTAACATTACGACCTAATCCCCCGGTAAAACCGAATTCTACTCCTCCATCCCATCCCTCCTCCCCATTCCCCCAATAACCGCCTCCAATCCCTCCACCTCCTCCTTCCCCCTCCTTTCTCCCCCAACCTCCTCCCCTGCCGCCGCTCCCTTCCCCACAATCTTCCTACTCCCCATCTCAATATACATCCTCCTCTCCTCCCTCCTACTCTCCCAATCCACCTTCTCCCCCATCTCCTCTCTCAAATCCCGCATCTTCGGTCTCAATTCCGCCACCAGTTGCCGCAAAGCTGGGAGTTGTGAAATAGCGAATTGGGCGTTGGTGGTTAAGGGTTTGGCGTCTTTGGCGGAGGACGAGAAGGAGAGGTTGAGGGCTTGAATGGCGGGGTTCGTGGGGTTGATGAGGAAGGCGAGGGAGGATGGGTTGGTTTTGGGGGTGCTGGTGGTGGGAGGGGAAAGGAGAGTGGAGAGGTGGGATATTAGGGCTGTGTTGCGGTTGTGGGTGCTTCGGAGGGCGAGGTTGAGTTTGCGGGTTTCTTGGAGTTTGCGCCGGAGAAGGAGGATGGATTCGGGGGTTAGGGCTGTGGGGGAGAGAGGGAGCTCGAGATTCTAACGGGGTGATAATGGTATTAGCCCAATATACTCTTGTTCATACGTTCTTAGTAGCATGCTGGATTGGAGATGTGCGAGTAAGTCAATGCATGTATACCTCATAGTGGCCTAGTCGCACGTGTGGCGCCAGATCATCCGGTATAGTCAATATATTTCTCAATGTCCAGATTTCAAACTTGTCGAAGGCCTTGTCTACTGTGGCTTCCAACAACGTCTCCAGCTGATGTACTCCATTCTCAATTTCAGCTGTAGAATCTGGAGATTCCGTACTGCCATTCTTCGGTGTAGTTCCGGGCGAACCAGATGAATTTGTGGAACCATAAATGCGCGTGAACCCGAGTTCTCGAGGTGGTACTTGTAGAAGGCAAGTCTCTAAGGCTTCAATGGCCTGATATACTATAATGTTTACGGCATTGATGATATCGTCAATTAGGGACTTGTTCGATGTTAGCGAACATTGAAACGCCGTTATCGGTAGGAAGGACGTACGAGCGGTGTATATTGAAAGTGCTCTGTGAGCAACGCGTCAGCTTGTCGATTGGAGTCCGTCATGATCTGTGCTGATAGAGCAATGGTACGAGGCGCAATAGTTGAGACGTGACGCTGCTTGTTTACAGCCGAGGCAAAACTACGCTAGACCTATTCTAGTACGTCGATCATGGAGTCTTGGCGGAAACCATTGTTCTCGTACTTTGGTATAAAAGGTGGTATTAGCTGCGAGCCTAAGCATAAAAACAGGAAGTTTGGGGCTTAAGCCCCCGCAAAATTTACCCACAATGCCCCCGGATTCAGCATGCACCACTCCATATCAAGCGAGGCTAAGCATAAAAGACGACCTTTGGGGCTTAAACTCCTAAAACGATCGAAATACTGTATTGAAATTAAGCGGCTGGCGGACACGAAGTGTCCTGAATTGAGCATTGATTGGGCGGTCACACAGGAGCGTGGTCCGGATTCTAATTGAGTCATTCGAGAATAAACGTCTCAAGTTCGAGTCTTGACCAAAATCTTGACCAACACCGAGTATAATGTGGCTGCATTTCGGGTCGTCCAAAAATAGGTCAAGACAATCTATAGGTTGGTTAGCGATGTTCCTTCATGTCTCAAAGACGCCTACCCAGGGTCCTGTTTTCGACAGACTCATAGCTTGAATCGACATCAAGGATATCGAAAAGGGTGTTCTCCGCGCCAAACCCGCGCACGAACGGCTGCAGACCATCGCCAGTCGTCATCGCTTGGTTGTTGGAGCGGGCGAGTTCGAGTTTCTTTATATCTGCATATACACGGACGACGACTTCTGTACAGTCAAGATCAAGCTCGAGTGTCTTTATATAGTCCTTGACTCTAGCACCTAGCTCTTCTGCGGCAACTCTGCCACCAGCTTCGATCCAGTTGAGGAACATGTCCTGGAACTATTGCATATAAAAGCGTCAGATATAGCACCGACAGGGTCTCTGGCATGTCATGGTATTTTAGAAAGACGTACCACAAATTGATCCGTATCAGCTGCAATAAGCACTAAGACAAAGCTTCGAGGGCTCTACGAATGATCGCCGTCATCAGCCAAAGTCATACCAGCCTGTGGTAGATTGCTTACCGGCAGCATGCTCAGTTCATTGATCCGCTCGTAGAGCGTTTCACGGACGAGACTCCCGCTGGGTTCATCCAGCTTGTTGTACAATATTGCATCCTCTACATCATCCAGCTTTTCGAGGAGTTCCTGCAATCAAATTCGATCAATTATGGCTCAAGACTGAACAGAGAGGAGCTTCGAGGTTCGCTCTTCTTACATGAGTCAATGCATAAGCCTCAGGGTCGTGTTCTTTAAGATAGTCAAGGTTCTTCTGGCGTTGGTTTTCTGAAGGACCAGTCACCCATGCCACATCCGGTACAGCAGACGAGCTCTGCGATTGCTCCATGACAGGAATTCTTATGGAAAATGACCACGTGTTCTATACTGTGATGTTGATGAATGTGAGGTCGTGGAATCGACGATGGATTATTGAGCCTTACTTGAAGTCAAAGGTCGTGAGTTCTACGATATTACAAATTTGAGTGAAGTGAGTGTACGGGCCTCATCCCGAATTAGGTCCTATTGCTCCGGAGAGCACTGCCTCCGCCAAGCATAAACAAAGCCTCACGGGTCTCCAGCTGCAGCAGACTACCGGGTAAGGAAGGAGCGGGTATTACGAATCTTGGGAAGATATGGCATTCACTCAGATATGCATGGAACACCAGCCAATGAGATCACTAGTCTGTGTATCCACAACAGTCTTGGTTGGACTTCCTATTGGCAAATTCAAGCACGCAGACTACTTGCATAGGCTCTGTACCAAAGTCTCATTGCCTAGAGAACTATCCTGGGTATTACTATCCGCATGCTAGACGCCGGTATATCGGTAAATGAGAGGCGACGAGACAGAATCGCCTTACAAATACCCCAAGCCCCCAAGAAGGCCCAGTGAAGCTCGCCTCGATACACACATGAGAACGCTTATACTTTCCTTCAGGGTGAGACTTGATGTACATAAAGCAAATTGGAACCCAGGAGTAGAGGCTATCAGGAGAAAAAAGAAAGTCCCGTGCTATAAGGTCCTCTGGCTACTAGCATTTGCGGCGATCCTCAGCTGGCTTCGGTTCCTAGATCCTCATCAGAGGCTACGGCATTCAAGGTCAGCAGACGCGAAGTTAATGTGAGAGCTTCGGTATGGGTGAATCACTGGGCTATTGACCTTGTCACTAATGTCCAACAAATGCCTGTTAACTGGCGTTTGTTGCGAGTCATACACCAGAAAGAATGCCATCATCGCTTTACACTGGCCAACCTTAGCAGCTTGAATGCTCAGGGACACATCCTGTCAACGAGTGTTCTCCACATCTGGGAACCTTCCAACACTGACTCTTCGCGGAATTCGAACGTGTATCTGGCTTATTTGAGGGCTGTCGACCGCTGGAGGCTTTTACGGCATCATATCTGTAGACGAGTGTCCCGGAGGGGGCAGCGACGTTCTCCATCGTCAGCGCCAGCTGTACTAGCCGGCTCGCCCTCTGTATCAGCGGCCTCTTCTTCCGCAGAGTTCTGGCGGCGGCGGCGGCGGCGAGGAACCTTTCACTATACCTGTGTAGCTGGTGGTGGTGGAGTGGATTGGTACGGAGATGTCGCAGATGATAGACCTGCTGATGGATATATCAAAAGAAGATGCATGTGTCTAAGGTGCTAAGATGTATGAAGGATGCATCTATATACATGATGGAGTGCTAACAGGATAACACTCTATAGTGACATACTACAGCAACACTAGGGACATCAGCCCATGCAACAGGAGATCGGTATGTAGCCTCACTTTGTGCAGCGACTGACCAGTAGGAGGAAGTCGTAGGCTTTGCGGGTTGCTGTCTCTTGGGTGGCGTGGCTTCTGGGACTGACCACGAGGAGAAAGTCGTAGGCTTTGTGGGTTGCTGTCTCCTGGGTGGCGTACCCTCTGAGACTGACTATGAGGAGGAAGTCGTAGGCTTTGTAGGTTGCTGTCTCCTGGGTGGCGTATCTTCTGAGCCTGTCTGCCGTGTAAATGTCAGGTCCATCCTCCAAGTACTCTTTGATGACCCGTAAGCAGGCTACGTCATTGTCGTGTAACTGAAGTTGCAGCCCCACATTTCGACTCGGCACTGTTGAAGCCAGGATGGCGTAATGTTTCGGCGTCTTTGCGGCTCTTCACAGTCCTTGAGCCCTTCGTAACCGGTACCTAACGCTACCAAAAGAATCCTCAAGATTGACTTGTCCATAAGCCCGCCATCCTTCACGAGTCAGCCGTACGTTCGTGATCGGTTTTCACGGCTCTACCGTAGAGCAGGAGCGAATAACCCTATTGTAGCAAATTAAAACTTGTAGGTTCCACCCCCTTTCGTGTGGTACCAGCAGCGTAATGTTCCGTTCGAAGAACGCCCAACAATGTCTTTCAGATTCGTGTAGTAGATTCCACCGTTAAGGACCCTAAGGACGAGTTCCTTCCACCAAGGATCGTTGAATAGGTCATGAGACTCTTTTGTGCCTATAAGTGGTAAGATGTAAATGTCTAAAAGGCCTTTTCGAACGAAGTTAGCCTTGCCTTCTTCCTTGAAAACAGACTCAGAGTCATTCCTCACTCCATCGTAACTGATCCCAACGTTTTTTTCCTCTAGATCTCCGCTCGTCGTGTAGACCCAAATACAGCGTAGTTCTCTTCTCGGTGAGTGGGGCTTTCAACAATGGATTCAAGTCGTCATCGTCGAATCTTGCTCGCTTTTGAAAGGTCTTTGAGGACTGGAAGGTCCGGAAAGGTTGACTCAATGCGTAGCGTAGGGGAAAGTGGTCCTTGCTGCACGTACTTTGTAGCCATCACTGGCGGCATCCATCAGCAGCCCAGCAATACTTTCCTTGACCGGAGGCTCTGACGACTGAAGAGATGGCCCTAATAATAGCATGGCGGGAGGAGTGCGTGAATTGCTGGCCGACCATTGTCTTCATTATCTTGCGATAGGCGATTCGTTCTCTAAGGTCGAGATCGTCCACCGACAGCAGAACGAGGCTGAGGATTCGAAGAACTTGGCCAGCATTTGGTATTCGCTGGAGGGCAGATCGCTTGCTCGCAAGAGGAATTAGCTGTCCTCTAAAGTTGAGATTGTCCTCCGACACCAGAACGACGCTGAGTACTGGAAGGACTTGGCTAGGAATGGTGATCGCTGGAGGACAGGTTGCTGGAGGAGAGATCGCTTGCTCGTCGCCGAAGGATGAATTGCTTGCTTGTAGGAGGTGTTACCTGTCCCCCAAGGTCGAGACTGCCCACCAATAGCTAGAAAAGGCTGACGGATTGGAACCTTGGCCAGCATGGCAGATCGCTCAAGGGTAGATCGCTGGAGGGTAGCTCGCTGGAGGATAGATTGCTTGCTTGTAGGAGCTGCTACCTGGACCTCAAGGTCGAGATTGCCTACCGACAGCGAAGCAAGGCTGTAGATGGGAAGAACTGGCCACACCAGCATTAGTGATCGCTGGAGAGTAGATCGCTGGAGGATAGATTCCTTGCTCGTAGGAGGTGTTGCCTGTCCCCTTTGCCCACCGGACCAGAACGAGAGCTGAGGATTGGAAGAACTTGGCCAGCATTAGTGATCGCTGGAGAGCAGATTACTGGAGGGCAGGTCGCTGGTGGGTAGATCGCTTGCTCGTAAGAGGTGTTGCCTGCCCCCCAAGGTCGATGATTCCCACCGAAAGCAGAGCAAGGCTGCGGATTGGAAGGATTTGGCTCGCATTGTCGATCGCTGGAGGGTAGATTGTGGAGGTTAGATGGCTTGCCCGTCAGAGGTGTACCTGTCCCCCAAGCTCGACATTGCCCACCGACACCCGAACGAGGCCGAAGAGTGGAAGGATTTAGCCAGCACTGGTGATCGTTGGAGGACAGGTCGCTGGAGCCGGTAGGCCACTGGAGGGTAGATTGCAGCAGGCCGCTGGAGGGCAGATCGCTCGCTCGCTCGCTTGTAGGTGTTCCCTGTCCCCCAAGCTCAAGCTTGCCCACCGACAGCAGAGCAAGGCTGAGGGTTGGAAGAACCTGGCCAGGATTGGTGATCTCTGAAGGCAGATCGCTGGAGGATGGATCGCTTGCTCGTAAGAGGTGTAGCCTGGCTCCCTGCGTTGACATTACCCCCCGACAGCAGAGGCCAGCATTCTTGATCGCTGGGGGGGTAGATCGCTGGTGGACAGATCGCTAGAGGATAGATTGCTTGCTCGTAGGAGGTGTTGCCAACTCCCCGAGGTCGTTGCCCAGCGATAGCAGGATAAGGCTGCGGATTGGAAGAACTTGGCCAGTATTGGTGATCGCTGGAAGGTAGATCGCTGGAGGATAGATCGCTGGAGGATAGATTGCTCGCTCGTAAGAGTTATGCCTGTCCCCTAAGGTGGGGATTGCCCGTTGACAGTGGAGAGGAAGGCTTCGGATTGAAAGAGCTTGGCCAGTATTGGCAATCGCTGGCGGGCAGATCGCTGGAGGATAGGTCGCTTGCTCGTGAGAGGTGTAGCCGTCCCCCAGGGTCGAGAATACCCCCTGACAGCAGAGCTAGGCTACGGATTAGAAGAATCTGGCTAGTAGTGGTGATTGCTCGAGGGTAGGTCGCTGGAGGAGAGATTGCTGGCTCGTAATAGTTGTTGCCTGTCCTGACAGCAGAGCAAGGCTAAGGATTGGAACTAAATGGCTATCTAGTGATCGCTGAAGGGTAGATCACTAGAGGGTAGGTCGCTGGCGAATAGATTGCTTGMTCATAGGAGGTGTTTCCTGTCCCTCAAGCTCGAGAGGACTCGACAGCAGAGCAAGGCAACGTATTGGAAGAACTTGGCCAGTAGTGGTGATCGCTGATGGTAGATCGCTGGAGGGCAGGTCGCTGGAAATTAAAGCAGGCTGCTTGCTCGTAGCAGGTGTGGCCTGTCCCCCAAGGTCGCCATTGGCTTCGACAGCAGAGCAAGGCTGCGGATTAGGCCAGCAATGGTGATCTCTGGAGGGTAGATCGCTGGAGGACACATCGCTTGCTCGTAAGAGGTCCCCAAGGTCGAGATTGCCCACCGATAGCTATACAAGGCTGCGGATTAGAGGGACTTGGCCAGCATCGCAGATTGCGGAAGGGCAAGAGGTGGAGAGTAGATCGCTGAGGGCAGATCGCTGGAGGATAGATTGCTTGCTCGGAGGCGGTGTTGCCTGTCCCCCAAGGTCGAGATTCACCTTGACAGCCGAGCAAGGCTACGGATTGGGATAACGTGGCCAGCATTGGTGATCGCTTGAGGGCAAATCGCTTGCTGGTAAGAGGTGTCAGGGAGGGAGGTCATCTCGAATAGCGAAAGCAAGTCGCCTGACATGAACTGAATTTGACAAGCGGTCGTAAGTGAGGTGAGGGGAGCTTGGTGATCTCCAATACAAGGCCGTGATGCTTGCTACCGCACTACTATACCAGGATCGTTCGAGGATTCTTCTCGCTAGCGACTTGGATACGTTCAGTGGCTCCCGTACTGCTCTTTGTGATGGGGCCAGCCCTGGTTGCCGTTGCCACCGCCACCAGGCTGCTCATAACAGAGCTAGTGCTGTAGCTAATAAGATTACCATGCAGCTGCGCACGATTCATGGCTATCACTCTATGATATTTGCATCACTCCATTTCAGGCTCACTATATTCACCCAGAAAGTTCTTTGGAACGACTCAATCCAGTGATCCCCTCTTTTTCACTAAGTTCTCGTGCTGGGTGCTCGACTCAGGACGCATTACAGGCCCACTACTCCCCCGGAAGCGTCTTTGGAACGACTCAATCTGGTGATACCCTCTTTTCCACAGCCAAGGTCTCGTGCAGGACCCATTACGGGCCCACTGTATCCCTCTGGGAACGTCTTGGGAACGACTCAATCCGGTGATCTCCTCGTCTTCACAGCCAAGTCCTCGTGGTGCTCGACTCAGGACGTATTACAGGCCCTCTGTAGCCCCCTAGAAAGGTCTTAGGAACGACTTAGGACGCATTACAGGCCCACCATTCCCCCGGAAACGTCTTTGGACCGACTCAATCCGATGTGTCCCTCTTTTCCACAGCCAAAGTCTTGTGCTCAGGTGCCAGGATGTATTACAGGCCCACTGTATCCCCCTAGAAACGTCTTG
>KE598561.1:387398-406085 GCA_000444155.1 Cladonia macilenta KoLRI003786
TAGAAACGTCTTGAAAGCGACTTGATCCGGTGATCCTCTCTTGTTCACAGCAAATTCCTCGTGCTCGGGTGCTTGACTTAGGACGTACTACAGGCCCACTGTATTCCCAAAGACGTCTTTGAAACGACTCAATCCGGGACTCTTATTCACAGCCAATTCATTGTGCTCGGGTTCTCGACTGAAGACGCTTTGACAAGCATTGTCCCTCCGCCGGAAGCGTCTAAAAAATTCTCAAGAAATCTTGCGTCTTTGTCCTTTTTCCAACGACCAGCAATCTCGAATGCATACACCCCATTGGAAGCTCTTTCGGTCGAGCAACGTCCACTACGGAATACAAATCTCGATATCTATGTCCCCTATACCAAATCCCAGGCCATGGTAACCTCACAAAGTCTCATGCTGCTCCATCTTCGCTACTTGGTCTGCGCTTTCGAACCCGACAATGTCACAGGTGCCTCGCTGCCAGTGGCCAGAACAATGAATGATCTTTTCATTTCACCGCTTACTTGGATCTTTCCTCGTCCAGGCCTACAAGAAGCTCGACAGCGGAAGGGTACAGTGCCAATGTCCAGCTACAGCACACGTCGCGTATCTACGGATGTTGCAATGCTAGGAGTGGGTTCTAAGGATAAAGCCTGTATTGCCTGACTTCCCAATGTCTATGGAAGGTGCTCTTTATATACATAAGGCCTTGCAAGGGTCGCTTGCCATGGAATGGTAGCAGAAGGTGCTTGAAGGGTCGAAATGAGAAAAAAAGGATGAACTAGCTAAGCGAGCGATAATCTAGGAATAGCAATATTGCAACAACGGATCACCGAGACCATAAATACATACGAAAGCCCTAACAATTACCCTCGGTATACCTCTCCACGCTTGTCCTCAAGTCCCATGGGTCTTGGAATCTCCAATTTTACCTTCAAGTCCTTGCCCACTCAGTCATACGACCCATCCCACGGCGCCGGACCAAGGTCGACATCCCTAATCATGATTACCTAGCAGTCGTCGAGACGAATTTACAGTAGAACACCTCTTGCCGAAGCAAGTTCAAGCCAATTTAATCGCTGCATTGCGTGACTCAAGCCCACGAGAAGCGTCATACTGCCGACTACTGTGCATGACATGCCCCTTTGCCGTTGAATTGCTTATCTCCTGGCTTGAACTCTGTTGCAATGCTAGGACTCGATTCTAATGAATAATCAGTGCATTGCCTGACTTCCTAATGTCTATGGAAGGTGCTCTTTATATACATCTTGCAGGGTTGCCCTTGCCATGGAATGGTGGAAGAAGATGCTCGAATGGTCGAAATGAGAAAAAGGGGTAAACTAGCTAAGCGAGCGATAGGATGGGAATATCAATATTGCAACAACATCGCCCAGGAAGGGCTTGTTCTCACTCAAATACGTCCGTAACTACGACCACTCAGCCGACGTGTGGAACTGTTGGGGATCAGCTGCCCCATTGCGTGACTCAAGCCTACGAGAAGCGTCCTACGGCCGATTAGTGTGCATGACCTACCCCTTTACTATTTCTATCGCGGTATTGCGTGACTCAAGCCCACAAGAAGCGTCCTACGGCCGATTAGTGTGCATGAAATGCCCCTTTGCCGTTAGATTGCTCATTTTCTGGCTTCGGATCGCCCAGGAAGGGCTTGTTCACTCGAATTACGGCCGAGACTACGACCAATCAACCGCCGTGTGGAACTGTTGGGGGATCAGCTGCCCCATCATCAGCTTGCCACTATGAGGTGTTACCATGTAGCATGTTAGTCTATCATGTATATAAGGAGCTCTTCCCATAGCTCTTAGCACCTCAGGCGAGGCATCCTCCATCCTGCAGGTCCAACACCTGCAGCAGGAACACAGTCAAGGAGATGCTCTTCTCTCTAAGACTTGTGAGGTACCACCTACCCACATGACTCCAGTCCTCTCCTCAGTCATCCAGCATCCGATCCCAGACACTACACGCTACACCCTTCACTATCACTTTCTTAAGTCATCACCATCTTGCCTACACAATGCTCTCCACTTTTCCCATATACCATACTTCTCTTATATATATTACCCTTCCCGTCTACATATCGCCTTTATAAATATATATAACACTCCATCTGCTTCTCCCCGCACCCAATCATGCTCGTACCCTCCGACGAAGTCTTGGCATTGCGCAAGGCTACCATCCACGACCTTAACGATCTGGCGAATATGCCCATGTCACATATCGAGGGTTGCCTACACCTTCAAACCCTATCGAACGCAGCCGCTCTCACACGTCACCAAGAACTCCGATTCAAAGGCATCGAGCCCACATATAAGACTATACTGGTATTCCCATGTCGGTGGTGGCTATGAGGCAGAAAGTGAACCGCACACAAAACCATCGCCAGACCCACCTTCGGCGATCGTGTACTCCGGTCTCCAGCTTCTCAATACACTCGCAACTCTATAAAGCATCATGGCGAAGAGCGTGGAAGCAGAGGCCTACTTGGAAACCAGGCGAAGATAAACATTTCTATGGCTCAGGCTATAATCAGTTTGGGGTGGGTGTCATTAGCCAATCCCAAAGTCATTGACACCAAATTTGCTGTGCTCGAAGGAGACCCAAAGAAGTGTGGTTCCGCGTGCAAAGCGCTGATGCCAGAGAAGGCACCTATCGACAATTCATGACACCAGCAGAACTATAAATCCTTGCAAAAAGCCAAGGTCTCCACACCACCAAAACCTGGTTGAAATCTAGCAAAAGCTTCCCCCAGGAGAAGAATTCCTCAGCAGCCGATTTCTACTATCGATTTCAGCTGGAAAACACCGACCCTGATGAATATACGACGCCTGAGAGATCCATGACGCCTGATCCATTTATGGAGCTTGACAAATATACGATAGTCAAGCTTCGTAGGATGCAGACCGAGACCCACGACCCCATGGAGCTCAAGGCAACCTCACAAGATCCGAAACGAACTCATAACGATCCACACGGGGTAATACGGAGATATACCAACGGGACCTTCAGATCAGAACGTATCCGAAATCGTATATATATTACCACACCGATTCCCCATCCAGATCAACCACAAGCTCCTCCTACGTTCAACAAACATCGCGATCTTCGAATACAAGAGTCTAAGTACAATCAAAACGATTGGTACACATCAGCCTAGAGACAAGCGGTTTGCTGAGCAAAGAGCTCACTGACATGCTCGATAATGCCATTCGCACTTCATTCCAAGCTCACGCTACTACCAAGCCAACGGGGCCTAGGTTCGAGGCACAAAATCTCAATCGCTTCTTTGGCTACCAATGGGATGTGTGGATGAGACAGCGACATTGTGAGATTAAACCAGGAGGGTTCTTGGTATCCATCAGCCTACCAAAACCACAATCAGAACGATTCCCGGCGTACATCGACCTACCAAAACCACGCAGCCATGCATCCCTCTTCAAAGACTCAGAGCTACGGTAGAGGCATCCCCGAGTCGCTTCAAAACCCTAGACTTGACGTGTTACATCGGCGCGCATTAACCAGTGTCCCTTATTCTAGTTCGGGGGATTCACTTCGCCGCCCAAGAGATGCGAAGCCATGTACCAACCCCTACATGCTGCGTACAGGAGCTTATGACCCGGTAGCAACAACCCCTACAACAGTCATCGCGAGGTCTGTCACCTCAAAGTCGAAGGAAGAATCCATATTCGAAGAAGAGGATGATGACATGCGCAACAACCCAAAGGACGCAAAGCCATATACGAACCCCTATTTGTCTGGAGTTCTCGAGACGGCACTTACACCTAATTCTCACATCCTTTCTCGTCCATGATCAAGATGTACATCCTTTCTCACATTACTCGAAGAACAATCCATGTTCGAAGAAAAGGATGATCTTCATCCATTCCGCCGCCCAAGGGATGCAAAGCCATATATATATATAAACCCCTATATGCCGCGTACAGTAGCTTACGACCCAGTAGCAACAGCCCCTACAACAGTCACCACGGGATCTGTCACCTCAAAGTCGACATCAAAGCCAGAAGCGCCGGTCTATACGCCAAAGTCGGCTGTTGATAAGGGGCCTGGTCCAACTCGCCATACTGGAGTCTCTCTATAATCCCAGACTTACCTGGGGTTTTTGTCCCGCTGGGAACATTCCACAACAGATGGATGAGGCTATAGATGAGAAGACAGCGCGGCCAAAACAATTTGCCAGCACTGGCCCACGTATTTGTGCTCCAACGCATCCCCGGCTACAAAGGAAAGAGGACCTTCACGACGTACAGGTGCGCGACACCAAACTGTTAACGCTCATTGGACCGCACACAAAAACATCGCCAGACTCGACAGGATATTCTCCCCATTTTCTTTTCGACTAAGCCTCGAGATCCCGGGGAACAACACACCTTGGAAGATGAGATTGATGGCCCGCAATGAAAAGGGTGATAGATCAAGCAGGGCGATACGGCAGTACGACATACCACCACCTCCAAAATCGCGATACCAATCTCACAATACCATACACGAAATCACCATGTCCAACATCAATGCTGCAGCGAACTCCTACCTCCTGGGTTCAGGCTACCTGACGAGAACGGCAATCCGAAGCCAAAGCTACGACCAATCTCACAATACCATACACAATATCATCATGGCAAACATCAATCCTACAGCGAACCCCTCTCCATCAAGCAGTCCAATCTACATCAACAATCCAGCAACACGGCGAACCAGTCGTGTATTCAAGACAGAGAAAGATCTTGTCATTGCCAACACCCAAAACGCCGAAGAGATCGCGCGTCTCAAGGAAGCCCTTGCAAAGAAGGAGGAGACGGAGAAAGATCTTGTCATAGGCTGCTCTCAGCCACCAGCCAAACCTTGTACTTCAACACATTATCTCCTCATGTCTTGCTTCGCGTAAGGCTGTCAGCCTTMATCTTATAGTCCATCTTGCGACCATTTTCATACGACATGGCACCGCCTGCAGGACCCGTCAAGAAGTCCAATAATTCTGCATGAACGATACAGCAATGAAGATCAACTTCCCTGTTCCTATCATCAAAACCTGTCATCTCAGCCACATATATCTCCGCTCTTCAAACCAGCCCAACCTAGGACTCTCCCCTTTCGACATATCAATCAACCAGCGGCCACCTTCAAGCGCGATTCCGTCGGTGCTGAATTGGCCCGAATCGTATCAACATCACCATCTCGATCCATGGAGGTCGGACTCTCCACTTTCGACATATCAACCAGCAGTCACCTTCGAGAGCGATCTGGGAGTAAAGGTACCGCTGCTGAAGGGAAGGGCATACAAGCCTTGCTCTAGCACGCGACCGTTACAAGGTCCATGAGCTACTTATCTTTACTAGGAAAGTCCCAGCCAAGTACAAAAACCCAATGGCGAGCTCAGAGAATATATGCTCCATCCTGAACTGGAAGCGGAGTGAATGCAAGCCTGGCGTTGGACCCACGATTACAGGGACAGCTGGTGCGCTGTTGTCTCTCTCTCTCTCTATATATATATATCCCCCAATCAGTCGAGAAGATCTCTAGTCAACCGGCTCCAGTCTTCGCGAGTAAATGAAGGAAGAGATGGAGTGATATCGGTCGCGACCCTCCAGAGGAAGGGGTTGCACCCTGGGTCTCAGCAATGACAAGCTTGTTTAGAAGTTTTTATTCATAACGGAAACAGGTTTTAGGGGCGAAGGGTGGAACACGGACTCCGGTCTTCGCGTGTCAATAAAGAGATGGAATGATGCTTGTTTGGAAGTCTGTATTCATGACGGGTCTTAGAGGCGAAGGAAGGGTGGAACACGAACGAAGTATTCGAAATTTCATCGCTTTACTATATGTGCTGTTCAGCTGAGAAGTTTCTGTACAATCGCAAGCCGGAGTCCATTAGTTTCAGTGCAGAAGGTCCCAAGAACCAAGGCAGCGCTTCTATACGAACACTAGCGGTATTAAATGATAGTCATACCTATCTATCTTCCATAACCATAAAAGCTTTGAACAACTTACCTATTACACTGTCCCCATCACCCAATCCCCCAATCCCCTCCTACTTCTGCTCTGTTCAAACCATCATGCCAACGCCCGCTTTGAGATTTGGAATCATCTTCCCAAGCAAGTCCATACGAGTAAAACTCATCGAGTTTCACTCCCTATGGAGTGGCACAGCAGAGGCCCGCCACACCTATATGCGAAAGCCTTTGGTGTGATAAGAGGAAGAAGAACATGACTAACAGGAAAGTGAACGAAAAATCCAAATAAAGGAACCCACACTCCTACTATGCACCCTTTCCCCCAGCCCCCCGGTCCATTAACCCACCCAACTTACAAAACTTCTGTCCCAGCGCAGGATTTCAAGAAAGGAAAGGGGAGCGGGCCGTGGAGAAAGTGTGGTTTGTCTGTGCTTAAGTACCCAGTTTACGAAAAACCTCTATGCCAGCGCTGCGATCCAGGAAGGGAAGGGGGAGGGGGCAAAAGGGAAAGGGAAGGGAGGGTTGTGTTTTAAGTAGTTGGGATACGTACGGGAAGAGTAGTCGTACTGAATATGATGCATAAAATTGCTTGTATATCATTGCTCTCCCTGGGTAAAGTTGGTAGGGATTGAGATTCATAACAGATGAGGAAGCCGGTAACACAAATTGTTGATGTCTGAGATATTCTTAGTTTTGTTTTTATTCTTATTCTTATATTCCCTAGCCTACCCTATCTATCCATCTCTATCTTCATCTCCTTTCCCCGGATGAATGTCTGGGTTGCCCCTGTTGAACCYTTCTCTCTTTCCCTGTCTCCTGTAATGAAACGCCGTGCTAATGTATTCGCAATGGAAATTAAGGGAACAAGGCTGCCGTAAATATCGTACACTACCTCCTCTCAAGGCCGTATCTTTGTGCGAATCCTTTTCCATCCCTTCCACCTCCGTGTCCCCGAAGCTCCTCTCCGCGACACTACTTCTTCTTCTCCCTCAAAACTTTTGTCTTTGTATGCTCCCTATGCTCCCCTCCTCCCTCCCTTCCCTTCATACCTCCAACCCACCCCCCACCTCTCCCTCTATCAATGCCTCGCACTCCCAAAAATATTAAAAAAACTCTTCCTCTTCCCCACCACCCTGCCTCCCGCGCCCGCACCCACCTCCCCTGCACCCATCCTTCCCCTTCCCTTCTTCTCCCCAATCCACCCACTCTTCTCCCCCCATCCACTCTTCCCCTCCGCCCCTACACCCGCCCACCCCCCCTTCTCCGTCGGTATCCTCGGCAAACAAGGCGGCGTAGCAGCCCTACTAACTGGCACGCTAGCGCTCTGTGCCCCACTGAGCCAGGCGTTATTGGTATGTTGATTGGAGGGGGTCATTTTATATTGTTTCGTGGATTGGTGTTTTTTCAATAGTGGGGGCCGGGGTGCGGGGGCGGATGAGAGTTCCAATACCTTCCTGTCCCGCTCTTGTTTCTCTTTCTCCCTCTCCTTCTCCCTAATCTCCTTCTCCTTAATCTCTTTTATCAATACCTCCCTCTCCCTAAGTTCGCGTTCCTTTTCTGCTTCCTCCCTCCTCAAATTCTCAATCTGCCCCCCCACCGTCGTGCCATTAAACGCCAAATACTCATCCGGCACCGCCATGAACCTCACCAACCCTCTTGCTGGGCTCACCCCGAGGCTATCGGCGAGAAAGGCTTGCAGGAGGGAAGCGTTGCGTTTGTTGGTGGGGGGGGAGAGGAGGGTGGGGAGAGAGGTGATGGTAAGGATGTAGGCGGAGTCGAAGGTGCCGCCGAAGAGCATGCAGGCGGAGTGGGAGAGGGAGAGGAAGATGGAGGTTGTGGGGCGATAGTAGAGGCGGGAGAGTTGGTGGGAGAGGGAGAGGAGGAGGGCGTATTCGTCGTGGACCTGGGAAGCTGGGATTAGTTTTTTTGGTTGGGCGGAGCGGAGGGAAAGGGAGAGGGGGGGATTTACTATTACGTTAGTTTTTACTTCGACAGTGACGATGGCGTCGCTGTAGATGCGGTCTTTGGGGGTGATGTTTGGTTCGCGGTAGGAGAATACTTCGGTGTAGAATTGATTGCGGGGTTTGCCAGTTTCTGCTTGGACGACCATGTCATTGTCTGCGACCCCATTGCAAAGATATCCCGCCGCGCCATCTATGGAGGCTCCTCGTGCTCGACTTAAATCCACTGAATTCTTTCTGGATGGGCCTCTGCTGGGCGCTCGGCTTGGTGTTCTGCTCTCGATTCGACGGGGGGATGTAATGGCGTGAAATGGGTGGTCTTCTTCGTCTATAAAGGAAAAGGATGATTGGGATGGGGAGACGAGGCCTTTGTCTCGTTTGGCTACTTTGAATTCCTGGCTTGCTGGGACGGGGAAGTCGCTGGCTTGGGGGGTGTGGGAACGTTCAATTGGCGAGACGCTGCCGCCTCGTATGGGCGAATGCATTCTTTTAGACTTGGAAACGCTGAATGAGGTCCAATTGGCGGAATTGAAACGAAGAAATGCCAATTGAGAAGCGCAAGCAAGGATGGAAGCACACTAAGTAAAAATAATGTGACAAAGCCGGTGGGCAGTGGCACCGAGGGGCAGGTCAGTCATCAATAGTGAAGAATATTGAGTAAGTAAAGCAATTAGAGAATGCTAGCAGTGAATGCATAGAAGAATTGAAGAATTCCCATGCAATCCTGAGAACAACCGCATTTTCAGCCGTCCCAAGGAGAAAAGGAAGAAGAAAAAGCCAATGGAGCTATGAAGCACGCAAGAAGAAGTACGCTGAGAGCTAGGAGACAAGAGCTGAAGTGCTATCCTTCCTTTCCCCACGCAAACGTTACTGACTATGACCCTGACCACGACCAAGACCCTGATCCTGACCCTGACTAGGAGTAGGTCCTTTTGTTAGTGTCGTCCATTCCTACTCGTTCAGGGAAAGTCCTGATGCCTGTCCAGTGCCTGTCGAATATAGCCCCCCTCCACACAAGCAGTACAGCTATGTCTAGTAACTGCAACCCGTATTTCGACTAGTCCCAAGGCCAGAACTAGGGAGTATTCCCGTCAGTCACACCTGGAAGCGCAACGGAAGTCTCCAACTGGCTTTTCGACTTTGCGCCCCAAGGAGCATTAGAGAGCATTAGGAGCATTAGAGAGCATTAGGAGCATTAGGAGGATATGGTCGCATTGATTTGAATGGGTCGCGCGCCATATACGTCTTAGCGCTTACAGCCGTTAGCAACCTTCCCGTGACCGTTTTACCGCTTCGGGTTTGACATGATTGCCTATCTGGGCCATGTAACTCGCCGGTTGTTTCCCTTTGAAGCCTTGGGAATACTACTACATAGTAGGCTTCGAGCATGTGCATAACGGTGTACAAGGAAGCCTGTCAATGCCTGATGCCTGCCTATCAAACGCGATAACTTCAAGTGAACAAGCCACATCCATCATCTACTCGTGATTATGCTTTTCCCCCAACAACGGTCGACGGGAAGGGCGAAAGAAGCCACACCAATTGTGCTCCCTGTCGTTTCATGTCCCCTGATATCATTTGGCAGAATGGATCTCGATGAAGAAATGGAAGAAGATTCCATATGAAGCAGTCAATGAGAAGAGGAAGCGCCACTTGGGGGTCGTGGCGCCTGTCTCTGGACCCTCTCATTCGAAGTAGGAACATGGTGGCCTGATCGTCCGTGCTTACATCTGAGAACAGAGTCTCATGAGCATCAATTTGCTTGATCAGAGCTGATCTTCGGAGTTCCTCATTCCCGTCGAAGGGATTGATATCTTACTTGGCGATCAGCCAAAGCTACCAGAGTTCCCTCAATGGGGGCCTTGCTTGGCCGGCTTCAATGCTCGGCAACTCATCTTGGTGTGGGGGAAGCTGAATCGTTTGAGCCACCATCTGGACTGGAATAATATCAAGAGCATCCAGAGCGGAGAACATCAGAAACACCCTCCATGGTATTGAAACAATTCCATAAACCTTTCTGCTTTCAATGCGGATACACCAATTACATTCCTCTGAAACCTTCCTCCCTACCTACGCACGTCATGGGTATCCTTGACGTAACGCAACGCTTGTCCATGACGCTTACTCCCCTCCGACGTACTTGCGCCGTGAAGCTTTGATATATTGCTGCCACTTGCTTTACATACCCCTCGCGTGTTCAACAATCCTCCCTACCGCCCCATATCCGTGCATGCTCCGCTAAGACCTSTCCTTACATACCTTACCTTATACCTTAACTTAATCGATCGCGAATCGACAATGGACGGAGATAACACAGCCAAGACTTTCGAGCAGGGTGCCAATTCTGCTGTTAAGGAGAATGAGATGACTAGTGGGCTCCATGAGTCTGTTAAGCAGACGGTAGGTTCTCGCCGTTCTGCGTTAAGGTGTTTTGATGCTAATTTTGACATAGCCAGCTGCGGGGGAGAAGACAGGGGGAACGGGTACGAGCATATTCGATAAGCAGGGGGCTGTGGGCTCGATGTTCAATGGTAAGGTAGATATGGGTTTTTGGAGCGGATGGGAAGGCTGACGAATGTTTCCGTAGCCGATGGCGCTATTGGAGGAACTGCACAGAAGGTTGGAGGACCGCTGGATAAGGATGGCGCGATAGGACAGCATTTCAATGCTGATGGCAAGATTGGCGGTATGGTGCAGGAGAACTTGGCGAATAAGAAGTAGAATGGGTGCCCGGGATGGGGATATGGATTGTACGATGAAATGATGGCATTCATAACGGGTGGTCGGGCATCTGTACATTAAAAAACATTATGCATGAGTTCATTTGTCCAGTATCATGTTCATTGATCCAACATTATGTTATCCTTCTGCGAGGATCACTCGCCTCCCTCTTCCTCCATTCCCTCGCCTCTTTTGTGCCCATGCTCCCTCCACCACCCTCGCTCCTCCGCTCCCAGCCCCCTAACCTCACAACCAATGCAGTAGCATTATCCCCTTCCTTCGATACCTCATTCGCGAACCCAACAACCTCTCTCGCCCCAATCTCCGGCGTCTTGCTCTCCTTAACCAAATCCACTATCTCCTGATCCGCCACACTTCCAGTGACACCATCACTCACAAGCACCAAAAAAGCGTACTCAGAAGGTCCTAGCTCAAGACGTCGAATCTCGGGCTCTGCACTGACACCCATGCGTTTAGAGGACATGTCGCCGAAAGCGCGGGTGTTGGCTAAGCCTGACATTCGTTCTTCGCCAAAGGAGTCCGTGACGAATGAGGCGGCCCAGCGTCGGAGACGTTCACTTTCGGAGGGAGAGGAAGGATGGTGATCGGTTGTTAGTGGGACTGCAGCGCCGTCGGAAACACGGGAGAGAATAATGCGGGTGTCGCCGCAGTGGGCTGTATATAGAGTTGATGGGGTCGATGGGTGCCAGAAGGGGGTTGGTGTGGGAGTTGATAGGAGGGCAATGGAGGCTGTGGAGCCGCCTATGAAGGGTTTCTTAATATGAGGATCGGAGGAGGGAAAATGCGAGGGCGAGTACAAGGTGTCGTTTGCGTTGAGAGGAGCATCTGAGCGGACAGGGTCAGTGTCCTGGTTTGAGAGACGAATCTGAGCGAGGAGGAATGATAGATCGGTCTGAAGGAATGCGTGGGTTAGTATTGTTCCTATCGTTGGTTTCTCTGGTGGGGATACGAAGGCCGATGGTTGGAAGCGTCGAAAGTAACCTCCTACTGTTCGCTTCCAAGACTGAATGAGGTTGGATTGTAGGGTAGATGCTCTTGAGATGGACGGATCTGATGAGGGATCATTCGATTCCAACGACGCTGCTACGGGTTGTTCTCTGCCATCCAGTGAAGATTTTCCAGACTCTTTTCTTACTGTCCCCTCTTGATTCGCTTTGCCATTTAATGTAGAAGCAAGCCCGTACTTCCTTGCTGTCTCCTCAATGCTTTCGTGTAGCTTTTCTCTAAGATAATCACTACATTCTGAACCTCCATGTCCATCGAAAACCCCAAAGTAGAACACCTGCGGGTCTCCGTTGGCACCTTCGGCAGAAGTTCCCTCCCCATCTCCCTCGCCCTTCAATTGTTGCTCTTGCTGTTTCCTTTGACCCTCCCGGTATGCTTCCAATGGACTGTTGGCCGGCGCCCTTGACTTCAAATTCGAGGGTCTTGGTTTAGCAAATGCAGGGAGCTCGATCACGCCAGCTTGGTATGTGTCTTCATTATAGGGACGCGTGCCCCGGGAAACTGAAACACCGAAGTGGTGCTTGGCGCTGCGTAGAGGGATACGGACAACTGTAGTATCTCTTGTACCACCTAGAAGAGGAGCTGGTGAAGGACCCTCTCCAGGAGTATGAGGTTTAGAGGCGGAGCGAGGAAATTGATGGTGCGGGCCGGAGGAGGAGCGCGAGTCTGGGTGGAGGGAGCTGGAGGGGAGATGGGTCACGAAGTAGTCATGAAAGGCTCTGTAGAAGCTGGCATGGCTTTTCTTGATTGTAGAGCCTGCTCGCATAGCCTTCGAACCACACATGGCTGCCCCATCACTGGCTCACCTCGTAACGTTGCAGAGGTGGAGGTACTTAAGTAATCGTTGAAAGCTTGGGAAGAGCCTCCCGTGTTTCCGGAAAGCCTCGGGTATAAAAAAATCTTCCACCAATTCGTTCTCACTTCCAATGCCTACGGCAATATGTGCAAATTAGCTCAATAAAGGATGATATTTTATCCCAGGTCATGACTGAAATGTATGTATTGAGCTCAGTTGTTATTTAAGCTAGAATAGCGGTGAATGCCAGGTACCCGAATGCTATAGAACAGGACCATCTTCTGGGACGAAACCTCGATACTGAGGCCGAACACTACAGGATGCCCACTTGCACGCACTTCCTCATCCGCCCAGCAGGCAGAAATCAGCTTCGTCGTGATAGAATAAAGAACGAAAATAGCAATGCGCAAAAAGCTTTTCACCAGCACCGAGCGAAATTCCTCGCGTCCCAACCCAACCCGAACAGTTATATCTTTGTTGTGTCTAACAGAACATGGGCCTTGTACAGTGTCTCCGGTGTAATGTTTTGCAACATAAAGTCGGTCTCTGTGACGGTGGGACTTACTGCCAAGCACACACTGGCGGGTGCATGGTCAGCTTTGTAGTTTTGTTGCTTGAAGTGTGGTCCGCGATTAACCATGCTACTCTGGTTCCAATGAGAGTTGGGACCGCTAGGAGGGAAGTCGAAGTTGAAATTCGATGCTTTCTTCAGAACCTTCATGCCGATATTGGCGCCCTTGTGCCAGATAAAAGTCAACTCCTTCCAAGCGTCCGTTCTCTTCATGCCATCAGTAAATAATGGCTCCAGCAATTGCCACATTCTATGGATCTGGCTCTGAAGACTCTCCTCCAAGAAGGCGTTGAAGCCTTTAGTTTTAGTCATCTCGTCGACGAGCTCTGTGAGTGCCACGAGAACTGCCCGTCGGACGGGCAAGGGCATTCCAACTTGGTGGAGTTGCAAACGGAGGTCAGCATATTTCTTATCGAAAAACGGACCAAAACCCTTGATCAAAGCAGGTTTGAACGTGTTGTGCACGATTGTATGGTTGATGACCCGTGCTACTGCCAAGTATCTGGTGCTGCTCGAAGCTAAGAGTTTGGGGGCAAGGTCTGAGTTTGTATTCGACTTGATATGGTTGATCAGTTTTGATGGGAGCGAAGAGTCTTTCTCTTCGTCTGGAATGTTTGTGTATCTAAGTGCCCAAGTCTCAACCTCGTCGAACAAAGGTGCAAATTCTCCCYTCATCGACACAAGCAGGTTATCTTGCATGGGTTTAATGGTGAGTTGGGTGTCTTTGGGAGGATTATGGGTCGTTGGTGGTGCCACAATCATTCGCATCTCGTTGGGTGGGTGTGTTTGGTTAAATGACGCGGAGCTTGCCTCTCTAGACATGGTGAGTGGGGCAATGGTGAAAGCGAAACTTGGCTGCCGAGAAACTACAGGCGGTGGTGCGTTTGTCGGAAGTTGGTTATTGAATGCTGAAAAGCTCAATGGGGAGTTAGACTGTGGAGGAGGCTGATTAAAACCTGGCTGCACAGACTGGACCGGCTCAGGGTGGTAGTTTTGTGGAACCTGGTTAAACACTGGCTGAAACGATTGGGCCGGCCCTCCGACTGGACCAGGATGCTCAGGACTGGGGCGCGTCCTCGACCCAATTTGGCCAATCTGGTCGCTTTGGACTTTGATTGTCTTTTGTGCTTTTGCGAGCTGTTCTTTGAGCTGCTTGACGGTAAGCTCTAGCTGTCGTCGTTCCTTTTCAAGATACACGTTCTCTTCAGTCAATCGATTGATCTCATGCTCCGCCTTGCGCACCCAAACCTTCTGGTGGACTAGACTATCATGTACTTCCTCGTTGATTACACTAAGCGTGGCCCTCTCTCGATCAATCTCGGCGATCTTGGCGTCCTTGTCGTCGTTGCGCTGCTGGAGACGTCCGATCTCCTGGTAGCACTGGGCAAGGGACATTGTGTCTTTAGGAGGCTGTTAGTTACGTTAGTATCTTATCTGTTAAGAAAGTTAGAGGGATAATTCTTACTGAGGTCTCGGTAGCTGATGAAGGCTGGCGGCTCAGGCTCATATTCTGAAAACTTGAGAACAGATTCCCTTTACTTGCTCGCCTACCAGCATTAGGACTAGACATGGTCGAATGGTATTTCTGTGCAGCGAGGATTAGTACTCGCTTAGTGGCAGTAAACATGCTGGGGTTGTGGAGGTGGACCTCACCTCAGAGCTATCCGACGCGGTCAGGGGCGTTGACCCGGTCCGAGGATGATCTTTCCTTGCTCTATCCATTCGAGAGGAGGCTATAGATCTCAAGAGTCAAAGTGTGTCGCTCTTAGATGCACTGGCAAGGTGGATATGACTGTTGGTCCGTATAAATCAGAAATTTTACTCCCGGGACCCACGCGTCACGATGGCGATGGAATGAATCTATGGGGCAATATGAAATAGCAGAGGAAAATGTGGGAGGAAATAGCAGCCTTCAAAACATCTGTATACAGAATTTAAAAGGTCGAGTCAAAGATACACGCGTGGTGTTGTGAACGGGAGGAGTATGCGGGGTTTACAAGAACGGAGGCAGCTACGAAAGTGAGCAATCTTGGATATGAAGTGAAGGTATCAACAAGGCTAACGGCTTGGGGAATGGTCCGCCTTTGAACGTGAATTACGGAATATAAGGTTATATGCGGGTGTCAGCGATCTGGCCAATCTGAGGACGTTTGAGGTACTGATTTGTGGACAATTGCATAGATTAGGAGAGTGATCATGGTACTGTGCTATCGTTGATGTGGTTGGAGAGCTGACTCCGCAGCCACTCATGGTCTAGAAGAAACGATGTGTTGAGAACCCATCGATGAGGCCCGCCAATAACACCAAGATTAGTGTCAGGAACTCCAAGTAACGCAGCAGAAGCCTAGCTATCTGGAAACGAGCTTAAATCGCTATGAATGCTGCCATCCTCCCCACATAGCCGGCTAAGAATCCAGATACGAAGGCCCGCGACGACTTATTTTGCTGACTGAATCGAACAGAATCTTCTTCCTAAGTCCTCAATGATGATGGGATTGCCGGCGTGGTTGTTGCCAGATGTGTCCTCTTCCGGGTAGGTAACCCGCTGAAGTGTCTTGTAAATTCGTCGTAATTTATAGAAGTGTGCGAGAAGTGAGTATCATTAAGAGCTGGAAGTCTATAAACATTGGCCAACGTACCAGACCAGGAGGCTTCCAAGAGGTATCAATGCCGAAATCAATCTTCTCCCTGGGGTGGAACATGAGATAGCCGTCGGAATGATTGATGTCCTTGAGTGTCTCAATCTCTGAATGCCAGGTAGCCACGCCCAGATTTCCGTGAAACTCCTTTATACAATATTCTTGTGCCCGATCAAGCCGCCCTTCTCTAGCTTGGCTCGTTGTGATTATCAGGATAACATTTTTAAAGTTGTCGAACTACTTTAGAGCATGGAGTACAAGGCTCATCGAGAACTTTCCTTGCTTCAATTGGTCACAATTTCTTAGAATAATTTGACTGGTTTTCGACAAAGAATAAGCGAAGGGATTTGTTCGAATGAAAATGCATAATCAATTCAGCTTTGTGACAAAGAAAGGGCGTTGTGGTCAACGAGCGAGTGAAAAGCGACAAGGCCTGCCTCACTCCCGAATATCAAACCTCAAATAAATCTAGCGGAAGGGTTCCCCCTTCTCTATCGAAACAGTAAACATGATTTAGCTACTAAGATGCATACAATATATGCCATTGAGTCACGGCAGGCTCAGACAATTATGCTATTCATGAATTTTGCATTCCATTGGTGGATTCTGCTGTCCATGGATAAGATGCCACCATGGCATGCGATTGTACACTTGGCATTCGCCTGAATACAATCACATCGCCGGGTCTGAAACCATGTCTTCTGACCACAATAGCTACAATGGACAATAACAATTACGAAGGAGGTTGCAAGCAGCACATGCAATTATTGCTAGGTAAAATTCTCTTCATTGTTCCATTTTTTTTTTTATCATATAAAGATACAGACAAAGAGAAAGTTTCTCCGTTGACAGCCACAGATCCCCCTCATTCCAATCTGGCTTAGATTTCCTCGAACCACTCGGATGAAGGGAAAAGCCTCTGTATTGACAGCTACAGATCTTGCTCATCCTGATCCCCTTCAAATCTCCTCTATCCACGAGGATGAAAGGCCAAGTAGCCAATTCCTCCTCCATCGTGCCAGATACCAGGGCCGAGCCTAGCTTCGAGCGTCTTCTGGCAGGCGTAGAAGCGACGGCAAATATCACCTCGAGGCTCCCCCGGCTTAGGCACCCTCGGCGACCTAAAAGTCACGAAGATGTTGTTAAAATGCAGACGAGTCAACACCTCAAGCACCATATCTACCGATGGTTGTTTGTAATTAATGAAGTTCTTCAGGGTGATCTCGCAGATATTGCGTCTCTTCGGACCGCTCTGAGGACTCAGGAAAGGCTCCAGGAGCCCAACAGGAGGACCCAAGAACGTTGGGAATCGATCGCCGGCGATTCTTAACCGACGTCTGTCTCTTGCAGTGATCAGGCGCAGCATGTGATAAGGCGTATTATGAGGCCCGGTCGTGCGACGAAAATCGTGGAAATCGATCTTGAGGGCAAGATTTTGGATCAAAGCAAGCCTGTCGATCACACGATCGTGCATGGCCAGGCCTAGTCTATAGATCTCACGTGGGAAGAGAGGATAGAGAACTGTTTCATGCCGTGGGTCCTGGTCGCAGTTGATCAACATCGCTCCATGATCTCCGAGCACGAAGAATCTTGATTTAAAAATGAGAGGACGGGCTTCCTCCCTGATTTGTTTGGAGAGACGAAGTAAGTGCTGGTCGAAACCGAGCTCGATCGTCTTGGAGTATACCATAATGCGCAGCTCAGGAGGCAGTCTCATCAATGGGAAGACTTCCTTTCGCTTCTTTATCTGCGAGAGCGATTGCCCAGGGTTTGCTAGCCTGAGGCTGCGACGAATATGAGGAAGAAGGGGAGTCTTCTGACTCTTCTCTCGAAGCCTGGCGCTGCGTCGAACATTAGGCGGATCACCTCGGAGCCTGGCACTGCGTCGCAAATCAGAAGGCATGTCGTCTACTCTTATGGTACCCGGGTTGGGTACTTGCTCGCACTGATCCGCTGTTGAAGAGAAAGGCAGAAGAAGACGCAAGGCTACCTGGTATTTGAAGGAGAAAAAAGGTGTGTCTAATTTGTGACGAGAAGATGTATCAGCTGCTAATATCACCTGAGGTAGAGAAGTTACAACACAAAGAAGCCATCAAAGCAAGCCAGCTCATCGACTACGGTCCTTGCGAGCCCCCCAATTGCGTTCTATGCAGCTACAATGAGTCGACAAAGTCGTCAAGGAAACAGACAAGAGATGAAGGAACACGTTCAAAGAGATACGCAAGGCTATTATAGAGAAGCAAAACGACGGGTCAAGGAAGGACAGCCTGCGAAGCCTAGAGTCTGTCCTATAAACCAGCAACATCTCCAAAATGTGTCGGCAATTCTCATAGGACAAAGGATCTACAATGCAACAAGTGATCAGGGGCAAGGCGAAGACATATCACAACGGAGGAACACGTGGATCTGATGGTGAACACTAATATCCTGAGAAAGATCCTATACACACGATGCTCTGCAGGGGGAATGCGCAGGAATGGGGGTAGAAGAGGCTAGAATGCCAATACTATGTGGAAATGAGAACACGTTGACAAGGATGGAAATTGGAATCGGAATAGCAATATTGCACCAAGACATGAAGTAGCAACGCACAAGGAAACTCTACAAGAACGAACCTCAATATCAGAATCATTAATCATCAGTCACACCAAGGCTCAGCACTGCAGAATGATTTCAGAAGCTCTTSCATTCCTAGTCCAAATCAATCGAAAACGAACCATCACCATCGCTTCTACATACCTCCCTCTCTCCCTCCAACTCGTCACACTTCCCAACACCATTCTACCACCATCCCTCCTCTCCCTCCCACTGAGCAAATAAACCCTGCCCTCACCTCAATCAATGGATCCCCACTCCCCTCCAGTCCCCTACACCCTCGGTTCCGGATCAAAAACAATCCTCTTCTGCTCCCCCTCCTCCACCACCCTCTCCACCAGCGTCTCCACCCTCTCCAACTGCTCCACCACCCTCTCCTCCCCCTCCCCTCCCCCCAACGCACCGTATCCCCCTT
>KE598561.1:406160-418613 GCA_000444155.1 Cladonia macilenta KoLRI003786
CCCTTCTCCCTTCTCCCCCTCTTCTCCTCATCAAAACACCCACCCCTACATCACCCTTCCCGCCTATCACTGGTAGACTCGCCTATCCACAACCCTCCTCCAGACCCTCGCGCCTTATCCGCTACCCCCCAACCTCCGCCTCCGTCCCCCCTTTTCGCCCTTCTGGGCTTAAAACCGGCCCCAAGGCCTCCCAATACTTTAACGAGGAGTTATTCGATGGGCAATAGGTGGTAATAGGTGACAAAGCTGTGGCTACTTCGTCTGGTGTATGGACCTGAGCGGGAGGTATGCGATGGGCGGAAGGAGGGGAGGAAAGGGGTGGAGGAGGGGTGCTGAACGGTCACTGGGGTGGGATCTTGGTGGGGTTGAAATTGGAAGTTGTGGGGTTATTTGATTGGTTTGATTTAAGGGGCATTGAGTGCGAGGGTAGGGTATTTCTAGAGGAATCAGTTAGAACGCCTGACCATCTTTGTTTCTAATTAAGGGGGCTGAGAAAGGTTAGYTATAAACCGATAACGKACAGTACGATTATTAGCAAAGGGAATAGCATCATTATCATTTATGTATATAATAAATTGATTCGACACTACCTACTAGGTTCTATCCTCGACGATGATATAATATCATCATACAACTGGCCTAGCCATCGTGGAAATCTGAATGAGACGCTGATACATGAATACTGCCGTAAAGATCTGATGGGGATGTGGACCATGAATTGTCGCCTACTAGTACRATTAATCCACAAGATACTGGCTGGCTATTAGGTTCCATCCCCGAAGATCAAATCATTATCTGGCTTAACCATCGTGAAATTCTGAATGAGACGCTGATACATGAATTCTGCCGTTAACACCTGATGGGTATATAAGATTCAAGTCACCGATACCGCTGAAAGGCTTTCAATAATGCCGTCCATCTGAGATACAAAGGAAAAGAGAACATCAACCGGATGCTCATTGGAAGCGAGAGGACTTATGAGCCAAAGGCGAGCTGGGGGGAGGAAATGCTGCTCTGGCAGGTTCGCGGACCCGGCCAACCCGGACGTTGGGAGTCGAGCCTATGCATATGGCGCAGAGATGGACAGCTGGCAACCGCTGCGGGTCCAGGGGTAGGCAATCCACATGCTGCCACTTTCTGCAGGACTCGCTATACCAAGTTAACGAACTGACACAATTTAAAGATCTACGAGTGACTTACCACTGTATCATGAGCCGTCCATCATCACGGGAATTTTGACAGCGACATCGCACGCTACCGTTACTGAGATTGCTACGACCTGTACTCGGCGTTGCAAGATCAGGGTCGGTAATGGTGGTTGGTGAGATGTTGCTGTACCTGTCATTGTACCCGCGCTGTCCCGGTGTCATAGAGTTGTGCATATAGTATGGCCCTCCAGCAAAGTCTTGGGTTTGGTGCGTACGGCGCTGGTCGGCAACAGGGTTCTTTGGTTCAGAGCGCATGGTTCGTTTGCTGTTTTTCTTGTGAGAAGAACGCGAGCGAATGATCTTCTTCAGCTCGGATTGTGCATCGCCACGGTCGTCATCAGTCTCTATTACTGTGTCCGCCTCGCTCTCGTCATCATCTTGTTGCATATACAGGTTTGATTGCCTTCGCTTGCCAGCAGGGTCGAAAGGAGCATGGCCCGGGGCACTGGTGCCTTTGGTAGACGTATAAGAAGACTTCTGGGAGTGTGACTTGGAATCGCTAGTGAAGCGTCCCAAGGATGGCTGCTTCTGCTTTGAAGAAGGATATGCGAAGGACTGCGGTTGGCTCATTACCATTCCGGTGCTCGACGAAGAGGAACTGGTATCACTACTATCATCACTATCAACCTCCATCCGAGATGCTGGTCTGGCGTCATCCATAACGGTCGTTTCAGTCTTGGCTCTTCCGCTGGCATCAATTGTCAAAGTGACAGAAGTCCTTTTGTGAGTCTGCGGATTTCGTAAARAGGGGTGTAAGTTCAGGTTTGTCTTGCTCCGTTGCTTATGCAAAGGTAACGGGGCGCCAGTATGGTCATCCTTTGTATCCCCAGAGGAATTACGACTTTTGGTACGTTTGGTACTCAACTGTTCACCTAGTGTACTGACATCGCCCTTGACCTTAGCACGATCGACCCCATCTTCGCGTAGTG
The DNA here is from genome assembly GCA_000444155.1 of Cladonia macilenta KoLRI003786. Taxonomy (NCBI): domain Eukaryota; kingdom Fungi; phylum Ascomycota; class Lecanoromycetes; order Lecanorales; family Cladoniaceae; genus Cladonia; species Cladonia macilenta. Next base: position 408,298 of record KE598561.1, read on the forward strand.
TCTGAATAGCGGCTTTCACTGCTGGAGAGTCTCCACTTTCTGGGCCCCGTTTTCTCTTCGACCTCCTGGTATTCTCCATCCCCATTTCAATCTGGGCATCGCGAAGCTGAAGGGCATACGGCTTTAGGGTGTCGTCTTGTATTGTTTGTGCTGTGGGAGGCGCATTTGACACCTCAGCTGTACGACTTGGCGAACTAAAGAGTAGGCTAGGGTTCACGGCGTGCCCACGTGAGGGCTTTCGGGCCATTGTAATCGATGTGGCCGTATGAGACGAACTCTCTGGAAATGTGGATGGAAAGGCCGCCAGATTGTCATTGCTAGGACTAAGAAGTTTGAAGTGGGGTGAAAAGTGGRCACCACTACCTAGGTCTTCGGCAGAGGTGTATAATTCTGGGTTTTGAGGCATTCCAAATGTAGCAAAGGAATCATCCATAGCGAAGTCCATGTTTAACGCATCGCTTCCTTGTTCCGGATCCCAGAAAAGTTTATGTTGCGGATAGACAGGTGCAGTGGCAGCACCAGACATTGGGAAGCCAAAGCCTTCAGGCGAAAATTGTAATGCTGAGAATTGCTGCGGTGATTCTTCGACTTGAGAAGTCGATAAGCCGGCGTGGTCATCCCTAATAGGATTATAAGGAGGCAAAGACGCCCTCCTAGCAATTTCCTCCACAGACCACTGGGCCACCCTCGCTACGTGATCTAATTGTATCTGTCTCCGTGCTGTTGACGTGCTTGTAGGAGGTGGAGTCTGCATGGAGCCTGCAGAGGTCGTAGAAGTGCCCACGCTAGTATCCAACGTCGGCTTCTGCACTTTCGACGACTCAGCAGAGTCGAAATGATTGGTTCCTGACATGGATGTCAAGGAATGGTTAGGCGAGGAAGATAGTTGCTTTGCTTGTTCGACAGGTGGCAATGGCAGATTGGGGTTTGGTGACAGATGGTGGACATGAGAGGCTATCTCAGTTTCCAGATCCTGGCCTGTTGAATGCCTCGAGCTTTTGATGGGCGTATGTGTGGGTGTTGTGAAGCTCAGCCGGGTCGGCGTCTTGAATTCAGCATTTGTAGTCGAGGGAAAGACAGGGCTCCACGGCGAGCAAGGACCATGGGATCGTAAGTCTTGCTTGGGGGTCTGGAGGGAGTTCAGGAAAAAATTCGGAGATGTTGGTGTCTTGGTTGGTGTAGGTGGTTCACCGCCAGGGTAGCTAAAGCTAAGTAGAGGTATATCATTAGCATGAGAAATACGTAGAAGCCTCTTGTGACTCTCACCTGTAGATTGGCTGTTCAAAACTCATAGCAACGCAGATGATTGTTCGCAGCTTCTCTTCTGAGGCACAGCTTCTCTTAATATTCAGAACACTCAGAGGACTCTAGACTACCAATGTCGATTGCTAATTCCTGCTTTTGATTTGAGTGGCTCGAGGGATGAGACAAAAACTGGTCGAAGTTGAGGCAAAGATGGGATGATTGGGTCAACTCGAGCGGTCTGGGAGGGAGGAGCGACTTTCGCCGGCAAGCAATAGATTGAAGGATTATTGAGTGAGGTTACGGGAAGCTGGCCCTCGTATGCATCTAAGGAAAGTGGGGGCAATGTAGCTCAAGGGCAGTGAGGTACAATGGAAGGCCGAGAAATTCCTGAGGAAATCAATGTGAGATTGGATCAATGACGAGGTGATGCCAGGCTTGGGACAGTCTTACCAGCACAGCAAGCAAAGCAAGCACAGTGTTCTATACGCACGAAAAAGAAATCATAGGAGGCGTCGGTGTCATGCAATGCAGAGGAAGCCTCCTGCATGGAGGTAGTTGGGAGTGGTACATTAGTGGTAGCATAGCATTCCAGGAACAGAACAAGATTCGTTCGAAAGGCGGGAGCGGCATGCAGAATTTCGCCTACCAGATACCGGCAATTCCACTTACCAATAGTATTCTACGAAGTCATTCAGCTTCTTACTGCTTGTGGGGCTGTTTGCTACAGGAGTTCGTCCCGAGGGGGCTCGCTCTTTGCTACCCATTTGGACCCTACAAGTAATTGTACCATCCCAGTCCTCATTATTCTATCAAGTTTTCTGGAAGATACAACCCCTGTCACTAATTAATCTGTAGATCAGCGATCTTTCAGATGGCGATGCAGCTATGCTCCATTTGCTCGCATATAGAGTGAATTCCAATCTGTCAGGAGTATATTGGGGGGGACCATGCAGTCAGCAATTGACATGACCTCTCAATTGACTCTCACTTCACAGAGGGAAGGCCTTGTTCTATCACCCCTCACAATCCTCGGGCAGGCTTTCAGCTCCTCCCAGCCTCTTAGTTCGTAAGAGTCATAAAATCAACCGACAGATCCGCTCCGCTAAGGGATCTCAGACCAGTTAGATTCTAAGATTGACGTTCGTCTGTTAGCCGCCAACACATCCCCAACATGCAGGGGTCACGATAGGGCCGAGTAGGGCAACCGCCAAGTTTACTGCAATGTGCTATTTTGGGTCAAGGTCAAGAGAGATGTTTGCAGATTTGCAGGCAAGACATTAATATTAGATCAAGCAGGTGCRTCCCACTCATGTACAATAGACTCGCATTTCTCCGCCAGACGCTTGGGTTATGCACAGCATGTTTCGACAAATATAAATACAGTGAATGAAACGAATTCTACCCGAGAAAACGTACATCATCCTATCTCTTCTTTTTCGGTAACCCCTGCTCGGCTCTTGCCGCCCTGTCTCCTTCAGCAAGCCATTTGCTTGCCTTTACTAATTGTAACACGTTGAGATACTGCTTCGCAATCATGAAAGGCGACGAGATCCCAGCGATAATCCATGGTCCCGTGCTGTCCATCTTGTTGGCCCTGGCAAGCTCCATAGCCCATGCGCTCCCCGGCGTAGCAAACCATTCAGACGCTGGATAGGATGGACTGCCTGGTTGAACTGATGATCCAGGGGATTTATCGGTAGGGAGTAGCGAGGGCGATAGACTAGGCGAGGAGAAAGAAAGAAGATAGAGGGCGATGAAGAAGAGTTCGTTGAGGGCGCACAAGGTGAATAGAACGGACTTTGCATGACATCAGGCACTGCTTCCGACTTGTAGAGAAGTTTTCACATACCTTATTAGTGTAGTAAAGGTGGAGAAGCTTGCTCCTGTTTTCATCCACCTTCTTATGGGAATGACCCGATCCTCCCATTGTCAGCGTGGCATACATGTGCATGTAGTGACTGGCTAGATCCAGGCTTATAAGTCCTTGGAATAGTATCGCCCATCGTGGAAACGCCGTACTCAGGAATATGAGCAAGCAGGCAGTCGTGCAGCGGTCGGTTACCATGTCGAGTACTGCACCAAATTGGGTAGATTGGTGGAAATAGCGCGCAGCAATGCCGTCGAGGGCGTCGAGAAGGCACGATATGCTGTACAATAAGGAACAAGTTCGTGGATGTAGGGGCATGTAGTAGAGGGATGCGAGAGCAAGGACAATTCGTGAGTAGCCTAAGGAATCATTATAAGCATCCCTTCCCATTCATCAATTGATTCAAAGGTTCTGTACCTATTATGTTAGGATAGAAAAGGAAGATGTTCTCTGATGTTTCTGCCACCATAGCAGGTTTCTTTGGACCGGCAGAGCCATTCGCATGACCGTTCATGGTAGCCTTTCCTGCGGCTTGCTTCGCCTCTGCGGCCGCTTGTCTCCTTGTCCTCATGCCCGGCGAATCTGTCATATTGTTCTGTTCCCAAATTCCTTCAAGACTGCTATCAAGGTTGAGCCTGCTCCGACTCTCTCTTTTCAGGGGTTGAGGTTCTCGGCTTGTCGCTTTATCCGTCCAATGGATACATCGGAAATCCGAGGAAAGACAATAGGTGTTATCAGCTCCGGAGCTCTTTCATTCGAGGATGCTAGGGCTAGAAGCTGTACACCCAGGATCTCGGCCTAATCCCCTTTCGCACGTGCCTTGATAGGTGTAGGAGAAAGAGTTGGTGCCTAAAGACCTAATGGCGACGCGCAGATTGCTCTCGACTCGCGATAAGGCGATTTATCACTGTGATAGACCGTTTTGAGCATATAGTTACGAGATCTTTGAGAATGAGCAGGCGACCCAAATCTAGTTTGCTTGTAGTTGTAGAATTGATAATGAGGGACACAATAGAGAAGTGAACAGGGAGCTGGAAAATACTTTGTAATATTCTCTTGGCCGTCATTTCGAATGGCATCTCGCGGATCTGTCGGCGAATTGTGTTCCGCCGCTAGAATTGTCCTCCGCGTCACAGGCAGGCCTCATGGGTACCCCTCATTCCGAGTCAACAACGGAACATTGCGCAGCATATCACCACAGAAGTTACTCACACCAGACATAGACAGTCTCGTGATACTTGCCTAATATCTCAATATATTGATACAAGCTAATTCGTTGCAACAGATATACAATTAAAGTACAGAAGATCTCGCCGAGATGGAAAACATGGCCCTGACACGCTTGGTTAAATCCACGAATGATCGAGGTATCTCAATAATTGATTCATGAACCGGTGTTCGAGTTTCAAGTCCGCAGCTACTTGTATCCAACTGCTCTCCACATAGAGCAGAGATATTAGTGTACGGTCCTTGAAACTCGATCTGAGAAATACGGTCAGAACTTGATCTGGATAATACCAGCGCAAGGATCATGCTTTTCCCTCTCTCATTCCAATTTGCAATACCTAACACAGCTTAGATCGAATATGTCTCCACCAATTGCCACTGGAACCGTATCGTCTACCGCTTCCATGCCCACCAAGGCAGTCAACGGCGACATGAAGTTGACGGGCAGTGTCCAAACCCTCGAAGATCTTGCAGAAAAATGGGATACCTTCAAATTTGATGCAATCCGCGAGAGCCAGGTCTCTCGAGCAATGACCCGTCGCTATTTCCAGGATTTGGATACATATGCCGAGAGCGACATTGTTATTGTCGGAGCCGGATCCTGCGGTCTGAGCACTGCATATGTCCTTGGAAAAGCACGTCCAGATTTGAAGATTGCAATCATTGAGGCCTCTGTCTCACCAGGTATTTGGTCATAAATAAATTGTTTTCCTCCGCACTCGCCACTAATAAGTACGCTCAGGTGGAGGTGCCTGGCTTGGCGGCCAGCTATTCAGCGCGATGGTTATGCGTAAACCGGCTGATGCCTTCCTCTCTGAAATTGGCGTCCCGTATGAAAACGAGGGCAACTACGTGGTAGTCAAACACGCTGCGCTGTTCACCTCCACCTTGCTTGCCAAAGTCCTCAGCTTCCCGAACATCAAGCTCTTTAATGCTACGGCTGTAGAAGATCTGATCACACGTCCTTCTACGAGTCATGATCAGAAGGTCCGCATTGCTGGTGTGGTGACCAATTGGACCTTGGTCACGATGCACCATGACGACCAGTCCTGCATGGACCCGAACACAATTAACGCCCCGCTTGTCATCAGCACGACAGGGCATGACGGGCCCTTTGGCGCTTTCAGCGTTAAACGTCTTGTTAGCATGCAACAGATTGAAAAGCTAGGCGGTATGCGTGGATTGGACATGAACACGGCGGAAGATGCTATCGTGAAGCGGACCCGCGAGGTGGTACCTGGCTTAATTGTTGGCGGTATGGAGCTGAGCGAAGTGGACGGTGCGAATCGAATGGGGCCCACATTTGGAGCTATGGCGCTCAGTGGTGTCAAGGCTGCTGAGGAGGCGCTCAAGGTATTTGAACTCCGCAAGAAAGAAAACATGGAGTAAGCAGTCCTTTGAGTGAGAGAAGCTTCATTGTAGGGAGCATAGAAATCAGAGCACACCTAAGGTAGAGCTGGAAGCTGTGAACAGTCACTGTCATTACCATCAGTAGCAACATTTTAGCTAAAAAATAGCCATAGTGATTAGAATGGCAAAGCTCTTCGATCCAGACTCCTTTGGACTCTTCAATGACTAAGAGCTGCAAAGAAGATCCACGACCACTGCGGGCTGCGCCAAGGAAACACAGGTGTGACTTTCTGCAGATGGCGTTATTTTCCGGTGATGAACCTACCTTATTGAAGCTATACCGCACACTAAAAGCAACGTACCCCGCAATGCAAAGAGGGCCGCCTGCCGCTACTATCTACCACGCTACCTCTTCTGCATGTCCAATTGGCCCATTGTGCTAAGACTCGGACCTTTACACCAGCGTCCTGTCAAAGCCGGACAACGTGCCTCCAATAGAAGTAGCTGGTGGAATAAACGATCATTTTCTTCGCCATGGCAGCAACCTTCGATGGTGTGGAGCCTTCCATCTAGCCGGCCGGTCCACCTTGGTGAAATAATGGAATAGGATCAGGAAGGATTTCAGGCTCCCATCTGCACACAGTCAGCTTCGTTGGATTACTGTGGCTGGTTGTTGATTACTACCAGCCCCCGAAAGACAACATATTCGGTCCAACAGCCTGGCTTGCAGCCGTCCATGCGTAGCGCAACTCCACATGTTCAACAATGCATTGCGTGCTCCACTATGCCGGGCAAGAAACCCCACCATTTCCTACCTCCATCGCATCATTGTCTTTCAGATCCGCTTGATCTTCCTTGTTCTGTTTTAGATCACACTCGAACAGGTCTAAACAAGCAACGATCCCCTCCGATGCTAACGTAGCACTCCCGGCTTTCCTCCTTTAGGACGACTGAGGAGCACGTTCTATGTCCCTGGTCTGACGTCTTCAGGTAAACATACGAACCAGCATATGTGCTACCGTTAGTGGGCCTTGGCAGGTGAAATGCCGCAGAGCTGGTGGAGGCCTGACTAAATGTTGGACCTATTGGAACGAGGCTGACACCTTCATCAGTCGATTATGGAAATACCCCGCGGATGACAACTGAGCTCTTATTTATATGAGAGGATGGCATTGCACTTCTCACTGCAAATTCAGGTCCCGTCCCTCGTTTCATACTCTCATTTCTGTCGCTATAACGTCAAGTCAGCAAAAATAAAATAATTCAATCCTGCTACCATGTCTAAATCKACTATGGCAAGAGTCGCCTCGATCTCAATCCTCTTTCTCGCAWCCCTTTGTACATCACAATCAACTACCCTCGTTGCCGTTCAGCAAACAAGTGATGGCCAGCTCCAGGCCAAGACATCAGTCAAAATTGTGACCCCCGTCTCCCAGATCAGTGATGGACAAATCCAAGTCCATACGTCCGCAGCACCAGTTACTCAGATCTCTGATGGCCAAATTCAAGTCCATACGTCCGCAGCACCAGTCACCCAGATCTCTGATGGCCAAATCCAAGTCCACACCTCCGCTGCACCTGTCTCTCAGATCTCCGATGGCCAAATCCAAGTACACACCTCCGCTGCACCTGTCTCTCAGATTTCCGATGGTCAAATCCAAGTCCATACCTCCGCAGCACCAGTCTCCCAGATCTCTGATGGCCAAATCCAAGTCCACACTTCTGTCCCACCCCCACCACCAGTCACCCAGATCACGGACGGTCAAATCCAAGTAAAGACCTCTGCTGCACCTGCACCAATCTCCCAAATCAGCGATGGTCAAATCCAGGTCCACACCTCCGCCTCTGCAGCACCCATTTCCCAGATCTCCGACGGGCAGATCCAAGTACACCCAACCACTTCCGCTCCACCACCAATTACCCAAATCTCGGATGGTCAGATCCAGGTCCATAGCTCTACTGCACCGGTGTCAGTCAAACCTTCCACTGGATCCGCAAGTGCTGTCAGCAAGACTTCCAACGCCACAACCGTGGCCCCGGCCTCCAAGGCACCAGCGTCTACCTTCACTGGTGCAGCTGCTGTCATGGCCTGGAGCAACGAGGTCGCCGTTGCCGCCGTATGTGTGGCTGCTGGCTTCGTTATGCTCTAGAGGGTATCTTTATCTTGGGAACGGGACTGAATTTGCATTTTTTCGGGATATGATGAGGACTGTGGATATGTTTGCACGTTGGAAAATGTTATGGAATGGCATTCAAGTACTAAGTTATAATGGTAATAACCTTGACGTGGGAAACGTCCGCTCTAATGTATATTGGAAGATACTCAACAAATATCTTTTTCTGTTACTACCCCTTATCCCGTCCAGCTCAATGCCCAATGTCTTGTAGCTCATCCATAAAACGACCGTACCCCAGGTTGCAGGGACAGCATTCCAAACTTGAACCAATCATAGCCTTGCTTAGTCATCCAAAATGCGAGCCGTAATTGACTTAGATGTTCAGTATTGACCATGAACTGAGTGTACATGCTCATATCTCGACCCACAGACAGTCCATCCGTGCCCAAGATAGCCATCCTTGAAGGATCTAAGTGTAGATATTATGTATGAGAACCGGGGTATTCTTACGTGGCTCCATCTTCCAGATATGTCTCTTGAGGGTCGTTCGATCAGCTAGGAATGCTATATCAGGGGGGATCAGCTAGGAATTTTGACATTCCACTTGTTGGGCACCACGAGCTGTAATTATCTCTGGCTTAATGGACGTTCATGATGTTTCTAAAGGTAGAGAGAGATCTCCTTCTCAATGTCCTTCTCTACCATTTCAAGACTCGAACAAATCCCTCTTCCACGTTCCTGCCACCAATTGGAATCCATCACTAGCGAAAGCTACCCAGAAATTCTCTCGTTCCTCGTTTCCCCGTCAGCTTGACCCCACATAGCCTGGCCCTCTACATAGGGCATATACCAATCGACAACCCTTTTCTGCACTCTTCCAGCAACCACCAGACTTACCGCTGTGGCTGGACAGTGCGTTGTAAATGGAAGGACAACCTCGGGTTTCTCGATTGATTGGCGTCGGTTGGAGTGATATACTGACGGCCTGAACACCACACCCACACAGTATACCAAGCACTGGAACCGACGATCTAGGAGAATGATTGAGGAATCAAAGCAATGGGAGGAGCAGCGATTGACTGCTGTTGAGAAATGGCAGGCGGAGGGGCAGCTTTCGAATGGTAGCAGCAACACTTGCTTTAGGAGATTGAGGTGTTGATACAGTACTCGCTAGTTCTGGAACAGCAGCACCTATCCACTCTTGTTTTTCATTCGTYGTACACAGGCTGATTCAGCGCTAGATCAACGTCCTAGGAGAGATACCATTTCCAATCCGATTCTTAAGTGCCGAGTCCACCACCCTGTATACCAGCATGGCACACCGTGGATGACAAACTCGGTCGTGCAATTCGACATGCTAAGAAGCCTTTCCCATGGAGTCTTCTGCGGTCGGGCTATTTCAGGAGCGGTTGCTTGGTTATCCAGCGAGTCTCGCTTCTGAAGTTTCTGGTGGCATATTCAATAGCGAGTCCCGTGAAGCCTTCAATGCTGAATGGACTGTAGGTCATGACGCTCAAGATTGGCAGGGCGAACCTTTTCATTCCACGTGAGGCATGTTGTTGCCACCTGGTACATCCCTATTCTCAATCATTTTCTTGCTACTCCGTGGGCTACAGACCCTACTTTTGTCAGGACAGAGGGCCTAGTCACCACTTTCCGCCGCTGCTGTGGCCCCAGAAATAGAGCCACTTTGGGAGTTCTGGATGATCCCCAAGCAACGTATCACGAAGCTCCCTGGTATGATTTTCGATCTTTCACGAAACATCGCCTGGAGACTTATTTTGCCATTATTATGCATCCACTCCAGAGAACTCACTCCGGCCGCGCTCGTTTCCACAAAAAACAACTTCAACAATAAGATACGTGCTCAGCCTTTCTTTCTATATGTCTGAAGAGTCCGTCTCATACGGCCAAATCGACCACAATGGCCAGAAAGCCCTTACGTAGGCACGCTGCGGATTATAGCCTACTCTTTAGTTCGACCAGTCGCACAGCTGAAGTGTCAAATACGCCTCCCATAGCACACTCACTAAGAGTACGCTGTTCGTCGGAAACATATTGTAATGGATTGGATGTCTTGGTGGAACAGGGGACCTCCCATACCGTGACGCTGAAACTTAATGAACATCTTGAACAGCTTGTTTCCAGTCAAAAAATCCATGCTCTGGACATAGGGATGGGCGTGAAAACCAATAACAACATACCATCGAGGGTCTCACTAAGAGCATCATGAGCTGGATTTAGATATGTTTGAGCTAATGAATGCAGTCACCAAGCTGAAGTAGAATGGCACCTAGACCCAGCGTTCGGCGCTTTTACTATGTACAATGCCCTCCATATCTTAAACATGGTAGCCTCGCGTACCATTCACCACTCATTCTATATATCTATTCAGCAATAGCCTAGCCAATCAATCAATCGTACCTCCCATCAGACCATCCATATAAACCACTCACCTTCCCCCCCCCTCCCCCCTTTCCCCCCTCATCCCCTAACCACCACCCTCCTCC